>JAJOZX010000446.1:230000-830000 GCA_023014485.1 Bathynomus jamesi
CAGATATAAACCCCAAATGTGACAATCATGCATTGTATTAAGTCTTATTAAGTAGATTAGATTAATTTGGATAGATTATTTAGATAGAGTTTTAGATAGATTGAATAGATTACATAGATTAATTTAGATAGATTAGATGAATTATTTAAATTATTGTCACGTTTTTTTGTTTAGTTTCAGATTGTTATTTTCAGATTGTTTATGATTGAATGAGTTATGATTTAATTCCGAATGAGTTATATTAAATTCAGATTGAATGATTCAATTGCTAGAATTTAACAATTAGTTTCTTGTTATTAATGCTACTAGGCCTAAATAAGTGAAATCATGGCGACAAGAAGCAAAACGCACAATTCAACATTTGGTCACCCTGCAGAATTTCCACCTTCAATTTACTCCTTCAAAGACTGACGTATTTAGGCATTATTTATTCGTAAGAAAACGAGAAGAACTGATTTCGAAAGGTTCTAGAACAGCAAAAGAATGTTACAGAATTGTCACTAAAGATGTGGGAACCATTTGGGAAAGTTTTCCTTTCCACATATAGGATTTGAAGGAATAGCTATAAAAGTTGAACGATTGATAGAATCTGCAGCAAAGCTAAATAAAGTACCATTAAAACAAAGAAACAACAGTTTTCAGCAGAATGTGGAGACATTCGATGAAATGTTTGATATTTGCACTTGTACTGGTTACGATAAAAAAATCAGTCGAACGGATTGCAGATGTGATATTAGAGTTCCAATGATTGAGTTGGAGTCTTTTTTGTGGGCAGAAACAAAGAAAAAACCAACTAGGACCAATCGACAGAGTAACGACTTCCGCAAGAAAAAGGACTTACGATAGAGTTAAAGGATTAGAAAGAAGAGCCAAGATAAGCATAGATAAGAATGTCACCTCAACCAGCAAACTGGACCCTTTACATATTATGGAAGATGAGAGCATGGAAATTAATGATGACAGCGACGATATGACTTTGTTCCGGATTTGAGCTGAGAGAAAACCATCAGAACGAATTATTTATGATAACTTCATAACAGCAGATATATACCGTGTAAGTTACAGAGCTACTGTAGCTATAGTAAATGCAGCTTTGAAGGATATGGGAATATTAGAGAATGTTGGATAGGAAAAATGTGGAAAGAGAAACAATACGCGTGGGTAAAAGAACATAATCAAATTGAAATCAGAGAACACACAGATTGAAGGCATTGGATTGATTGTAGAAAAGATCAAACTAAGACAAGGAAGGGAATGGAGTACGAAGAAAATTATGTAATAGTCAAAGAACTTGGTGATGTTTACATGGATCATATAGCTCCAGATAACGGAACTGCTTGTTGTATTGCAGATGAAATAATAATTTTATAGTTGATTTTAATAGCAAGATCCCTCAAAGCTTTGCTATGCGATGGCACCCCAGTGAACACTGGCAAGATTGGCGGAGTGCTAAAATTGATTGAATTATATCTGGACAGGCCTGTACATGGCTGATTTGCCTTTTGCATGCAAACGAACTGCCCTTCAGGCACGTATTTGAAGCAATTGATGGAAAAACTTCGGGACCAAACACCTTCAAAGGTTCACTTGGAAATAAACTCCGAGAGGATTTGACCAAACTGGATATAGTTGATTATACCCCGGTAGAGGGCAACATTAAAGAAGTTTCGGCCGATATTGTTAAAAGTTTCAGCAGTGACCAAAAATATATGTATGAAATGTGCATTAGCATACAATCTGGACACATCTCACAAGCGTTAGCCACCAGATCCCCAGGTGTCCTCCATCATGCAAGATGGCTAACACGACCAAACAGGATCCTGCGCTTATATGTCTCTACACGGAATCCAGACAAAAACATCCAAGACCTAGTAAAAATTATAATGCTGGTTTACGCTCCAGGCTGGTTTTGGATAAAGTCTCATCGAAATGCAAATTAGGGAGCATCTAATTTTTGGTATATCATGCACTTGCTTAAAGGCTTAGATAAAAAGCATCGGATGATTATGGAGCGTGTCCTCAGAAATAACGCCTATTTTGTCCACCCAGAGAATATCTTACTTTCAATGATAACAGATACAAGAAGAGAGGTCAGAGAGCTGGCTCTTCAGCACATCATTCGAGCAAGAACTAAGAGCACCAATGCGAGAAATTTTGAGCTGCCAAAAACACTGAACTTTGAAGCAGACGATTATCCTAACATGATCGACTGGGACAACGAAACCATCACCACTCCACCTATTTTACAGAATTTGACAAATGATGATCTTAAAGTTCGAAATGAACCACTTCAGCTTATTCCTTTTCCCTGTCACAGCCAGGGAGTAGAACATACTGTAAATGTGGTAACAGAAGCATCACAAGATAGAATTGGTTACGAAAACGGACATAAATTTATTTTGAATGTACTGGAGTCGAGAAAAAAGCTACCTGTGTTCCAATGGAAAGGCCAGTGGTGTCAGTAATTTACAATTTTAAATTTCTTAAGGTGAATATTTTGGTTTTAATATGTTTCAATTAAATCATTAATATCATTAATATCATTATTTACTTTAATCTTTGTCATTTATCAGGTTTTTTTATTCAAAGAATTGGTTTCAATTTCATTTCAATTTAAAAAAAGGGGGGGCATATGCAACGGGTAGGGTGGGGCGCATAGCGGTGTAATTACAGTATGTTGTTTAGGGCCCAAAAGAAACTCCGAGCAGTGTGTAGAATAAGAATATAAAATTTCGAACCCCCTAATGTGTGTGTATATATATGTATATATATATATATATATATTATATATATATATATATATATATATATATATATGTGTGTGTGTGTGTATATATATATATATATGTGTGTTCCTGCCCAGTGTGACGGTTACACGTGTTTCGTTTGAAGTCTGAATAAAGTGATACCACAATAAAAATCCTGCAGTTAATCCTTTTTAAGTAGTGCCAATTTTTTAGTGAATATAAAGTGTATACAGTCGTATGCCACTTTAAGTGGTGAAATAGCGGGGTATGTTGAAATAAAGCAAATAAAATCAAAGCAATTTAATCTATACAGCATTTTTTTCAGTGTTTTCTCTCCGAGGAAATCTAATTGCCCATCGAGAGGAAATATCCCTTAGTTATTCCTCGCGGTACACTCCCGCGCACCATTCAGTGAGAATCTACAGCGTGCCACATCCCCCATCCCACCCACCCCCGAATAACGGAAAAAACTTTCTCTCCTTCATTTCTAAAGTCATATCAAGTACCTCACTTTATGTATTATCCTTTTGAGTTAATATTTCGTGCACAATCATTTACATACAATTAGAAACATGACAATGGCAAATAAATTCATACAACCCTGTGAATACTGTAAAAAAGAAACAGATGAATCAAAGACAATCCGCTGCGACCTTTGCCAGTCCTTAGTCGGATTTCAATGCCTGAGATAGAGCGACGAAGAAATCTCTCTTATAACAGGCGCTAAACAATTGAACGGAATCAAGTCCTTCTGCAAAAGCTGCATAATCGAAATAAACTCGTTTACGGTCTTTAAAACAGAACGAGACTATGAGGAAAAGGCAAACGAAGAATTTATGAATAGCGAACAGAGAAAAAAAATAGAAGACACGAAGATAGTACAAGAGGAAACTGCGAAAAATGAACAGGAAAAAAAAACAGAAAAAGGGAGTAAACAGGAAGCAGAAATAACAAAAATAAAAGAAGCACCAACAGAGGAAACAGAGGCGCAAAACCAAATCCAAAGATTTCGAACAAAGGACATTAGCAGCAATAGGGAAAAACAAGTAGACAATAAAGAAATCAAACTGAAACCACAAAAAAACAAAGGCCCCAAGTAAAAATGGGGAAGAAACTATGTAAATACTATATGAAAGGAATTTGCAGATATAAGGGAGGACAATGTATTTACGAACACCCTCCCTTGTGCAACTACTTCTACAATAATGGTCACTGCAAATTCGGTGGAAACTGCAAATTCTACCATCTGGATAGTTGCAAAACCTACGCGACATATGAAACCTGCCAGTACGGGAGAAAATACTACTACCATCATCTCCCGACAAATTCAAAGGACAAAGGACAAGTTTCACATGACAACAGGAGGAATGTGAGAAAAAAAATATGCACGCAATTAGCAAACAAAACTCTTTAAACACAAGTGGCAAACAAAATTTTTTCAACATCTCGGACACAATACGGCTGCTAAGTCTTATACAGCACATGCAGCTGACACAGCTGGGAATCCTCGAGCCGGACCGCTTCGTGGCAAGAAGCTACCAGAACAGGTAGGCGGGAACGGATCCATCTCTGAGGACTACAAGGCTACAAAACACGCGAAACCAAAGGACAACGAAGTTAAAATGCACAAGGGGCAATGTAAAACAAAGAACATAAACATTGTCCTGGCAAATATTCAAGGAATAAAACCGAACAACTCACTAAACAAAGTTTCGTACCTGAAAGGTTTTATGGACGAAACAAGGGCGGACATCGCATGCCTCACAGAAGCACATCTTAAAGATTGCCAAGGAAACTGCGATAACTGCGAACACTGTATCGATAAGAAAGAATTGCATATCAATGGATTCAAATTACTAAGAGCAGATAGAACAGCGAGACGTAAAGGTTGCTGTGTTATTTATATGCATGAGAGGCATATGGCAGAGACGGAAATAAGTATATCCAACAGCTTCGTGGAAACCCTTGCGGTGAAAATAGAGAAACTAAACGTGGTACTGATAGACATCTATAGACCTCCAAACTCTCCACCCGAAAAATTTTCAGATGCCATTGATGATATGAGAACCCAAACAAAGTCTGTAAACTCTCCATCCCCTAATATAATACTCTGCGGCGATTTTAATTTCCCATTTATAAAATACGAAAAGATGGGTAGAAATATATTTATACAGCAAGATAAGGGGGCACAAAAAGAGGACCAGAGCAAGCAAAAATGCTGATGGCTCTCACAAATGAGTTTATGCTGACACAGGAGATAACAAATACCAGAAAAAATAACTGCCTAGATCTGGTATTCACGAATAACACGAACTTGATTGCTGACATAAAAATAACCCCAACTAATATCTCAGACAACAACATAATCGAGTTATCAACAAATATGGTGATAACATTAAAAGACAATAGGAAGGAAGAAGCAAATTTGGAACTTTTAACTTAAACTCCAAGACCATAAATTGGGAAGAAATCAGATCACACATGGCCTAAATAGAGCGGAGAACAGTTTTAGAGACTAAAACAACTGAGGAAATGATAACAACCTTGGAAGGAAAGACGCTGGAAATTTTAGAAAAATATGCTCCGAAAGCACAGCCAAAAGGAAAGAGGAACTGACTAGCGAGGCAAAAGAAAAGAATATTCCGCAAAAGAAAGAGAGTAGCGGCGACGTTAACTAATTGCGGAAACAACAATGCCAGGAAAGTAATACAAAAAAAACTGGAGAGTATCGATAGAGAAATACAAACCCTGATTAAGGGCCATACAGAGAGGGAAGAGGAAAAGGCGGTATAAGCAATAAAAGGAAGGAAATAATGAACTAACAGACAAACGATAGATGCAGCCTTCGAAGAGAAATTGGAAGGAGAATGTATAACAGACTTTGATTTTACCCCAGAAAATGTAGCGAGAGCTTTAGGACAAATGAAATCACATTCAGCTGCAGGTCTGGACAAATGGAACGCACTTTTGATTAAAAACTGTGAAAATTAACTAGCTACACCCTTGTACTGGATATGGAGAAGATCCCTAGACCTTTTTCCGTACCTTCCTCCGGCAGGGAGGGAGTGGAAGGTGGGGAGAGAGCCTTCTATTTTTCTATCCAGTTTTCTACTACTGCTAGGATAGTTGAAAGAAAAATAAACTTTTACAAAATTTTCCCTGGCACCCGTTGCCATTGGTACCTCCTCGGTATGGGCCGCAAGGCCTTTTGAGTACTTCTTTTCCTTGTAACTCCTTGTAACTCTCTCTCTCTCTCTCTCTCTCTCTCTCTCTCTCTCTCCGCAAGGGGTATATATATATATATATATATATATATATATATATATATATATATATATAGAGAGAGAGAGAGAGAGAGAGAGAGAGAGAGAGAGAGAGAGAGAGAGAGAGAGAGAGAGAGAGAGAGAGAGAGAGAGAGAGTTTTTCTGGAAAATAAAATTTGTTTTCTGAAGTGTCAAGCAAACTGATGCATATCGAAGTGTAGTTAAGACAAAAATAACAGATGTCAGGTGGTGTTTTTCAAAATTTACCTGTCATTTCCACACAGGTGGGTTTTGCTTCCAGGCGCCGATCTGTCGCAATCTAAATTCCATCGAACCGATGCGTCCTTCTTAGGCTGACCATATTTCCTTGAGACAAAAACGGGACATTGGGATGGCAAAAAAGGGACGGGTTATGTAATATTCTGTATTCATGAAAAAGTAAGTAAGTACATAAACCGGGACAAAATTGACATTTTATTAAAACGACGGGACGGCCAGGAAATATAAAACAAACGGTACTGTCCCGTTCAAAACGGTACGTATGGTCAGCCTAGTCCTTCTAGACCCAAAAACAATATTATTTAGCAATTGTTTTATTATATATATATTTATATATATATATATATATATATATATATATATATATATATTATATATATATACCCTTCTGGAAATTAATGGAATCAATCACTGAATAAAAGGAAATGAAAGTTATTTTATACTTTCGGTTTTTATTAGCATTCTGAAACATTTATTTATAACTAATAGTTTATATGGCCTCCATGATTAGAAATGAGTTGCTTCACACGGTTTGGCATTGGTACAGAGATGAACAAATCATTCTTCTTCTTCTTCTTCGCAGCTTATTATCCCATCTTTACATGGGGTCGCTGTTTTTGGTTCGTCTTCTCCACTCTCCTCTGTCGTATACCGCGTCCTCCTCCAAGTCCTTCTCCCTGATGTCCGCCACCACACAGTCCCTCCATCTCGTCTTCGGTCTTCCTCTTCTTCTCCGTCCCGGCAACTCCATCTCCAGCACTCTGCGCCCCACATACTCCTCCTCTCTTCTCCTGACGTGTCCATACCACCTCAGCCTGGTCTCCTGCACCTTCTTAGATGCTTCCGCCACCTTCACTGTTCCTCTTATATGCTCATTTCTGACCCTATCCCTCCTCGTCACTCCACACATCCATCTCAACATCTTCATTTCAGCCACATCGATTTTTCTTTCATTGCTCTTCTTCATTGGCACAGTCTCCATTCCATACAACATTGCCGGCCTCACCACTGTTTTGAATACCTTTCCCTTCAGTTTCACTGGGACCCTCTTATCACAGAGCACCCCTGATACGTCTCTCCAGTTCTTCCACCCCGAGTGTATTCTACAGTTTGTCTCTCTCTCTGCTCCCCCCTCTGCATCCACTGTTGACCCCAAGTATTTAAAATACTCCACCGTCTTAACACGCTCTCCACTCAATGTCACTTCCCCTCCTCGGTCCTGCTGCACATCACATCTCATATATTCGGTCTGCTTTCGGCTAATTCTCATCCCCCTACTTTCCAACGCCTCTCTCCAATTTTCCAACTGTTGCTCCACCTCCTCTTTCGTCTCCCCACTCAACACAACATCGTCTGCATACATCATGCACCACGGCGCCTCCCCTCTAATCCTATCCGTCAACACATCGAATACCACATTGAAAAGGAAGGGGCTCAAAGCTGATCCTTGGTGCAGACCAACTTCCACCCCAAAGCTCTCTGACACACCCACGCTACTCCTCACCTTAGTTGTTACTCCCCTGTACATCCCCTTGATCAGTTTAACATACTTCTCCGGTACCATCTTTTCCTTTAAGCATCTCCAAACTTCCTGCCGTGGTATCCTATCATATGCCTTCTCCAAGTCAATGAAAACCATGTGCAACGCCTTCTGCCCCTCTCTGTACCTCTCTGCCAACTGTTTCAATGCAAAAACTGCATCTGTCGTTCTCCTTCCCGGCATAAATCAAACGGTTCCACTGACACTTCCGCTTCGTCTCTCAACCTACTCTCCACTATTCGCTCCCATATCTTCATTGTATGTGATATTAGCTTGATCCCTCTATAATTCGTGCAATCTTGTACATCTCCCTTCTCTTTGAATATAGGCACTATGATGCTGGTCCGCCACTCATCCGGAATCACCTCCTGGTCAAACAACTTCTGCATTAGATCCTACACCAGATCCACCCCCTCATCTCCCAGTGCCTTCCATGCCTCGGCTGGTATCTCGTCTGGGCCAGTCGCTTTGTTATTTTTCATCCTATTCAGATCACGACTCACTTCCATCCTCCCCACTTGTTCTGTATAACTACATTTGGTAATCCATCCTCATAGAAAGATCTTGGGTTTTCTTTATTTAATAATTCCTCAAAATATTCCTTCATCTATCCTTTATCTCTTCATCTCTTTGCAGCACCGCCCCCTCCCTTCCCTTAATTGTTTTACCTGTGTAAAGTCTTTTGTCGCTCTATTTCTGCTTAGCCAATCTGTATATCTTCTTTTGTCCTTCACGATCCTCTAAATCCTCATACATCTGCCGATATGCCTCCGCCTTTGCTCTCGCCACTGCTCTCTTTGCCTGTTTCTTTGCTTCTTTATATACCACCTTACACTCTTCACTCCTCGATTCTTCCCATAACTTCTTAGTTTCTCTCTTACTTCGTAGCGCGCTTTGGATCTCATCACTCCACCACGATCCTTCCTTATCTTCCCACACTTTACCTGATGTTTCCCCCAATATGTCTCTACCTGCCGTTCTCATGACATTCGCATTATGTACCCACCAATCCTGTACACTCTGTTCATCAACATGGATTTCACTCAACACTCTCTCTCTAAATTCCAGTTTCTTCCCCTCCTCTCTCAGTTTGTACCACCTAATTCTCCTCACTGTTGTTCCTCAGGTCTTTCTTCCTCTTTTCAACATCACATCCATGACTACCAACCAGTGTTGTGGCGTCACATGGTCTCCTGGAATAACTTTGCAGTCCCTCACCTCGGCCAATTGCGCCCTCCTATACAGTATGAAATCAATTTGCGATGTTCTGCCTCCACTCTTGTACGTAATAACATGCTCCTCCCTCTTTCTGAAAAATGTATTTACAATCGCTAGATCAAACGATACAGTCATATCCAACACTCTCTCACCCTCCACGTTTTGCCTCTCCATAGCCATGACCACCGTGCACTCTGACCACTCCATCGTTATGATCACCAACGTGTCCATTCATATCCCCGCCAACACCAATCGTTCGTCCTCAGCAATACTCTCCATTTCTTCCTCCAATAACCTCCAGAATGCTTCCTTAACGTCGTCCGGACATCCACTTTGGGGCGCGTATGCACTGATTATATTGAGTACATGTTCCCATAATTCATTCTCAAAGTCACCAGTCTATCTCCTCTTCGCTTTACTTCCACTATGCTATCCTTCAATTCCTTCGCCAATACAATACCCACACCATTCCTTCCCTCAACCGACGCCCCACTGTAGAACAATTTATATCCCTCACTGAGTTCTCTTGCATTGTTCCCCTTCCAGCGTGTTTCTTGTACGCACAACACCCCAACTCTCCTCTTCTTCATCAACTCCACAATCTCTCTTCCTCTGCCAGTCATGCTTCCAACATTCAGCGTCGCAATTCTCAGGTCCACCCGAGCTCGCTTCGTTAGCCGCACCCGCTCTTGGTGGGGTAGCCCTCGCCTCACCACAGAGGTCGGGCGAGGTCTCTGTACGTCGCATACGGGGTACGCCCTAGCCGTCATCACATTTTCGTGTTGAAGACTCACCATTGTGGTTTTGGCTGGGTTTTTATGGCCGGATGCCTTTCCTGACGCCAACCCTCCCCATTTATCCGGACTTGGGACCGGCCGAGAACAAGGCTGGCTTGCCTTACCCTCGGGTTGGGTTAGATGAACAAATCATTCAAACCTGTATAAATCTTGTAGATTCATTCTTCAATTATAGCTTGAATTAGTTTGGTTTTTGTAGTGCAGTCTTTTGTCCTTAATCTTGCCTTGACGATGCTCCATAAGTTTTCAATGGGGTTGACATCGGCAGAGTTCCCAGGCCAGTCCAATACATGAATGTTATTTTCTTGAAAGAAATTTTTGACCATTTCTGATGTGTGGCATGGTGCCAGATCTTGCTGGAAAGTGCCATATCCATTGGGCAACTTCCTCAGTGCGGGAAGCAGTCTTCTCTTGAGTATGTCGACATATTTAACAGATTTCATCATACCTGTAATAGGTTCAAGTGATCCAACTCCATTATAGCTGAAACAACCCCAGAACATTTGCTTTTCAGGATGTTTTACATACTGTTCTATGTGACACTCTCGTAGTGGTTCTTCTGCCCCTGCACAAAGAAATGGCTTTCAGCTGAGAATAGCACATTTCGCCAATCCTCCTTTGTCGTATCTTCATGCAGTTTTGCCAAATTATATCGCTTCTTCTTCATTTGACTAGTAAGGAGTTGTTTTTTACTGGTCACCTAGCAATTCTTCCTGCTTCAGTGAACCTTCGCCGCACTGTACTGGAGCTTATAGTCGTTCCAACATTGTCTAAATCTTTCTGTAGAACACCAATTGTCGCCCTTGGATTCTTTTTACAGTAAAACTTTCAGATATAATGTGCCTCGGTGGTGTAGTGGTTAGCGTCGCTGACTACGAATCCATCGGCCCCGGGTTCGAGACCCGACGGAAGCCGGCGCGCAGCAAAACCCAGCTGTTCATCCTTCCACACAATAAAAAAAGTGGTTGGTAGATAAATGGGTACCCTAGGGGGGCCTAGTGGTTACGACGCTGGGCTGCTGATGGGGCGTGGTTCGGATTCTACGTTAAACTGTAGGTCTAAGGAGGAGTGAAAAGCTTGAACTTCGTCAGAATGAACAATTCGGGCGGTAGCTAACCAAAGGTTAACCAAAGGTATAATCACTTAATACCTTAAAACATGACACAGGAAAAAATCTCCCACAATAACTTTCATTTTCTTTTATTCAGTGATTGATTCCATTAATTTGCACAAGGGTGTATATATATATATATATATATATATATATATATATATATGTGTATGTTTGTGTCTTAAAGACGAATTTATATTGAAACAAAATAGTTGGCCAAAAGAGGAAAAATGAAATAATTAACCTAATTTAATTTCTATTTTGTTTTAAAAATCATATTAATACTTTTTATGTTATAGTTTAAGGATAAAATTGTGTATTATGATGAAAATTTGTTTTTATATTAAACTTAGTTTATCTTATTTGATTTTTTGGCTTAAAAGAGCGCATACCAAATGTTAAATTGGCCTCGTGGTATTATACCATGAGAAGCTCAATAGAAAAACTGCTGTTGGCGTTGCCTTTTTTTTGAGACAATGCCATCCTAAAAAATGATCAAGTAAACAATGCCACCCCACAAAATCACTAAAGTAAAGAATGTAAGTAAAAACACCATGATATTTTCATTTAAACTAACTAAAATATCACAACTTAACCTAACCTAACCTAACTAACCTACTGTAGTAATGCCTAGTTAAGAATATTAATTTTTGTTAATTAAGATAATGTTTAATGTAAATCATTTACTAATAATTATGAAATTACGAAAAAGTATGGTTCTTAGATTTAAATTGTTTAAAATGGGTAGAGTTGGCAGTCCTGAACAGAGGCCCAGAGAGCGGACTACCCACGGAAAGGAGTCTTTAGTCTTTTAGGCGGCGCGTTACGCGTGAGGTTGGCGTCATGTAACGTAAAATTTAATTAATTGTTTTGTGCCCCTCTCCCTCTCCGACGTAAATTATTATAATAGAAATTCCGTACTCGCATCCCCCTAAATTACTTAAACCATTTTCGGAAGTAAATAAAAGAGTTAAAAAGTGTTAAAAGAGTGTTAATGAACCCCCCCTTTGTTTTGTAACGACTTTCATAGTCTCGGCGTGGCTACCATGAATATAATTGTAAAGTAGTGTTGAAATGAGTAGACAAAGCAAGTGATAAATGAAATACAGAGCCGATAGTAGAGTAAATAATGAGAAGAAAGTAAAAAAAAAAAAAGGCGATCACTATATTTGGTGGCAGTTAACCTTATTAAATTGTTATCAATTTAATAATACGAACCCATGCATTCCGTTAGGCCTATGCATTATTTTTTTTTTCGTTTCTGATAAATAGGAATTCAAAATTTGTGCGTGTGTTCTTTCGACTAATCACGATCGTTTTCACGTTTTCCGTATAAAGAAAATTAGTAGATATTCTGTTTCGCTACCCTTTTTAGAGTAATTATCAAATTAAACAAAAATTCAATGTAATTTCAAAATGGCGCCCATTGTTTTCCAAATTATTCTGAGTCACGTCGCTTCAAAAATTTTTGCGCCTCAAAATTTGTTGTTTGAGATCGAGTCTAGACTCAAAACTTATTTTAGTCGTTACAGGGTCGGTAGAAAAACTTGTCCGACTCAATATTGCGAGTCATTATTACGTTAAATTTCGTTCATTAGGTCGGAGAGGACATAGTTTTGAAAATTTATCGTGCTGCCTGAGGACTCAATTTTTTTTTTTTCGTCTCTTCCACTGTTATGCCTGTTTCAGCTTACCTTTTAAGAATAATGATTAATAAATAAATTTTACTGGATTTGTACGTAAGTCAAGTATGTTAGTTTAAATACAGTATGATACACATTTTATATGGTCCTTTCAAAATGTTTCAGCGAAAATTTGTACCGCATTTCTAGGTATATATACATATATAGTATTGTAAAACATTTCATGAACATGTAAAATTTCTGGGTTTCATTAGCAGATTTTTGATTATATTTCGATTGCTTGTACATATATAATGATAGGCTTATTTTATTGTTTATGTATAGTTTACGGGCTTTTTGCTTTGCTTCGCTTCGCGCTAAAATAGGATTACGTTACATTTTAAGGGACAGTCGAAAAATAATCTTAAACATATTAATTTGTCAGATTATAGGATGGTGTTAGACTTTAAAATAAGCTAAATGAGTTTAACTGAAATAGAGAAATTGTGAAATTTTCTATAAATTTTGTTTTTTTTTTATATACTTAATTATACACTTACATATTAACTTATACATATATTAGTTATATATATAATTATATATATTTATATAGTCAAAATTTGGTAGGTAGGCTGATTTATCTATTTTTTTTCGTTCCTTTCGTTCAATTTCACGACAATTCCGACATATTTTGTAAAATGGCTATTGTATTGTACTAAAGAAAGATTTCTTGTAGGCCTATCGTTAAATATTGTTCGGAGATTAACCGTTACTACGGTATATGTCTATTGAGTAGTAAATTCTTAGTTATTTAACAAAATTTTAATTGGTTTAACATAAATAATCATAGGATTTTTTTTTATAAGCACAAATGTTATGCATTACGAAATTTGGATATTATTATAATTTTTTAAGAATTACAAAAATTTGTGCAGAAAATTCTTTTCATAGCCTATATTTACGTTTTATAAATGCATTCAATGTTATTTTTATAGGTAGGCCGATTTTTATTTCTTTCTTTCTTCCAGTTCAATGACAATGGTAAAATTTTTATTTGGAATTTATTGTATTACAAAAGATTTTGATTTGATATTTTAATTTGGGTATTAGAAATGAAAAATGTCCTTTTTTTTTAGTTCGAGCGTTTGCATAGAAAAAATTACAAAATTGTCAGGATATAATGCAGTTTCATTCGGTTAGGGATATTTGTATAGAGGTTCGCTTACAAACAAAGCGACCGCTCTTAATTATGCAATGTTTTGTTTTTGTTTACAGTAGGTTTGTGTATTTTTGAGTGCATATTATCTATTCTTATTTAGTATAACTATGCAAATTTGTAGTTTCACTTGGAAACGATAAATTACTGGGATTTTTGTGATTTGCAAACCATACTGGGGTTTCTGTTGAAGGAGAGAGTTGTCTCTCAGATGTAATTTGCGAATTGCGAGTTCAATTCATATGAAATTTAGAGTTTCAAGTTGGAATTACTGTATTAAAATAATTTTTGGTAGTAATATTTAATTTTTTTTACTTTTTAATAACTGTTTTGGAAAATTATTATTGTTTAAACCTTCAGTCGGGGTTAACTAATGCATTTGAAACATTGGCTCAAGTGTACACTCGGAAATGGAGCCTTCTAGATAGCCAGTAACGTTTTTGTGGCGTCTTTGTGTGCTCCTCCTCAAAGGGCAAGAGGGTTCATGATTGTCAGAGAATGGATGACATGAAGTTTCTGGGGTTCATTTTTGTCTTTTGTATTTAAAAGTATTGATGTGATTTCTGACGGTAGTTTGAACAATAATAGTTCTTAAATTATACTAACAGTTACTATGTATGGGCGCTTTTATATTTATACTGTACAATTTTTTTCGCGTTTTATGACTTTTTTTTATCTTCGCTGTAACTGCCATAAGTGACCTTATTGGTAGCTAGATTTGATTAAATTTTTGCGAAATTCTGATTTTGTTTTTTTTTTTTTCCGTGAATTTGGCCAGAGCAAATGTGTAGTTAGTATTTCGAAGTGAACTGTCGAGAAAATTCGATAAATTAAATATGAAATGATAAGCAGTACAGAAACACGTTTCGAATTTTTTTTTCAAAATTTCAAAGGCTCGGTTTGGAGGCAACCAAGTTGAATCCGAGTTCCATCCAGTGAGTTTAGTCGACCGGATAGGTGATCGATCACCAGTGATGAGAGAGAAGAGAAACCAACTGCGCAGGGACTTGGCGCAGGGTGGTTTCGGAAGAGAAGAGATAGAAGAGAGGAACCGAATGCGCAGGGACTTGGCGCAGGACAGTTTCGGAAGAGAAGAGAAATTTACGTGTGCAGGGTCTTGGCACACGAAAGTTTCGATCGAAGATGGTCTACTGGTATTTTTCGGGCAGTAGCTGGTCACGCTGCTCGAATGCTTCGCTAAATATGTTGTAGCACGCGGTAGCAAGCCACGTGAGCTTGAACGGGTGTTTACGACTGTACTGTCCATACAGACATACAGTAGGTTCGTTGGGAAACGGCCTACGGCGGAGTGATCGTTTGATTGTTGCCAGTAGAAGAGTCTTTCAGCTGGACGTAGGAAGAGCAGCGTTCACCGACAAAAGTGGAGATGAGACAAGGCGAGTTTCTTCATCGACTTCTAGAATTGCAAATTCCGTCCAATTCCAGCGCGTGGTCCCGCTTTCAGTATATCTCCCCCCTGATCCTTTTAGAATTGGACGTCTCTCTTGTTTTTTTTTCGCCATTGGAGAGAGAGCGGAACCATTATAGCGTGCTGCCCTGTTGCATGTTGATTGATGCAATCCCTTGCATTCTAGCGAAGTGAGCAGGAGAGCTGCGATTGAAAATTGAAGTCCGTTGTCAGCGTGCGGATTGTGATCTAAACGTCCAGCAAATTAATGTACTGATTATTATGTAATGAAATTATACGTGAAAGGGTGCGATTATTGCCCATAGTTGTTGTGTTTTTCGTGAAATAGTATGTGCGCTCTTGGTCAGTATTTTATGTAAACTTTTTCTTATTTTTTTTCTATGTCGCCCTGATAGTAACTGTATAACTATACAAATAACTGTTTCAAAATGTAAGCGATCGTTGATGAGGAAATCGCGGGAATAGATTGTGAACTTGAGATTTGTGTAGCCACTGTAAGAAAATTTTCCGTTATTTTTTTTGGCATGTATAGATTAGTTACAGGTTGTAATTTAATTATTAGTGTGAAATGTTATTTTATGCAAATGTGAAAATTATAAAGGTTTCGGTTTTAATATGATACAAAATATATGTGTGGAATTTGTCATTCTAATTATTTCTTGTCTATCAACTTTGAAATTGTTAAAGAAAAAAAAAAAAAAAATTGCAAAATATATAAATTTGTTGAATAAATTTATTAAATTGTTAAACGATATTAATAAGTTTTACTAATGAAAAACTTATTTTCAAGGGGGTGATGCGAGTGTAGTAATGCCTAGTTAAGAATATTAATTTTTGTTAATTAAGATAATGTTTAATGTAAATCATTTACTAATAATTATGAAATTACGAAAAAGTATGTTTAGATTTAAATTGTTTAAAATGGGTAGAGTTGGCAGTCCTGAACAGAGGCCCAGAGAGCGGACTACCCACAAGGGAGTCAGTCTTCAGGCGGCGCGTTAAGCGTGAGGTTGGCGTCATGTAACGTAAAATTTAATTAATTGTTTGTGCCCCTCTCCGACGTAAATTATTATAATAGAAATTCCGTACTCGCATCCCCCTAAATTACTTAAACCATTTTCGGAAGTAAATAAAAGAGTTAAAAAGTGTTAAAAGAGTGTTAATGAACCCCCCTTTGTTTTGTAACGACTTTCATAGTCTCGGCGTGGCTACCATGAATATAATTGTAAAGTAGTGTTGAAATGAGTAGAGAAAGCAAGTGATAAATGAAATAAAGAGCCGATAGTAGAGTAAATAATGAGAAGAAAGTAAAATAAAAAAAAGGCGATCACTATACTACCTACCTAAATAACTTACTGATCAATGAAAGAAAGCGACCCCCGAATTGTGTCAATGAAAGAAAGCCACTGACTACCTGTTTGAGGGTGGCTTTCTTTCATTGATCCGAAAATATCACGACTTAACCTAACCAATCGTCAAGGGCGTACAGTTGACCTAACCGAGCATTCAATTTAATTTATTATTATATTTGGTACTGTAGCAAAAAACAAGAATACATGGGGGCCCTGACTATCAGGTGATCCGAAAAGACTAATCTAAAATGTCAAATGCATGAAACTTTAATGAATTATCTAACAATGAAATGTTTAATGAAATATTTAAAATGTTTAAGCTTTAGTATAAGTTTAAATTTAAATGAAAAGAATTGCTTCACAACATTACTCTAAAGTCTAAAACACTTTTGACTTTCAATTTATATACACTTCTCCTTGTAACTGACTCTGTATTACTACAAAATAATGTAACTTCCTGTAATTTACATTATGAAAGCCATTTATCGGTTTTAAATATTCGAATTAGTTCTATACGTCAACGATTTTCAAGCGAATACATATTTAGTTCAACTAAATTTTCCTCAAATATTTCACTTCTCAGTTCTGGATTTATTTTGTTCTCTCTAGTCTGAACCCTTTTTAACTTATCAGTGTCTTTTCTCAAGTATAGGATGTCTAACTTTGCGATTGAACCTAAGGTATATCAAGAGGCCTTTTGATATTTAGATTTAATATTTAGATATTCAGATTTAATAATGACAAATTTTTGCAGCAAATTTTAGTAGTATTAACTCACCAAACTCATCAAGATTTTAATTGGACAATCACTTATAATTGAGTCAAAGTTATTTTGCTCAGAGTTAGAATGATTATATACAGGGTGTTTCAGGTCGGGTCGGGACAGAAGACCCCTAGGACAAAAGCCCCGTGGACAAATTGCTGGGTAGGGCAAATCAGGTGTCACATCTAATCTGAAAAGATCAGAAGATATTTAGGTGAAATAACCAATATTAACCTGTTATGTTAATTGAATGCCCAGTTAGGTCAACTGAATGCCCAGTTAGGTCAACTGAATGCCCAGTTAGGTCAACTGAATGCCCGATTAGGTCAACTTGTACACCCTTGATGATTGGTTAGGTTAAGTTGTGGTATTTTCGTTAGTTTAAACGAAAATGACGAGAGCCAAAATACATAAACTATAAACATAAACTAAACTATAAATTATAAACTATAAACATAAACTAAACTATAAATTATAAACTATAAACATAAACTGTAAATAATAAAGAATAAAAATAATGATTAAAAAAATTCTTATTATTATTTTTCCTAGAGGGCTTTTGTCCTAGGGGGCTTTTGTCCTACGCTCGTTTCAGGTCGACCCTAGAAATATGGGAATTGGTGGAATTTGGTATTTGAAGTTTGTCATAGTAATTCCTACCTACTTGCTACAAATTCTGCCAATTTCCATATTTCTTGGGTCGAGCTGAAACACCCTGTATATTACGCTGGTTTTACAACATTTTGAAAATTAACTAAAATGATTGGTATCGGGACGAATAATATTTTCGTTGAAAGCCATTTTAAAAATAATTCAAAGACTATGAAAAAACAATGAATAACAGTGAAAATTTATAAAATATAAAGTTACAAAAATATAGAGTTACCGTTTTGAGAAGTAACATTTCTAGACTTGAGAATTGAGGTATTGGGCGAAGCCAACACTCTAAATCAGTGATGCACAAACCCTGGCCCGCGGGCCAAATGTGTCCCCCACCGGTCTTTTCAGTGGCCCCACGGGTCTTTTCAATTCAATGAAAAAGTTAGAATATAAAAGTGACCCAATTTATGACTTAGATGGAAAGTAAGTAGGCTAATACATTTAGTTATTTTCTTCGCTTGGCCCTCACATCAAAAAAGTTTGTGCATCACTACTCTAAATAGTACTGGACATATGAAACGTCTACTCGACATCTCATAATAAACTTAGCTTTCTGAAATGAATAATAGCTATTTTGAAACGTTTGCTAGATATTTCAGATATCTGAGAACAGTGCTTAAATGTTTCAGATATATAAATGCGTAGCATCAAAAATTTTATTTGTATAAAAGTTAATTTTCTATTCTTTGTGCTGAGACGCGTCCGCACTGCGGTTAAAAATATTTTGAAACTGTGACGCAGTTTTAATGTTTGTATTTATAGGCTATGTCAAAAAGAGGAGAAAATTATTATATTTGTGCATGTATTCATTTATTCTACTATAGGCTTAGGTCTTCAAAGTGGTTTTCATACATTTATTAATTTTATTTACTGGGGTACACCTTGGATAGTAAAGTATTTAAAGATTAAGAACCAGCATGTGACTCTCAGCCTAGCCTTAGACCGGATCACCTGAAGATCTGTCACCCGAGACTTTTTTAGTTAGCTTTATAAGGCTAACTAACGAAAATATTACGACCTAACCTAACCAAACGTTAGGTCAACTGTACGCCCTTGACGATTGGTTAGGTTAGGTAGTGATATTTTTGTTAGTTAGCCTTATAAAGCTAACTAAAAAAGGCTGGGGTGACGGATCTTCAGGT
Organism: Bathynomus jamesi; assembly: GCA_023014485.1. NCBI lineage: Eukaryota > Metazoa > Arthropoda > Malacostraca > Isopoda > Cirolanidae > Bathynomus > Bathynomus jamesi. Next base: position 249,140 of record JAJOZX010000446.1, read on the forward strand.
GATCCCTTAGATCTAGGCCTCTTGAGATACCTTAGGTTCAATCGCTAAGTTTGACACCCTATACTTGAGAAAAGACACTGGTAAGTTAAAAAGGGTTCAGACTAGATCGAACAAAATATACCCACAATTGAGAAGCGAAATATTTGAGGAAAATTTAGCTGAACTACATATGTATTCACTTGAAAATCGTTGACGTATAGAACTAATTCTAATATTTAAAACCGATAAATGGCTTTCATAATGTAAATTACAAGAAGTTACATTATTTTGTAGTGATACAGAGTCAGTTACAAGAAGTGTATATAAATTAAAAGTCAAGTGTTTTAGAATAATACTGTGAAGCAATTCTTTTCATTTAAATTTAAAGAGTTTAAGCTTTAGTATAAGTTTAAAGTTTCATGCATTTGACATTTCATTGTTAGACAATTCATTAAATATTTCATTAAACATTTCAGATTAGACTTTTCGGATCATCTGAAGATCAGGGCCCAGATGTATTCTTATTTTTTGCTTTACGGTACCAAATATAATAATAAATTAAATTGAATGCCCGGTCAGGTCAAATGTACGCCCTGATCTTCAGGTGATATGTCTTTTCAATTGTTTAAAAGGGTCTTTTCCGTTTGGGGGCTAGCAGCGAATTTTAATGAAAATCAGTATACTAATGTAGTTTTGGTCACTGATTTAAAAAATAACTTTGTTTTTCATTTCTCCAAAAAAAGAAACATGTTAGAGCACTTTAAATAATTAATGTGTTTTAACTAGCTTAAGCTAGTTACAGAGGATTGTGTTAAATTTAGCCAGAGTCACAAACTGCTTCTGTTTATGAAAATATGCTCTAAGTGTGGGAAAGTGTGTTCCTTTGATAATACCCAGTTCTTTCGTTGCCAAAAGCGTCGGTCAAACGGTAAAAAGGGCAAGTTTACGAAGAATGTTTTTTGAAGGATCCCGACAGATCTTTAAAAGTAGCAGAAAAAATCAAGAATTAATGCCCAATTAGGTCAATTGAATGCCGGGTTAGGTCAAGTGAATGCCAGGTTAGGTCAAGTGAATGCCCGGTTACGTGAACTGTACGCCCTTGACGATTGGTTAGGTTAAGTCATGATATTTTCGTTAAAAACACATTAATTATTTAAGGTGCTCTAACATCTTTGTTTTTCATTTCTCCAAATAAAGAAAGTTATTTTTGAAGTCAGTGACCAAAACTACATTAGTATACCGATTTTCATTAAAATTCGCTGCTAGCCCCCAAACGGAAAAGATCCGTTTAAAAGATTGGGACAATTTAGACATTTCAATTGACTTACCGAAATGTTTAACGAAGTGTTTAACTTAAGTAAAATGTTAACGCATTAAAAATTTAAAAATTCACAAAACTGGGACAATGAAATGTCTAACATCTATTCAGAGTGAACTGCAAGCTTGTCGAGTGGGAGCTAGCAAAAACTCCATTTGCATTTCTCAGCCTCGAACGTTTGTTCACTTACATCGCCCCTATGCGAAGTATTTTGATAGTTCGAGAGAAACTCTCTATCTTTAATAATAAGCTGAGGTCCTAAAAGTATGACACTTTCCCCAAATCATTTGGCTTCTCTGAGATTAGGCATCCTCTCTTTCTTTATTCTACGAGTTTCTTCATAAACATCGTCGTTGAAAAAAATAATGGAATCTTTCTGTTTGTTACTGCTTCTAAGATTCGTTCTCATAGATGACTTTTACCACTGCGGGTGTATGCCTTGCTTCGGTGTTTCCTTTATTATAGGAATTAGTCTTATTTGGTGAAGTATGTATTTTCCAATGTATAGGCGCATTTGATTTTAATATTTCCCAATTTTATTTCGTTTTGGATAATGTGTTTCTCCTTTTGCTTGATCTGGTATCCTTATCATCTGCCATCCCGGAGAGGATAATATTTTTAGCATGCAATTTGTTATCAAGACTGCAAACCTTATTTTTTTATTGTTGAGTTTTCACTTTTTTTTTTTTTTTTTCTATTTATATTCAATGCATTTAAATTTGGTTGACATGACCGTGAATTAGTAAAGATTTTACACTACTAAATTAAACTACTAGAAAATGAATTTTGAGAAGAGTATCTGGTTTGCTCATGATGATTTAAAAGCCCTTAAATCACTTTTATTTTTTATTTTTTATTCATCTTCTACTTTATTAGATTTAGAAATGCTTCAGGATCAAGTCCCATTATTAAGGTTATCTAATGGATATATGGATTAAAATAAAAATTAAAGTGAAAATTAAAAATTTTGTATATCTATAAATTTAAGCGTTCGCTAAATGGCAATAATTCATCTGCACTTCTTCATATTATGAATTAACTTTACCGCTTTTAATTTTTAATTTTTATTTTTATTTTTATTTTAATCCATGTATCCACGAGTTAATCTTTATTAGATTTAGAAACGTTTTAGGGTTAGGGCCTATCATTAGAGTATAAAGTAGATGAATCGTTTTACTTAGGTCCTGATCGTCATTTATATATATATATAACCCCTTTATTTTTTCAGCCCTTTCTGGTTATAAATAAATAAATTTTGATTTAAAATATATGTAGAAATTCATTCTGTTGAATAACCAAAATTTAATTTTTTCTTTAAATAAAAAATTTGAATTCCATTATGAAGTTATTGTCGATATTTATAAAGTGGAAAACAGGTTTCAGAATTGGAGTTCATCTGAAATCGAAGGGTCTTCTTGAAAATTAGAATTGAATCGACGATTTTGGAAGGGTGTGAGGAACAGTCTGATTCGACAATTTTCATGAGGATTCTAAAAATGTTCCTAAACGGAGTAGGATTCGAAAGATATGAATAGTTCATTGTACAGAATTTTTACAGATTTTCAATAAATGTTTAGAAAGACCAATGAGGAAGCCTATTTATTGTCTACTCGCCACCAGAATCATTATGATTCTCCTGCAGGTTTAACCATATACCGTATTTACTCGCGTATAATGGGCACTTTATTTACCATTTTCACATCTTTAGAATTAGATTGCGCACTATATAGGATGGCGCACTATACGTGCTAGTGGAAATGAGCTTATAGGTCAAAAAAAAAAAAAAAGAAGTTCGTTATAGTGGTTGTGAAGAGCAATTTTTCAACGTAATCCTATAGATTGTGACCCAAGGACTATGAATCAGAAGGTGCGCCAAAAATCTGACCCCAACTAAGGGCACCATCGTGACTTTAGAGGTCATTGAAGGTCATACATTTATTCTACCAGGTTTCGGAAAACTTTAGGTAGCTTATTATTAAATGGGAGAAAAAAGATAATTTTTTAAACAAAAACTATGGATTACAACTCATTGTGGGTAACTGACTGGTATAAAGTTCTGCTTTCTAATCTCTTCAGTAATTGCATTAAAATATTCAAGAAACCTGACTTTTTACAATTTCGAACGAGTAAAAATAACGAGTTGAATGGGTCATAGATGAAGTTCAGAAATGATATTCATCTCTTCTGTACATTTTTCACTAATCACTTCGAGCACGAACATTTGCATAACTATGACAAGCAAGATTTTCCTTCTTGCACGAGCAAGGAGCCCTGCACTCCTTGCGGCCTCCACATTTCCTAGTGAGGTGAAACACTTGAGTATCAGTGCCTTGAGATGTCCACACAGGTACAAGACTATTGTCATCTTCCTGCCAGCCGAAGGAACAAGGGTCTTCATCCGGGAGGTACGCTTGATGACTCATAACCCAGATCAATGCCGTGCAGTGCCCGTCGAAGATGCGGGTGACGTGCAATACGCTGGACATCCTGGCTCCTCTGACTGAACATGTTCATCCGAAGAACATTAACCTCAACAGTAGTTCAATTCGGTTCGTAAAGCCAACATATAAATGACTCGATAGTAGCCAATTCATCATCATTTAAAGACAGGAAGGGGGACCGGAAGACGTTCGCAAGTGTTTCTGTAACTTCTGAGTGTCTTTGTCAGGTTTTCCACCAAATGCGCTTACCCTTGCTTTTTAATCCATTTGTGGTGTCACGACCTGATACGGCATGGAACATTGGTAGTCCAAGGCAGGACCAAGGTGCTGATAGAGGCGACTGACGTGCAACATCTGCTGTTGTTTCCCACTACCGAAGGCGATCCATAGTTCAATGCTAAGATTTATTGACTGTAAACGCCAGAACTGTCCCAAGAGAATGACAAGAACGTCCGTTTCTCCTGTCCGGACAAGAACAGAGTTACGATTCTGAAGGGCATCGACGAGATGCACAACGATTCTCGTATCGGCTTCCTCATGATTGGAAGGCTTTGTCATCTCATTTCCAGGCCCCACATGCCTAACATGTTCATTAGGGTGGATCGATTTTACATTTTTTTCGATTTCCATATTCTAATAGAGACAAAAACTTGCGCATGCATGCGAAAATAGCCTCTGCAAAATCTTAGCTTAATAGGTAATCATCTTCTGCCCCCGGCAGAGCGATGAAAATCATATTTTAGTAGTCAAAAACGTATTTTTCTTATAATTTTTAAAATATTTCAATATGCATCAAAATTATTCCTAATAACTATAAAGTCGATGAAAAAGACATCATATGATCGTTTTCCAAGCGCGTTGTCCTACGTTAATATCTTTTGCCCCCGGCAACAACGTCAAATGTTGAAAAAATAGGTAATTTATATACATATTTTCAGATCGGCTCTTTGTCTTAAATAATGCATTTATATATTTCCCATAGCATTTATATCGTTGCTTAGGCATCAAATAACACACACGCAAAATTTTATGACTCTAGGCTAGGGTTTAAAGGTCACCTCTGGTGAGTGCTGCCAGCAGCAGCTGCCACTGACGCGCCAGTCGAAAGGGTGGAGCCATTCGTATGATTGAAATGAAACTACAAAGGCCAGTTCAGTGGATCATATGCCTATTACACGGTTATGAATTATCACTGCGACACCTCATTCAAGACTTGGACGGCAAAACAACTGGGCCAATGGGCTTTACTGGACCAGTTGGAAAACAACTGAACGACTGCGAAAAACTTCCAATTACAGAATTCGATGCCATTCCATCTCCCGACATTGACATAGATGATGCCGAGTTGAGCACTGACCAAAAATATTTGTTAGGCATCTACAGAGCAGTGTCGAGCGGTAGCTGCTCTTCAGCTCTCGCAGCTCGAAATCCAGGTAAGATGGCGCATTCCAGGTGGCTGACAAGAGCAAATAGATTTCTGCGCCTCTATGTTTCAACCAGTGAACCCTCCAGCACCTTCAACGAAATTGTGCGATTCATTATGACAGTTTACGCACCAATTTGGTTTAAGATAAAGAAAAACTCCAGTTTCACTGAGGGCGCAAAACATTTTTTCGAAATGATGCGTCTCTCTCAGACCATGCCTCAAAGATCTAAGACAAACGCCAACAAAGTCCTCCGTAGAAATTCTTTCTTTGCTCACCCAGAAAATATTTTGATCTCCATGCTACATGCCGATGAGCAACACATAAGAGAATTGGGATGGAGAAGAATATTAAAAGCGCGATCAAAACAATCACCAGCGGGGGAAATTCGAGCCTTCGCCATGCCTGAGCTGCTCTACGATAGTCAAAACTATTACGAAATGATCAACTGGCAAACGGCTGACGTGACCGAACCCCCCGTTACAAAAGCAATACCTGATACCCGAATAAAAGAGTTTGTTGAGACGGGAGACCAGCCTGATGGACTGATCCAACTATTCCCTTGTCATACTTAAGCGGTCGAGAGACTCATCAAATTAGTAACCGAAGCCTCTGCCAGTGTAAGTGGAATAGAAGAGAGGGACGGATTCATCCGCTCCCGTCTTCACTCCCGAACAAAAATTCCACGATTTGATTCTAAGAAAGATTACCGTATGTAAATCGACATGCAGCCAAAGGAAGGGTGGTTGGGGCTGGATAGGGTGGAACTCGACGTACAGCCACCTCCTCGTGGTGAGTTCTGGGTTGCTAATTTTATAAAATTAGCAAGCGAGGAGCTGTACTTAGTACTTATCGTACTTATAACATCGCATTAACGTAATTATAATCCACATTTAGACTTTTCTCGGGGACAGAAGATATTACTCTAGAGTCATAAAATTTTGCGTGTGTTATTTCATGCCTAAGCAACGATATAAATGCTATGGGAAATATATAAATGCATTATTTAAGACAAAGAGCCGATCTGAAAATATGTATATAAATTACCTATTTTTTCAACATTTGACGTTGTTGCCGGGGGCAAAAGATATTAACGTAGGACAACGCGCTTAAAAACGATCATATGCGGTCTTTTTCATCGACTTTATAGTTATTAGGAATAATTTTGATGCATATTGAAATATTTTAAAAGTTATAAGAAAAATACGTTTTTGACTACTAAAATATGATTTTCATCGCTCTGCCGGGGGCAGAAGATGATTACCTATTAAGCTAAGATTTTGCAGAGGCTATTTTCTCATGCATGCGCAAGTTTTTGTCTCTATTAGAATATGGAAATCGAAAAAAATGTAAAATCGATCCACCCTAATGTTCATGTGAAGTCAAATACAAATCCTTGTTGTTGGGGTAGTGTTGGTTTTTAACCGCTTCGTTTGTCAGAAACGCGAACAGTGCTTCTTTGTTAGAAGGTCTGCCAGAAATATTTCCCAGTTTTTCTGACCTTGAGGAATCTTTGCCATTCCTCTGACTCGTTGTCGTGTTCCTCCATCAGCGCCATCGACTCTCTGGCTTCGATTATTGCCTTTGGTGCTTCTTGAGAAGTATCGATCTTATACTAAATCAAGGCGATCGCAGATCCTCAGTTCGACACGCAGTCGAGGACAAAACACAATAGACCCATAATCGGCAAATGTTGAGCAAGTTGGTTTTGGTTGCATCGTATGGATAAGGACCCCCACCGTCGATGATTACAACATCATAGCTTGTTGGTGGGACCTCAGTTACCTCCATTGAGCCCACTTCTCCGTCAGGTAGATCTTCGACGATGCACCGCTGCCTTCACGAGAATCTTGGCATCTCCTCCCCAATCTCTTTCGATAGCTTCCAAGATAATTTTACGCACTTCCTTTGAGTCGACTAAATAAATACAACGACGGGATCCTTGTTGTTCTTGGAAATTAGGAAAGTGTTTGAGAATGTCGTTCTTGAGACGAGTCTGATTGATGTTTGGGATTGTCTCCAACCATAGATTGATAAGTATGTCCTAGTTCACGCATGCCGAAGACATTAATCCCGCTAGCTTATATCATCCTCGGTTTTGCTCATCAACTTTACTACATCAGTTGACGACCAATCCTCGAACATCGGATATATTTTTCCTTTGTAGGTATGTTCGTATGTAGTATAGCAGTCATGATGATACAGAATGTCCAAAGCAACAGCATCACATTCCGACAGGATGCCAATCAAGCGATGATCTTTAAATTCGAGTGACATCTTTTTCATTTTCTTGGCAACATTATGTGTAGAGCATTCGTGCAATTTCCTGGATGGTCCTTCTGGCAGAATATACAGTTCTTCTTTTGTAAGGCAGGTTCGGCTAGGCGGCTTGACGTACGCCGATCACTCTTCTTTGAGTCTTTATGGAGTGTTCTGCTCTTTGAAGCCTGTCAGTGGAAAACAGCTTCCTACATGACGTGCCATAATGCCCCTTCTCCTTCCATAAACGATGATCAGTACTGTCAACATCGAATTCAACTGGCAGGTTATCCAACTCCTTGAATCTCCGAGCCTGAACTAGAAAGTCTTTGTATGCAGAATCATGGCCAGAAGAATGTTCACTGGTTTCTCTCCGATATCCCTCTGACAGATGGCGCACACCTCCCAGTCCATAATCTGAAACATAAAGAGAAACATGACAATCACTGTCAAACTGGCTAATAATGTTGCAGTGCATGTGAAAACATTTGTAAACCAAAAAAATGCCTGGACTCGTAGTGTTGAAAACCGGTTTGTAAAATTCCCCTAAAAATTGAAAACCGAAAGAAAAAACCGGTTTTATCGATTGATTTTTATTTGGCTCAAACTTGCGCGAACGTTCAGCTACGCGCTACAGCGCACAAAAAATAACTTCGAATACATTACCTATTAAGTTAAATTGTGACAAACTGGCAACTGCTCTTCAGTATAATTTTTGCCTATCTGGCAACTGCTCTTCAGTATAATTTTTGCCTATCTGGCAACTCGATCTTCAGTTTGTCTCATCATGTAGGCTGTAGTGTAGAGTCAGTCGACTAAAGCCCTATTCGCAGTATAAGACCCTTAATCCCTTTGTTTCTTAAGATGTCATTTCCAAAATAGGGATAAAATCTAAATTAATTTATATATTTTTTCTTACACAAAGAGTCAATTTTCTTTTTTCTAGGTAAAGTTTTTTTTTATTAAAAAATTTTATTTCAGTTTTTTCCAAAATAGAGATAAATTTTATTTTTATTCTTTATAATTTTTTACAAAAAGAAGTTTATTTCTTTCTAAGTATAGATGTTTTATTTTAAAAAATTATTTCAAATCTAAATTGTTTGAATAATGTATTATTTTGGCTAAAATAAAATATGTCAAAGTTGTGATTTTCTTATTCATATGCATACATATGATGCTGCATTTTTGCATTCTTTTGACCAAAAAATAGGCGATAAGCTATGCTTGTTAAGAGTTAAAGTCAGTACCTTTCAATTGTGGCTTTTAAAAATTACTATACTTTTCGGTCATAACCGGTTAAAACCGGTTTTCAAAAACAGATCGCTTAAAAACCGGTTTGTAAAGTTTCGATTATTTTTCAACACTACTGGACTGCCTATAAAAATGCCTTTGATGCCTGTAAAAACATTTTTACGTCATTCTATATTTTGCCTTTTTTTACCTTGGTTGACCTTAAATGACCTCTGGAAGTCACATGGTTAATCCCACCACTTTATACTTCGAAAGAAAAGTGTTTTGTCTTCATAAGAGCTTTCATTCGATACCCATACCACCTTCGTAGGAACTTCCGTTGTTATTTTCAGTTTTTGACACTATATGACCTTGAATGACCTCTAAAGTTCAAGTTGGTGACCTTATTTTGGGTCAGATTTTTGGCGCACCTTCTGATTCGTGATCTATAGGATCACGTTGAAAAATTGCTCTTCACAAGCAGTATAACGAACAATGGTGCTGCCGATCCCACTATGCAGGCTAAACACGAAAAATATCAGTAATAAATAGTGACAACAAACAGTGGAAGAATACACAGGCATTTTCATTAAACTCTTATAGCTTCCTTAGTACGCGAAATAAAACGACTAATCAGAACTCACTTAGTATTACACTATGACAATATTAGGTTAATAAGAATTATTCTTTGAATGAAAAGTTTACCTTAATTACTGTCTATACAATTTTCGCATCGGTGCCCGAGTCACTGGTGTTTGAGGAGTCGCCTTCTTCCTCAGAGGGGTCACTGGGGTCGCCTGCTTCCTCAGAGGGGTCACTGGGGTCGCCTGCTTCCTCAGAGGGGTCACTGAGAAAGCAGGCAACCCAGAGGGGTCACTGGGATCGCTCGCATCCTCTTCCTCCTCCCACAGTAGATCATGTTAAGTACCATCGAGGGCATTTCTTGAATTGACTACCAAACAGCGTACGGAAGAGCAACAAACAAGTGGCAGCTTGTTTCGAGACTCTGTCTAAAAAGAAACCAACACCGCGACCGAGCTGGACGCGCATTATACGTGCAAGCAAATGTTTTTTTCTAAATCTGGTCTCTGAAAATCAGGGGGTGCATTATACGCGAGTAAATACGATATTAATATGTTAGGTATAACTGTACATATTCGATGACGATTAAGTACAGGTGAGTTAAGCATCAATAAAACTCGTGAGAACTTACGTATAGCCAAGTTCCTGAGATTAAGTTTGGTTGTCCTTAAATAGTAAAATAGGTAACATACAGCAAAAGCCTACAAAGTTAACTTTGTTTTATTATACCACGGTAAAACTTGTTTACATAGACTTTTCCTTTTACAAAATATATCGTTCATAAGAAAATAAATAAATGAAAAACCATGTACATATTCTTTAATAAAAATAAAAATAAAGCAAAAGTATCATCGACTTTGTTCCTTTGAAAGCTTTTATTAAATTGGTGGTAAATATCCTTTAATGCAATTTCATCTTTTCACTTTGTATGAAAAATCTTATACGTGGATTGACTTTGAAAAGGGTCGGCTTAAATCGAGTTAAACAATTAACAGAATGAAAAAGTAGTGAAAAACGGTCCAATAAAGAGAAGTACGAGATGCAAAGGGTTCTCTATCTTTATATACCTGAATACCTTATAAACCCGTATACCTTATAATTTAATTAATATATAGACGGGAGTGTATTCATATTGGGCGCAGAGCGTTTACGTGAGTTACAACCTCATAAAAGTTGAATAGAAAAATTAATCTTAAATTCTTATTTTTATAAAATATACAATAAATAATTACAAAAATTAAAGACTCGCGTTATTTGTGGGTTTTCGGTCTATTAAAATTTTAAATATATTTGGATATCAATTCATTATGCTCGGCTCAGAATTTTGAGCTCTCTCTGAATATGAATTGAAATTATTTGTTAATTTTCCGTCGGAATTGAATTTATATAAATTTTAAAATATTTGTTAATACATAACTGAGTGTGGGGTTCGTTTAATTGGCTACGTGAGCCACTCACTCAAAACCAGAAAATGTTTTATGGAAATAAATGCAAATTGGAAAGTAACAATAAACTACCAATATTTTACTCAGGCAGGGAACAGTTTTGAAGCATATTATGACTTACTGAAATATATAATAATATATTTGTGATTAAATTTGTAATATTCTGTATACTAAGGCTAGCAACCAATTAAATTCTTGAAAAATACCTGGGAAGTGGACTTTGTTACTTGGCGAGTACAGTATATGGTACACACATTTTTATAGCCATAATTTGGTTAACCTTGGTTTTGCTTCTGCCCGAATTGTTCATTATGACGAAGGTCAAACTTGTCATTCCAACTTAGACATACAGTTTAACGTGGAATCCGAACCACGCTCCACCAGCATCGCAGAGTCTTAACCACTAGGCCACCCAGGGTACCCATTATCTTCCAACCAATTTCTTTATTGTGTGGAAGGATGAACAGCTTGGTTTTGCTGCGCGCCGCCTGCCGTCACCGGGTCTCGATCCTAGTGCCGATGGATTCGGAGTCACTGACGCTAACCACTACACCACCGAAGCGCATTATATATATATATATAGGGTGAACCAAATGTAGGTGGACAGTAAATGATAACGTTTATTTTGAGAATACATATTTAATTTTTTTGTATACTATAATACAAAATAAAATTTAAATAAATTTAGTTATAATATTTAATATAATAAAACACAAACACCATAGTTATAATGAACACCATAGTTATAATATAATATAACACAAACCGTATTCAACCTACTGTCCACCTACTTTTGGTTCACCGTGTATATATATATATATATATATATATATACCTTTCAACCTTTCAAATGTTCCGTGCGATTCCTCATTTCACGAAGGTCAAGCTTGTCGACCCTCCTCTCGAGTTGGCCTGGTGAAGTAGAGAGTTGGATTCTTGTACTCTCCACCTCACATAGCCAGGTACGCCCGGTTCATTGGGGATTGTTCTGAGCCAGGTGTCTAATCTTCTTTTGAAGATGTGCACCGCAACACCACTCATGTTCCTTAGTTCTTTGGGCAGCTGATTAAAGTGATGGTCCCCTCACAACAAAACTATTTAAGGGTTAAGGATGTTCCCTGTCTAGCCTTTAATTTGGGAACACGACACAGTATTCCTTTTCTACTTTCCACTGTTGTTTGGGAGCTATAGGGCTCAGAGTAAGATTAGGGGCTTGTCTCTCCATTACTTTCCAAGTGTAAATAATGGTGTATCTCTCTCTTCTTCTTTCCAATGAATATAAGTTTAATTTGCGTAACCTTTCCCAGTAATTTAGTTCTTTGCACTTAGTGATCTTGGCTGTGAAGCTTCTCTGAATCCCTTCTCGCTGTCGAATGTCTTCTCTTTTATATGGGCATGTTAGGAACGAGCAGTATTCCAACTTGAGTATGATCAGTGTTTTCAATAGAGGAATCATTATATTCCTATCCCTTCGTTTAAAGGTTCTCAGTATTTGCCCAGTTATTCTCTTTGCTCTGTTTACTGCTATCTTATTTTGTGTTTCAAATTTCGCATCATCAGTCATTACAACTCCTAAATCTTTTTGCTCTAGAATTTCTCTGGATTTCCTGTCCATTTGGGCTATAGTGTTCCATGGATTCTAGGTTCTCCCTTTTTCCGTACTGTAACAGTTGAAATTTCTCAGTGTTAAACTTCATATCGTTGTCTTCCGTCCACTTGTAGATTCTGTTCATGTCTGTTTGTGGAGATCCTATATCCTTTGGGTTTCTTATTTTTCTCCTGATCTTTGTGTCATCGGCAAAAGATGTTACTGTGCTGTCTCTGGTAACGTCCTCACCTATGTCAGTTAGCATGATTATGAAGAGTGGTGGAGCTAATACTGTTCTTTGAGGTACTGAGCTGAGGACCTCTGATTCTGATGAAGATATTCCTTCAACTGCAACGACTTGCCGCGGCTCACGTAGGAAATTATATATCCATTTCCTTACTTTTCCTGTTATTCCCATATATTTAAGTTTATGTATTATGATTCCATGGCCACACTTGTCGAGCGCTTTGGCAAAGTCTGTGTATATTACATTATAGTTTTCATTATTTTCAAGTGCATCAATAATGTTGTTGCAGTGTTCCATTAGTTCAGGTTGCGGACAAAACAACTACCGATTATAGAATATTCTCAACGGTTAACAAAAGAAAATTTGTTGGGGCTGTAGAAAATACTCGATTTGACTGTGACGAACCTATAAATGACCCAGATCATATGTTTCAGTTCTTCTATGACACCTTATTCCATATTTTTAATATTTGCTTTCCTTTAAGAAGAAAAACAGCTCCGCCCAAAAGTGTCGCAAATCCATGGATCACTCCAGGAATTATCATTTCAATAAAGAACAAATTGCAATTACAGAGCAAAATTCCTAAAATACAATATACTCAATACAGAAACATTAACTAAAATAATCAAAATTGCAAAATATAACTATTGTAACAATCAATTTTCCAAACATAAAGGAGACATGAAAAACACTTGGACAACCATAAACAATCTTCTCAGAAAACAAATTAAGAAAAATTCAATAGAGAAATTAAATGTTGATAATAAAGAAATTACTGATGATGCTGCTATTGCAGACTCTTTAGATGCGCATTTTACTTTAATAGCGGATAAGCTTCGCTCACAATTACTAAATAATGAACACTCACCTCTAGAATATATGCCACCCACCCACTAAATTAATTTTCTTAGTTCCTGCTACCTCTACTGAGGTCCAGAATATTATTGGTAAATTAAAAAATACAAAAAATGACATTCATAACATTCCTGTACCTTCAGTATCTTGAAACTTGTTAAATATAAGATAGCTGTAACTTTGGCTAAAATTATCAATCAAAGTATTTCCAAAGGGATATTCCCATCAAGGCTAAAAACTGGTTGTATGACACCCCTTTTTAAAGGGGGTGATCCTACACTAGCAACAAATTACAGGCCGGTGTGTTCATTATCTGTGCTCAGCAAAGTTTTTGACAAAATTGTAAAAAGTAGAATGCAGCGATATTTAGAATCCTACAATTTATTATTTCCAAATCAATATGGCTTCCGTAATAATAAAACAACGGAAATGGCTATTTTAAATCTTATGGAAATTGCAAATATAGCTAAAGAAAACAAAAGAATAATGATATCAATATTTATGGATCTGAGTAAGGCGTTCGATGTAATAGATCATAATATTCTAATTAATAAATAATATTGTTACGGCTTTAGAGGAGCAATCAGTGATTGGTTCAAAAGTTATTTGTCAATAGATATCATTTTGTATCAGTAAACAAGTTTTGCTCAACTAAAGCGCTTGTCAAACATGGTGTGCCACGGGGCTCAGTTCTGGGTCCACTCTTATTTTTATTATATATAAAAGACCTTCCACGTTCATCTGATATACTGAACTTCATAATGTTTTCAGATGATACAGCTGTCTTTTTTCTTGCAAAGATGTTAATTCAGCTAAGAATATATTTAATTCAGAATTCATCAGTGTAATGAAATGGTTGACCACCAATAAACTCTCCCTAAATACCAGTAAAACAAATTTTATGATTTATACTAATAAAAGAAATGTATATATTTTGATGAACTTAATATTAATGAAATCGCTATAAAGGAGTGTACTGTAACAAAATTTTTTGATGTAATGCTAGATAAGAATTTGCAATGGAGTGATCATGTAAATTATATCGCGAAAAAGATTTCAAGGAGCGTTGCTATAATGTTTAAACTTAGAAATGTAGTCCCTAAAAAGTTTTATTGACTCTTTGTCATACTCTTGTTCTTCCTTATAAACATACTGCACCCTTGTTTGGGGAAACTCCGCTAACAACGCATTAAATGGTATCTTTGTCATCCAAAAACGAGCAATAAGGTTATTATCTGATGCTGATTTCCTTGATCACTCTAGTGCATTATTTAAAGAGCTAAACTTACTAAAGCTCAACGATATAACCAAACTGGCACATTTTATTTTTATTTACGAGTGTAAGAACAAAATCATTAATTTGCAATGGGTAAATAGATATTTTGTAACTCATCAAGAAATCCACTCGTATCAGACCAGAAATAGATCAAAGCTTGTTATACCTCAATTTAGATTGTCTTCATCTTAAAAACTACCCATTTTCATTGGATTGAAACTATGGAATGATTTGCATGCCGATATAAAAAATATTGCGAATGTAAATTTGTTTAAAACCAAGTTGAAATCCCGATTAATAATGGCATACTAACAAAAATCTAGGATTAATGTCCATTACTATTGTTTTCTAATTATTAATTTCTCGTGTATAATCTAGTATTAAAAACACATTTCTTGGGATTGTTCAGTTCTTATCTCTCATGTATAATATTGGTTTCTTTGTATGGTATTGGTATAGTGCCTTCAATGGTGACCTTGTATTTGTCATGTCACTAGTGATAATTTAAGATTAATACATGTTTTAACTATTAATAATACTTATTTACTTATTTATTTATTTATTATTAATTATTAATTAATGACAACTAGCTGTTTATTTTTAATAAGAGCCCAGTAAAACCTAGAGCTTAAGGGCCAAATTAAATAAAATAAATAGTCGAGCTTCACAATTATTCATGTCATGGTAAATTGAAATGAATGTATTATTAATAAAGGTTGTGATCGGCATGATCTGCCTGACCGAAATCCATGTTGGTTATCATTTAATTTTTTCGAGTTTCCAAAATGTTATAGATTTTCTCTCTAACTATTTTTTCAAATATTTTAGTGAAATGAGATGTGAACGACACTGACCTATAGTTTTTGGCCTCGGATCGATTTCCTCCTTTATATATTGGGACTATGGTCGCACTCTTCAGGATGCCCGGTAGTTCTCCCGTTTCTAATGATCGTCTCCATTATCCAATATGTTATAATGTTATAATGTTTTAGACCAACAAAGACCCTAGGATCAACTCATGGCTGGTCTACCTAACTCTGGTTGTAGTTTTGTAATGCGCATGTCCTCCGTGGTGGCGGAGGGGACCTACAATTTTACGTATGGTTCTGAACCACTAAAACTTTAATTTAACTACCTTAAACTATACCCAATCTATCAACATATGCGTCTAATCGATTTTTAAGCATGTTTATAGACGTGATACTAATTACTTCTATCGGCAAACTATTCCACCTATTTACTATTCTATGCGTAAAAAAGTCAACTTATACCTGTTGTTTCTAGTTCTATTATATTGTGATATTTTGAAAAAGCTATCTCTATTTACGTTATCAAACCCATTCATAATTTTAAAAATATAGGGGCTGAGCGATTGCATTCTTGCAGTTTTTGAAGTGTGGCATTCCATTTGTCCGGTCCTGCCGCTAAATGTGCTTTTAGTTTCCCTATAGCTTGTGTAATATCATCTGTCGTAAAGTCGAAGTCTGTTATACTTTACCCTTGTAGTTCTTCTTCAAAGAACGCGTTTCTATCGCATATCAGTTTGTCAGTTTTTGGGTTACTGAAAGGTGATTCGTACTGAGCTCTTAATATTTCATATACTTCTGTTACATCATCAGATAAAGCAATGTCTTAATTTTTGAAGGTCCGATACTCATATGATTTTTCTACTTCCTTTTTTCAAAATTATAGAAGTACTTTGAGTTAATGGAAATGGAAATTATCGCTTCTATAACGTCATCGTCTTCTTTCTCTGTATGCTTCTCAATTAGTTCCTGTACAACGCAATCTATACTCTGCAGTTTATCATTTAATATCTTTTTGATGTTGTTGTCTTTACAGTTACTTAATTTTGCAGTCACTCTTTTTCTCTTTCGGAACAATGACCTCTTTTGTCTCTCGAACCTGCTTCTCTCTGCTTCTGTTTCCTTTTTGTTGTATTTTTTGGACGTCTTTCCACAATTTTTAGCGTTTTCTCCCGTAAGGTCATTCGCATCTCTTCCGTTGTCTTGGCCTTGAAGATGGGCTTTCAATCTGTTACTTCCATGATGGATGCAACACCTTCCCAGTTTATAGCTTTGAAGTGAAAATTAAAAATTTCGAATTTGCTTCTTTCTATTGTTCGTGTTCTTTCCTTCCCTGTTGCTTTCATATTGATTGAATATTGAATTCAATTGAATAACCTTTATTAATAATAAAATAAATACAGTAGTCTTTTTACAATTTACAATTTTTACAATGCCATGAATAATTGTGAAGCTCGACTATTTTCTTTATTTAATTTGGCCCTTAACCTTTAGGCTTTACTGGGCTCTTATCAAAAATAAGCAGCTAGTTGTTATAAATTAAAAATAATAAATAAATAAATAAGGTATTAAGTATTATTAATAGTTAAAACCTGCATTACAATATTAAACAATATTAATGGACAATATTAAACATTATTAGTAGACATTAATCCAAGATTTTTGTTAGTATCCCATTATTAATCGGGATTTCAACTTGGTTTTAAACAAATTTACATTCGCAATACTTTTTATATCTGCATGCAAATCATTCCATAGTTTCAATCCAATGAAAATGGGTAGTTTTTGAGATGAAGACGATCTAAATTGAGGTATAACAAGCTTTGATCTATTTCTGGTCTGATACGAGTGGATTTCTTGATGAGTTACAAAATATCTATTTACCCATTGCAAATTAATGATTTTTTTCTTACACTTGTAAATAAAAATAAAATGTGCCAGTTTGGTTATATCGTTGAGCTTTAGTAGGTTTAGCTCTTTAAATAATGCACTAGAGTGATCAAGGAAATCAGCATCAGATAATAACCTTATTGCTCGTTTTTGGATGACAAAGATACCATTTAATGCGTTGTAGGGAGTTTCCCCAAACAAAGGGTGCAGTATGTTATATAAGGAAGAACAAGAGTATGATAAAGAGTCAATAAAACTTGTTTAGGGACTACATTTCTAAGTTTAAACATTATAGCAACGCTCCTTGAAATCTTTTTCGCGATATAATTTACATGATCACTCCATTGCAAATTCTTATCTAGCATTACACCAAGAAATTTTGTTACAGTACACTCCTTTATGGTGATTTCATTAACATTGAGTTCATCAAGATATACATTTCTTTTATTAGTAAAAATCATGAAATTTGTTTTACTGGTATTTAGGAAGAGTTTATTGGTGGTCAACCATTTCATTACACTGATGAATTCTGAATTAAATATATTCTTAGCTGTATTAACATCTTTGCAAGAAAAAGAGACAGTTGTATCATCTGCAAACATTATGAAGTTCAGTATATCAGATGAACGTGGTAGGTCATTTATATAAAATAAAGATAAGAGTGGACCCAGAACTGAGCCCTGTGGCACACCATGTTTGACAAGCACTTTAGTGGAGCAAACTATATCTATTGGACAAATAACTTTTAAACCAATCACTGATTGCTCCTCTAAAGCCGTAACAATATAATTTATTAAGTAGAATATTATGGTCTATTACATCAAACGCCTTACTCAAATCCATAAATATTGATATCATTATTTCTTTGTTCTCCTTAGCTATATTTACATTTTCCATAACATTTAAAATAGCCATTTCCGTTGTTTTATTATTACGGAAGGCATATTGATTTGGAAATAATAAATTGTATGATTCTAAATATCGCTTCATTCTACTTTTTACAATTTTTTTGAAAACTTTGCTGAACACAGAAAATACTGGTATGCATATGAAATTTTTTTGTCTGCTGTGAGGGTTTTTTCAACTCATATTATATAATTCGACCATGCTGAATTCGAAAATGACATTGGTTTTCCTCAATCAGGTCAGGTTTTTTCTCTATTGGCCATTTATTATAAGTACAATTTTATCCCCAAATTTATTGATTTTTTTAGCTTAAACACTGTAGATACGAGTAATATTATAAGAACACTCGTGAAAAATGAAAACGTTGTGTGAATAAATACTTTTATTCATACAATGAATATGGAAAAAAGTTTATTGAGGAAGGAATGAAGTTTTTTTGGCTTTCCGTCTGTGTTTTTCTTCGGGCACGTCTCGCTTCAAACACCAGCAATAGTCCGCCAGCATATTGATATCCCAGTTTCCCTGGTACTTCTCTTCCATTATTTTGATATCTTGGTGAAATCGTTCACCCTGTTCCTCACTATAATCCCCGCAATTTTCAGGAAAATAGTCCAAGTGGGACCACAAAAAGTGCATTTTTATGGACATGCGCGACCCATGAGCTTTGAAAGCTTCCATCAAGTTTTCGACAACGGACTCGTATTCTGGACTTCTACGCTTGCCAAGAAAATCAGTGACACTGATTTGAATGCCTGCCAGGCATTCTTCTCAGTTGGAGTCATTGCGTTTTCGAACTGAGTATCCTTGATCAAAGTTCGAATTTGAGGACCATCAAAAACCCCAGCATTTAGTTTAGCATCAGATATATGAGGAAATTTACTCTCGAGATATCGGAATGCTGAACCCTCCTTATTCATTGATTTGATGAAATTTTTCATCAAGCCCAGCTTAATATGAAGTGGTGGGAGCAAAATTTTTGTTGGTGGTACAAGGGGCACTGAAACGACATTATGCGACCCAGGTTCAAAATTCTCTCTGGATGCCCATTCACGATGTGCATAGTGCTTCTCATCCGCTCGGCTATCCCATTTGCAGAGGAAACATGGGTATTGCGTGTATCCCCCTTACATTCCCAATACAAATGCCACAATCTGAAAAAAAATGAAAATATTTAAAGAATTTAGAGAATTTGTTCTATCAGATAAAAAAATCTATGCATTGGACTGTATCACTTCTGTGGGGAAGTTAAGTGTTCTTATACGCTCTCAAATAACCTTTGGAAAAACAACATAGTCAATAGCAATAGTTTACTTATGATATTAGTATTACCTTCAAATCTCCACAGATCCTCCAGTTATGTTGGTCGTATACGAGAGCATCCAGTAAAATTTTCATGTTATCGTAGCTCTCAGTAAGTTGTACGGAATGTGCTACAGGGACTGATGCAACCCTATTCCCAATGTTGAGAAGTACTGCTTTCAAACTTCGTTTAGACGAGTCTATAAATAGCCTCCATTCTGATGCGTTATATGGCAGGCCCAAGGATTCGATTAGCCCCTCAACATTGCAGCAGTACACTAAGGAAGAGGTATTTTCGTGCACTGCAAAAAACTTGCGGAATTCTTCCTCTCGTTTCCTATACCAGGAGAATGTTGTTCCCGGAGCCAGCAAGTTGTCCTCTCGAAGTCGTGAGCCCAAGATCTCGGCAGCTAATTTGGAAAGTCCTAAATCCCTGGTAAGATCATTAAGTTTGGCCTGGTTGAGAGGCCTCGGCTCATTTGAAGCGGTATTTTGAGGTATATACGACTGGGACTGGTCATTGGCATTGGTCATTGATTCATCATCAGAATCATCGAAGTCCAGGGTTTGAGGTGGGTCGGGTATTGGAATTCCAGGACCATGGGGTACAGGTCTCATAGCAGAAGGAATGTCAGGGTATACAACAATGTGTTTATTCTTCTTGTTAACTCCTGAAAACAGAAACACAGAAACATGGATATAAAACTTGCATATGAAATAGAAGAAGCATTCAGACAGTGGCGGCTCGTGAGGGAAGGCTGCGGTCTGTAAGATATGAAATAGGTCGACGGAGTCTGTATATTTTCTTTCTTTTTCATTCATATTGTCCCTTCTGGGACAATATGAATGAAAAAGAAAGAAAATATACAATCATTGTATATGTAAATGTAACTTGTATAACAATATGTATGTGTAAATGTATTTTCTATAACAATATGTATATGTAAATGTATGATTACCATTATGGTGAATATTATGCTATATATGGTGAATATTACATTATGGTGAATATTATGTCAAGTTTCATACGAGGATTTCAAAATATTTAAGAAAAATAAATTTATAAGCCCACCTTGGAGGTTTGTCATGCAGAAATAGCAATCTGTCACGTGATCCTTTCCTTCTCTCCAAATCATGGGAATTCCAAAAGGCAAAGATTTCGCGCTGCCTTTGCTCCATCTTCTCAAATTTTCAATGCACGTCTTGCAGCACATATGAGGGGCGAAATTTTTGTCCTGGTCCCCTAGCTTAATTCCAAAGTATGCTCTATACATTGTCTTCACAAATTTAGTGATTTGGGACTGGTTATTTGGCATAGTAACCGTCCCACATATGTAGCAGAATCTATTGGGATCATTTTTACACGCTCTATTCATTATGAAATATTTTATCTATATGCCTGAAAAGTAAAAAAAGATATTATACAAGTGAAACAAGTGATGATAGATGTTACTGTTCCAATTCCGCTTTGACAAAATCATGAAAAATTCTATTTTACTTATGAGACCATAGCCGGATAACCTGAGCTGATTGAGAAAAACGGATTGCAGATTCGAAATCAGCATGAAAAACTCTATAAGAATCACTTACAAAACCCTTGACAGCAAAATTGATGCATACCAGTGTAATGAACACACCGGCCTGTAATTTGTTGCTAGTGTAGGATCACCAGTTTTTAGCATTGATGGGAATATTCCTTTGGAAATACTTTGATTGATAATTTTAGCCAAAGTTACAGATATCTTATCTTTAACAAGTTTCAATATAGGTACAGGAATGTTATGAATGTTATTTTTGTATTTTTTAATTTACCAATAATATTCTGGACCTCAGTAGAGGTAGCAGGAACAAAAGAAAATTAATTTAGTGGGCTGGATGGCATATATTCTAGAGGTGAGTGATCATTATTTATTAATTGTGAGCGAAGCTTATCCGCAATTGAAGTAAAATGTGCATCGAAAGAGTCTGCAATAGCAGTATCATCAGTAATTTCTTTATTATCAACATTTAATTTTTCTATTGAATTTTTATTAATATGTTTTCCGAGAAGATTGTTTATGGTTGTCTAAGTGTTTTTCATGTCTCCTTTATGTTTGGAAAATTGATTGTTATAATACAGGGTGGGCCGTAAGTTTCCATACATAGGAAAAATAAACATTTTTTTATGGACAACCATTTTTATTTATATAATATGCTCTACATGGTTGCCATTGTTTTGAAAACACATTTCAATACGTGTTCCCCACTGTTGATGAACACGCATTAGCACAGTTGACGTTATGCTTGTAATGGCGTTGGTGATACGTTCCTTTAGATGATTTATGTCTCGTATCTTTTCCTGATACACCATGGCCTTCAAGTGCCCCCAAAGATAGAAATCAAGGGGGGTGAGATCTGGGGATCTGGGAGGCCACTCCACAGGACCACGCCGACCAATCCAAGCATCCGGAAACTGCTGATCCAAATACCGACGCACGTGAAGACCATAATGAGGTGGAACTCCATCTTGCTGGAAGTAAACTGGGAAGTTACCTTCCTCGTTTAGCAGGGATGGGAAAATCTCTTCTTGCAACATGTTAAGATACCTTTCGGCATTAAGATTTCCACTGACAAAAATTGGTCCAATAATTCTGTCACCCCATATCCCGGCCCACACCATCACTTTACCGGCACCTTGCATCTTCGTCGGACTCAGCCAGTTAGGGTTAGCATTACTCCAGTAACGTATGTTTTGCCGATTAACCTCTCCATTGACGTAAAAATTTGCTTCATCAGTAAACAAGATCTTAGTTGAAAAGTTTGCATCCTCGTTCACTTTGGTTAATGCCCATTCACAGAATTCCATCCGTCTATCCGGGTCGTCTTCACTCAAATGCTGTGCCATATGCAATTTGTATGGATGCCATTTGTTTGCTTTCAAAATGCGCCTGATACTCGATCTGCTGACACCACTTTCTGCAGACAACCGTCGTGTACTTTTTCTGGGACTCCGTGTAAGCGCTGTAAGTATCGTAGCTGTTGTGTCTTCATCGGTGGCTGTACGTCTTGGACCACTTCGCGGTTGATCTGCAACATTTCCAGTTTTCTGAAACTTGTTAATAAGTTTTGCCACAGTGTCGTGTGTGATGTTCGTTCCATGTTGTCTGTTAAAGTTCATTGCAACCATGCGACTGCTTCCCGACCCAGCCATCAGTATGATTTCAATTCGTTGCTCTTTCGTCAAACGCATATTCTTAGGGTATCTGAAACATAAAAACAAACGTTTAATTTTTCCTATGTATGGAAACTTACGGCCCACCCTGTAGTTATATTTTGCAATTTTGATTATTTTAGTTAATTTGTTTCTGTATTGAGTATATTGTATTTTAGGAATTTTGCTCTGCAATTGCAATTTGAATAATTTATCTCTGTTCTTTATTGAAGTGATAATTCCTGGAGTGATCCGTGGATTTGCGACACTTTTGGGCGAAACTGTTTTTCTCCTTAAAGGAAAGCAAATATTAAAAATATGGAATAAGGTGTCATAGAAGAACTGAAACATATGATCTGGGTCATTTAAAGGTTCGTCACAGTCAAGTCGAGTATTTTCTACAGCCCCAATAAATTTTCTTTTGTTAACCTCTGAGAATATTCTGTAATCAATAGTTGTTTTGTCCGCAAACTGAACAATGTTATTGAATATAGCGTAAGTAGGAAAATGATCACTGATGTTAGTGGTTATAATTCCAGAGTTTACAAGGGCATTGCTATTTACAAATATATTATCACTCGTAGATTCTGTTATTCGATTGCCATAGCTGCAGACTCGAGTGGGTTTGGTAATAGAATGACTGACTAAGATAGAAAGAATTCATTAAGTTCAAAAATTTATGAGAGATTACTTCAGATTGCAAATTGATGTTGAAGTCTCCCGCAACTATGGCATTCGATTTATGGAAGTTGCATAACATGTTATCTAAGTGAATTAAAAAGCTATTGATATTATTATTAGGTGGTCTATATATTGCATGGACAGAATATACATTACTTTTGTCTTTTATTTTCACAATCAGGTTTTTATTGTCACTATTACATCGAGAAAATACTTCGTTAGAGTCGTAAGTTTGATGCACATACACAGAGATACCCCGACCAATCTGACCATCTCTTACAGTATGATAAGCAACGTAATTATCTATATTATATAGGTTTTTAATACTACTATTTAACCAGGTTTCCGTGAGAATTATAACACTAAATTTGACCGTAGAAGTTTTCAAGAGGGCCAATAAGTAGTTATAGTTCCTAGGTAAGTTTCGAATGCTTAGATTTAGCACTGAAAGATTTTTATAAATATCTTTTTGTAATACAAAGGCATTAAACTCGTCTATCGATGAGACCATGCAATTGCCTATACCAGATTCCTGTTCTAGATTCTCTAAACTGGATACAGAATTGTTTGGTAATGAATTGAAATGATTAATATCGGCACATACTGTATACTATGAAAGTCTTTATCGATGAAAGCCATTTAACAGTAGTTCTCAAACAATTTCACTAAATACAGAATACTGGAATAAGGGGTTACCGCCCAGTTGAGCCGAGAATGGGAAAGTCGACTGTTGAGATTGTATGCGGAGTTATTCGCAGGCCTCCTGTGTGCCGACTGTCGGCTGGCGTTTTCTTAGTTCTCGTAGCTTCGAATGCTTTTTCACTAACAAGGTGAACTCCTTTGACCGAAGTATTCCGCGCTGGAAGAGTCTCTCTCTCTTTAATAATTAACTTCGCTCCAAGGAAGTAGGCAACTTTTCCGAGTCTCCTCGCTTCTATGAGTTTAGGGAGCTTTTCTTTACGAATTTTAAGTGTTTCCTCACATACGTCGTCATTGACGAAGATTTTTGATCCTTTCAGCTTTCTTCTGTTTTTTAGTATTAAATCTCTGTGAGTTTCATCCTCACATATTACTTTTATAGCTGAAGTGGGTGTCTTAGAGTAGATTCAGTCGTGTCATTAACTCTAGAATTTGCTTTTTGTGGTGGAAATTGTTTTTTTAATCTAAAAGCACCTTTGATCTTAATATTCCCCAAATTCAGTCTATCTTTTATTATGTCCTCCACCTTTTTCTTCGTTTCGCCGTTTGTTTCTCTATTCATTTCAGATACCCCCATTATGATTAAGTTATTGGCACGTGAATTATCGTCTAGGCTGTTTAATTTATTCCTAATTGAATCGTGCTCGTTTTTTATCATCTCCATGCTACGATTACTTTTAGTAAGCGAGTTTAGACTAGAGTTAAGATCCTTTATCTCGTCGTGTGCATACTGAATGCTCTTTTCGAGCTCCATATTTCTATATTCCAGTTTTGCATTGTCCCTCTTTAACAATTCGTTATTATGTTGCACAACTTTTATTACTGCCTCAAGGTCTTTGATTACACTATTACTTTTGTGCACTAAGTCAAAGAGGGAATTATACCTATTTGCTAGACCATTCATTTCTAATTTCAGGGTGTTTACCTGACCTTTGGAAGCCATTTTGAGCAATTTATGGGGTTAAGATTCACTCGTTCGTTCGTTCGTTCGTTCGTACATTTAAAGGTCTCGTTCGTTCGGTTGTTTGTATACCCGCTACTTCAAGGCCACTGCTTGCCGTAGGACTCTAAAGGCAGTGCCGGATGTCGCTAGAAAATTTTGAAGATATATTTTATGTAATATTACTAGTTAAGTATTGCAGTTTATCTGATGAGATTGTAACTGCGTAATCTTGGCACATTCACAAATTTTAGTGGAGAAGTAACACAATGGTTCACTGACTTTGAACACTGTTAATTTTGATAGGAAGAAGGAGCATGAAACTGACAAGTGTCACCGGCACTGTTTTCGGCAATAATGTTGTGATCTGATATTATAGTTGGGGAGATTTCTACTTTATGATCTTTATCAATTAGGTTGCTTTTTTTGTGAATACCAAATCTAGGCAATTGTTTTTTCTTGTGTTTTCTGTTATTTCTTGTGTTAACATAAATTTATCAGCTAGAGCTAGTTGCATTTTTACCTGTTCCTGGTCTTCCCATGTGCTCCTCTTGTCCTGGTGTATACATATATTTTTTCTAGCCTTTTATATTTCATGAATGGGAAATGAAAATCACCACAGAGAAAAATGTTTGGGGTTGGAGAATGTACATCTTTTACCCAGTTTGTGACCTCTCTAATGGAATCTGAGAATTTTGAAGTTGGCGTGTTCAGGATCTGTACAGTACATTACAATTAGTACCATATTTAATTTTTCAACTTTTGCTGCTACACATCCTACGTAGCTGTTTCAAGTACTTATAGTCACTAGCGGATTTACGAGGGGGCTGGGTGGGGCGGCTCCCCCATTTGGTTAATTTGGCGCCCCTTTTTGTCAATTTGGCGTCCTTTATGATCAATCTTGGCGCTCCTTCCGAATGCTTTATTTTTATAATAAATTTTTTAATTTCTAAAAGCAAAAAAGTACATACTTTTTTAAATTATAAAAATATCAACACCACCCTTGTAAATACTTGGCAACTTACCTTTCAATTTTATTTTTAGAAACTGTATAAACATAATATTTCTCTTTGTATACTCAATTAAATTATGCTTTAAATCGTTACATATTCATTTATTAACGTCAATCAAATTAGTTCCAATATTTACTCCCAGAAACCTGGTCTTTAACTACATTTTAGTAAACGCTAAAAATTTGCCTGCCGTTGCTTAAAGGGTTAACATATGTATTTTTAATTCCATTGTATGTAGTGCTTGTAGTCACTTCATATGCCTTTCGCGTGTGTAAATAGCGCATCCTCCTTTACGTCTCACTGTTCTGTCGGCTCGGAGTATGTTATAGTTGTCAATTTGTATTTCTTTTTTGTCGATACAGAACTCACAGTTTTCACAGTTCGCCTGGCAGTCCTTCAGATGGGTTTCCTTGAGGCATGCAAAGTCTGCTCCGATTTCTTGCATGTGTCCTTTCAGGTATAAAACTTTGTCCGGGAAATGGTTTGATTTAAGGCCCTGAATGTTGGCTAGGATTATTTTTATTTTTTCCCTTTCGTCTTTACATACTTGTGTTTCCGATTCATTTTCAAATGGGGGTGCCGGTTTCGTTGCCTTGTGATCCTCCAAGAATTTGCCTCTCTTTATCTTTGTCGGTACCTGTTGTCCCAATAATGCATGTCCTTGTGCGTGCCTTCTGTCCGGCTCTTGGATTCCTATATTTGTCAGCTGACTTTGTATTTGCTGGATGGTATTTAGCAGCTGAATTGTGTTGGCTTCGTCTAAAAAATTGGTAGCCCTCTTTGATGCTCGTTTTTCCTGTTCACCTGTTGCGTTCCTTTAGGGGTTGTCGTAACGGCATTTTTGTCCGTATTTGCACTTTCCATATCTTGCATTGGTGTTGCAGACAGTAAGATGGTGAAATTTGCACTTTTTTCAAATTTGCAATAGCCTCTTGTGTAATGTGAGTTACATAACGTGGGATGTGCATAAATGCATTTCTTACCCCCAGTTATATATATATATATATATATATGAACAGACAACTATAGACAGAAAACAGACAAAGAACAGCCGTAGGAATTCTTTTCCCCGCCATTCTCAAACATCTTAGAATCACATGGAAAGGAAAAACACACGTGGTTTCAAGGAATAAAAAAAAAAAAAACAATGACGCTAGCCTCGTAACAACATAACGGACGCTTGGGGACGTTTCTCAGAGTGCCGCGGAATTCGAATGTCCCTAAGGTTATATAAGGCGCAGTTTACTGGCATTCATCCTCACTCCTGTCGTGCGTCCACTTCGTAAATCCACTGTACACGCAGTTTCCCTGCATCAGCTTTAGCGGCCGTCAACGAGACTCCGGTAGGCCCGCATCCACTCTCACAAAACAACATCAAGGCGCGAAACAACGGACGGTCAACGACACATCGAGCCCTACGATAATAGGTCCACCTTAAACACTTCTTCGCCAGAGGTATTCGACATCTCGGTAAGCTAAGTGCATCTTTTCTAAGTAACTCTCGTGAAGCCTACATCAGCCGACCGCAGAACGGTAGGCTATACTCCCAAAGTGTTTCCCTCAGCGTTCTAACTAACTCTCGTTAAACGCAGTAGGCCTATTCTTAATCAAAGTGTCATTCTAATACCATAATTGTGTATCACCTTGTTATGGTGATATTTCGTATCATTATCAATTGTGCATCAAATTAACTCTCTCATACAAACCGCAGTAGGCTTATTTCCTATTCATATTCATAATGTTGTATCAAATACCGTGATTCGTGTTTCCTTTCAGTGCGCGACTCATTAGCCTATCTATGTATTAGCAATTAAGCTGTATAACCAATTCCTCATGTGCTAAGTATCAATCTTTCGTTAGCATAGTAATAAATGCAGTTATGTAATTGTTAATCATATAACCACTGTCATTGCATTTTCTTCCAATCATTATTAGGCTGCAGCATCTTGTCCATGTTCCATTTATGCATAACTTGTAGCCTACCTAAATCAGGGTATTACGTAATCTATTCAGTGTACCAAAACGTACGTGCATAATTTCTATTATCACTAGGTTTCATATTTCATGCTGTATTTCCATTTTTGCATACCATTAGCCTATCATAAATGAGTGTATTACTTAACAATTAATCTGTATAACCATTTCCTCATTTGTTAATCCTCAGTCAACTATGGCATAATATAAATGCCGTTATATAATTGTTAATCACTATAATTACTGTTTATGTCATTGTTATTCACTGTGAACAATTAACTAATTTATTTTCTTAATTAAACACAAAACAACAAGTGATTTTTGTAACTTTATTTGCTTGGGTGTAATGAAAGCTGGTGACCTTGAATCAATTCGTATCACTCAGAAGTAATTATAGTAGGCCTACTCCATTAGCCACCTTCAAACCGGTGATACCGTAGGACAGCATAAATTGTTGACCCAGCCTGTCATTAACAATCAATCAATACATCAATTAATTTAATCATTAGCACTAAATTAATCAGCATCACCTCACTCGGCTAATACTAGGCCCACTCTATATATATATATATATATATATATATATATATATATATATTATGGTAAATACTGAAGTTTTCCTTTTCATTAGGTATTTACAGTAAACAGTACATGATAGACGATATAGAAATTCAACACTTTACAGACCTCTCGTTTCCACTCCTACTTTGAAGGAGACCCAAAACTGAGATATGAGCTTCATAAGTTAAACGACAATGAGTCGGGTGCTCTCCGCTCTGCCGATACACGCTTGTTTGTTTTTATTTTAGTATGGTTATTTATTATTAAGTACTCGTAATTAGTAAAAATTATTATAAATTTTTCAATTAACTTTTTGGTAATTATTTAACTAGCATTAATTTTCTGCAACAGAAATCATATTAGAAGAATTAAAAAGCAAGTTTCTAGTTCGTGAAACAAAGTCATGAGAGAGACAAAACTTCAAAGTTGTTGAGTGTCCTCTAAATGTATTTAAATTGAGCTAAATTTTCTGT
This sequence comes from Bathynomus jamesi, assembly GCA_023014485.1. Taxonomy (NCBI): domain Eukaryota; kingdom Metazoa; phylum Arthropoda; class Malacostraca; order Isopoda; family Cirolanidae; genus Bathynomus; species Bathynomus jamesi. Next base: position 278,216 of record JAJOZX010000446.1, read on the forward strand.
GAAAAGTTTTCCCAATAAGCTTCACCAAATGCCAGTATAATATGAACACCACTGTGTGCCGATCTGGTTTGGAACGTTGCGCCGCACATTTGCATGTAAATGGTGAACATTTAGCATAAAATAACGCGTAAATCTTGTTTTTACTTGCTTACTAATGTACATAGTAAAGGTTTTGTTTGTTAAGTGCAATTAGAATCCAAAATAAATAATCTCAGAATGTGTCTACATTATTTTGAATCACCGTGTAGGCATGTATATATATATATATATATATATATATATATATATATAATGTAATGTCTGTGTTCTTAAAGATAAACAAGTAATATGATCGTGAACAGCGTTGAACTCCATGTAGTTTATTAGTCTTATACAGTAATAAGGTTCCATTATGATTCCTGGAAATCTATATGCAGAGCCGTATTTACACTTCTTGAGGCTCGAATGAAAAAGGCGAGAAGGAAACAATCCAGAGACCATTAAGAAATTCGCACCTAGGGTAGTTCCCGTTCCTCCGACCCTAGAAGGGTATTTTTATTAAAGGGCCCCGCTTATAAGTCCATTCGCACAAATTAATAAAAATGCCCTTCTGGGGTCGGGGAAACGGGATCTAGCCTAGGTGCGAATTTTTTAATGGTATCTGGATTGTTTCCTTCTCGCCTTTTTCATTCGTTTTTCGGTTTATAATTTCTGTATAATAAACAACACTGTAATAATCAATGTAATAATAAATTTATAATTTCTGTAATAAATAATAATGCAATATTAAATGTAATAAATTTAATAATAAATGTAATAATTATGTAAAAAAAAAATAATAGAATCTGTATGTATAGAACAAGAAGATAGTTTTAAATTTGTGCGAATGTACTTATATGCGGGTTCTTTAATAAAAATGCCCTTCCAGTGTCGGGAGAACGGGATCTAACTAGGTGCGAATTTCTTAATGGTCCCTGGACTGTTTTCCTCTTGTTTTTGGTTCATTCGTTTTTCTGTATCCACCCGAAGAGGATGCCAGAGGGCATTGAAACTGTTGTGAAATAAACTCTGTCTATTAGAGTGGGTTTTTATTATCATATTTTGACCTTTACGTTGAAAAAAGTGAAGCTTTTTCCATTGTTGTGAGTTGGGTTATCATTTAAACTAAACATGCTTCTAAAATCGACATCGTTGAACCAGCGTAAGATCTTGAAAACCTCGATGAGTTGACCGCGCAGCCTCCGCGTTTCCAGCGAAAACAAGTTCAGGGCGCGTAAGCGTCGATTGTAGCCCATATGCCTAAGTGAGCGATTAACTTTGTGGCCCTCACCTGGACTCGCTCCAGCATCTCAATATCTTTCATGAGGGTGGGCGACCAGAACTCCACAGCATTCTCCAGGTGAGGCCGAACCAGAGAATTGTACAGAGAGAGCACAATCTCTTTGTTCCGAAATCGAAATTGCCTCCTGATATAGCCCAACAACGTCTGGGCTTTCTTTTCCACCTCTACGCACTGTTTAGTAAACTTAAGGTCGCTGCTAATTAGCACACCCAAGTCCTTTTCCAAATCAGCGGCCTCGATATTACTCCCCAACATGGAGTAGTCCGACTTGGGATTGGCGTAGCCAATGTGCATCACCTTACATTTACCCAAGTTAAACGGCATTTGCCATTTTTCGGACAACTCTCCTATCCTATGTAGGTCCGCACGCAGTTGCTCGATTGCCGCGGGCGTCCCAACATTGGCCCCAAGCTTCGTGTCATCAGCGAATTTTGCGATCCGACTTACGATGCCACCGTCGATATCATTTATGTAAATGATAAACAACTGTGGCCCCAAAACGGAACCCTGAGGAATCCCGCTAGTGACCGAGGCCCAACCAGAACTAACCCCTTTAATTACAACCCTCTGCCGCCTATTCTTCAGCCAGTTTTCAATCCAGCTACCTTCTTCCCCACCGACACCCAGCGCGTGCACTTTGGCCATTAGCCGGCGGTGAGGTACCTTATCAAAGGCTTTCTGAAAGTCGAGATAAAGTATATCAATCGCCCTACTCTTATCATACTCACTCAACATGACGTGGAAAAACTCGAGCAAGTTGATGAGACACGACCTATGCCGTGTAAACCCATGTTGGGAGTCCCCAAGCAGTTTGTAGGAATCCAAATGGTCAACGATCCTATCCGCTATTATCCCCTCTAATAATATGCCTACAACCGAAGTGAGACTAATGGGACGATAGTTCCCTGGACTTTCGTGATCCCCTTTCTTAAAGATTGGGGTCACATTGGCTTCCCTCCAGTAACCGGGCACCTGCCCCGTCTCCAACGACTTGTTGAAGACTGTAGCCAGGAGGGGAGCCACCTGGTCGCGCACCGCCCTCAACACTCTGGGGAGGAACTGGTCTGGCCCAGGAGCTTTAAACGCGCTCAGTTTGTCTATTCTATCGGCAACGACTGTCCCGGTACATCGAACACTATCCAGGCCAGCACTTTCGTGCCTGACGCCTGGCTCGGGGATGACGCGGGTGTCCTCCCTGGTGAACACTCCCGCAAAGTACTCATTGAGCACATTAGCGATGTCCGCGTCGGAGGTCCGCAGAACGCCGCTGGTGTCCTTTAATGGACCTATCATGCTTCTAATGGGCTTTCTACTATTAACATAACTGAAGAACTCCTTAGGTTCCCCTTGCAGAGGCTTGCAACCCGTAGCCTAACCTTCGCTTTCACTTCTCTGCACAGGCGGACATACGCCTCAGTGTTCTCATGGGAACGATTGGCCTTCGCCCTCCTATACACTGCTTTCCTATTTCGGATAGACGAAGCGATGTCACGACTGAACTACTTAGGCTGCGTTGAAGCAGGGGTGACCGGTTTTGAGGGTATGGTAGCAGACTGCAGCACCATAAACTGATCTCAGAATGCACTCCACACTCCCTCAACATCGCCGCCGACCTCTAACCCCATCTCACCTACGCTATCCCGGAGGCTAACAAAGTCCGCCCGCCGTAGATCGAGCTTATTGCCTCTCTTGTTATACGCTTCACCCAAGGGACGCAGACACCGAACCTAATCAGACTGTGATCACTCCCGCCAAACGATTCGTCAACGGTGAGGCCAGTAACGAGGTTGTATTCGGTCGTGAATACTAAGTCTAGAACGCTTTCACCTCGTGTAGGCTCATTGACCCACTGAGTGAGGAAGTTCTCATCAGCAAAGTCAACTAGCTTCCTCCCTTCAGCATCAGCAGTCCTGTCTTCCCACTTTATGCCACGACAGTTGAAGTCTCCTAAAGCTACACACACCCTATCCCCTAGCAGGCTACGGAGTTCGGCGTACAGGGCTGTATCCTCCTCGAGGAGGAGATGCGGAGGTTTGTACACCAAGATTAACCTATAGTTCGTCCCTCCCACGTTCAGATCGACGCCAAGCAGCTCCCGTTCCGATCGGAACTGGCAAGTCAACCGGACTCAACGTGTCCCTGACGTATATTAGTACCCCTCCCCCTCCCCACGGGTGCGGTCTTTGTGAAACATTCTATACCCGGGAATTTCGAACTCCCAAACGTAGTCCCTACGATCAGTATGAATCCAGGACTCGGTGATAGCAACGATATCCTGGTATTCTGATGTTAAGAGCGCTCGTAGCTCGCAAAACGTATTCCTAATCGACCTAGCATTAAAAGGCTTTGCACGGCGGGAGCCTTCCGTATTTTGACTGTCCCCTAGCACGACCCGTTTCCCGAAGAGCCAGGGCTGTCGGGAGTTGAAGAGTCCCTCACCAACGAGGGGGCAACTTCCGCAGGAGCCTGAGCCCCCCTCCAACCGAGAAGGAGGGTCACCCACCTGTACATGGACGCACCCTTCAGGTGAAGGTACGTCCGCCATCGGCTCAACATCATCTCTCACCGGTGGGGGCCCGTCATCTCTCCCCGGGCTCGACCTCACCATTCTGTATAGGTGCCGGTCGAGCAGCGCGCCTAGTACACCTTTACCTTTGTCATTGAGGTGGACACCATCCCTCTGGTAAAGGTCCCACCTATCCAAAAATGCATCGAAGGGGTCAATAAATCTCACGCCCAGCTGGACGCACAAGTCTTGCACCCTCTCGTTGATTCCAATGACCTTATTGAGCACGTGGTCACTGGCATTCATCTGCAGTAAAATACTCATCAACATTCCCCTGTCTGTCTTCAGTTTTAGATCATCCGCAAGAGACGTGATCTCGGTGATGATCCCTTCTGTAAAACCTACCCTACCGCCTTTGAGGAACAGGTCGTTGCCACCAGCGTGTTCAACGATCGCAGTCCTCCGACTAACCACGCGCAGAGAGAGAGAGAGAGAGAGAGAGAGAGAGAGAGAGAGAGAGAGAGAACAGTGAATAATGAACTCCAAACAGATACAGTGTCCACTAGCTCCCCCAAACTAATTAAAGGCTGGTTTCAAGTATACCCAACTATCTCCAGTGGCTTTTTAAATGTTGATAATGCTACGTTTAAATAATGGCATCAACATCATAAATAACACCAGCCTATAACATCGTGGTTAAGGTTACTTCTATCATACCTGATAACTTGGTATTGGTTTCGTGCAACGATCCCTTGTAGCACGGATGTCAATCTCTCTCTCTCCCTCTCTCTCTGTATATATATATATATTAGGGTGCATCAAATTTCCCATGATTTTTCAAAAAGTTTTATTTCAATCTGTCCCTATGATTACTGTGTTCCAATGCCTGAAATAGCACATATGGCCAAATTTCAAAGATTTATGTGGTCATCTAGGGGGTCCACATCATTGATGCAATATTTAGTATTGGAGTTAAATTGACCAAAAAATTAAACATTTATACCGGTTTCCGTGTTTGCAAAAGTATCAGAACCAGTAAAAATGTATTAAATAATCAAAACAGGGATACATTGCATGATTTCTACATTACTTTCTGACGTCTGACATTACAGTCTGGTTTATACATTTATTATTGATACTATATACATTATTGGTGATACAAGCAAGTCAAAGTCAAAAGAACACTACTTTAATAAAAAATGTTCAAGAGCTGTAAATGAACATGAACAATTAGTTTAGTCTCCAGTTTTTCTCTTTCGAAGATTAGGAAGCTTCTTTCTGTCGGATCAACAACTTGTAGGACATTTTGGTAATGTTGTTCTGATCTGGCAGCCATGAGGAAATTAGAACTTAGCTTCACCCCACGCTCAGCACAATCATTTACGACGTTAACTGCCGAGATGTGTTCTCTGGATGTTTGAAAGGAAGCTAATTCTGGCCAATTTTCGATATTATGAGTCAGGAAAGAACTGTCAAGTTCCAGAACAGAGAAAATGTACCATGAATCTTTGTTGATTAAGTCGCCAAGCTTTGTCGTGCTGGAAATGGAGTTTGGAAATTTGGGTTTCCCAAATCCCGTACCAAATCGATGTTGTGGTAAAGATGCCTGATCTTGTGCTGGCTTTACTGCTATAAGTCTCTCAGCCAGATAGCGGCGTTCAGCTTCAGGGACTGCATCATTAAAGAGCGCAAGAGGTACCATCTCAGCAGTCAGGTACCATAGGTGATGCTTGAGAGTTTTTATCGCACTAGATGATATGCTGGGGCTGAGTTTTTCATATCTGAGGATGTCTTGGTAAAGACAGATCATTCCATGGAGCCTCGACCGCGCTTGAACAGGTGATCCACCACCAGCTGTACAGCAAGCAAACAAAGTTGACAAACTCTCGCAGTTTGGGTTGTTGTGCTTCCGTGGTAATGGTTCCAGAGGGAAGAGAGCTGATCTGCTCCTCCAGCAGCACCATCTTAATGGAGTAGAGAAACTTGGCCATCCACCTAGCCTTGTGTACAGCACCAGGACGTCGAAATGAAAACTCTCTACTTGTCCCATCCAAGTAGAGCAAACAAAGATCAGAAAATTCTTTGTAGTCATCACATTGATATTGATGCTTCACAACAGACTGCGCGCATGAAATCGCTCTGGCCCTATAGTCATGGATTATGGTTTGTACATCATCTGAATAAGAGGTACCATCCAAAAAATTAAGTGCCTGATTATTGTTGTGTTGAACTGTGTCTAAATGCTTTCGGAACTGACAGAATATGGTAACTTCTAGTGACATTGGTGGTTCTATTTTCAGATCATTGAAGACTTGTGTAAGGATTACCTCGCCAACGTGATGCCGGCAAGCTGACCACAGTAAAGCTCGACCTATGTCCTGGTGCAGGCTACACAGGCAGCACTCACATGACCAGTGTTACTAGCTGTTGTGTCAAAAGTCATGTTCACTACTGAGTCAACACAATTCCATGATCGGAGAAGCTCCATGGTGAGATTAGCAATGCTTTGACCAGCTGGCTGATCTGTATTTGGCTTGTAGGAAGGCACACCAAGAAGTTTGATGTCATAGGAATTGCCAACTGCTACAGTGAGCCTCTCTTCAGCTTTAGTTTGGTATGACAGAGTTGACATCAGTTTAGAATCCCAGTGAAGAGACAGGAACTGTGGTGGAACCCAGGACTCTTTGACCGATGATGCAAGCTCTTCACCAACCTTACGTCTTGCTCTGTCGGCGGTAGAATATGAGTGTGAAACATTTTTTGTGTCACCTCCTAATTCCTTAATGATGGCTTTGGTAAATGCTGCCTGTTGGGCCAGTGTGATCTTCGTGCGTGTAGACAGGGAAACCATCCTATGGGATTTGAGTATGTCATGACTTATAAAAGCAGTTGTTCCTGAACGAGTTGCTTGGCGAGTTTTTTGTGTTTTTGGTTTGTAATCCTCTATATCACCCTCTTCATCCTCAATATCACTGTTGCTTTCCTCACTGTTCTCAATCTGAACTTTGCTTGTAGATGCTTGGGCTTTATGAGCTTTAAGCTGTTGTTCTGCTTGCATCATTTCCTTTTCCTGCTTTCTTTGGACTTTTGATGCGAGCTTCTTGTCATGGCTTCCAAACGATGCGACTCTGCCTGATTTCATTGACCGCAAGAACTCCAGATCTTCAGGATCTTTTATGAGTTGCTCAGCATTCCTTGGCCAAAACTGAAATGTTTCTTGTAACTCCTTTTCGATCCCATTAAGCTTCGCAACTGCACCAGGCGAAGAACGCCAATCCACTGGAAGTTCCCTAAGTTTTGCATTTTTTGCAGATAGTGCTATAATTTTTTCAACAGCTTTCTTCTCGGTAATCATGGAAATGTTGCCTTTCTGATAAAATGGAATAACTTTTTGCAAGACAAATTTAGCATTGTTCCATTTTGTACGGTTAAACGGTAGACCTTCTTGCTGATGAAACATGTAGCATCGCAACACTTGCTCACATGTTGGCAGCCTAGATCCTGTTATCTCTGCATCTGCATCGCTGATTCCAGCACCAAGACCATAAATGGCAGCAGTTTGACGAGTTTTAACAGCATATTTATCATTTGTGCTACCTGAACTGGCCATAATGCACGACAGGTGTAAAGAGAACACAAAATTTATTAACGTAAACACTTGCACATAAACATTTAACATAAACACACAAAAATCACATTTATCATAAACACTTGCATATCAGATTATACATTGCAGTTCCTTTTAGAATATTCTATAACTTTCCACCACTTCCTAGCACTTTCTAGAGGTTTCTATCACTTTCTAGAGGTACTATCACTTTATAGAAGTTTCTATCACTTTTTAGAAGTATATATATGACCTTTAGAAATATCACTTACATGTTCTTGGGCTGATTTTTGTAGTGAACAAAATCTTTAAACTTCTACTATTTGGATCTCAAATCACAGAATGACTGTGGGGTTGGTGTGCATATAGGAAGTCTGTGTGGACCCCATAAATGGCATTCAAATCCAAAAATAATTCACATAGTAGGTTTTCTTAACCATTGGAACATTTCTAACTTAGGGACAAAGTGAAACTTTGTCATTGGTGATTTTGATGCACCCTAATATATATATATATATATATATATATATATATATATATATATATATATATATATATACAGGGTATCCCATAAGTCCGGCATCAAAGGAGAAATTCATATTTTTCTATTTCTACAAACCATAATTCATATTTTTCTCTTTCTACAGGCCATAATGTCTGTGAGCAAGGAAGAACGAATCCAGATAATTCTACTCATAAGAAATCGGAGTCAAAGAGAGGCCGCTACTGAATTTAACAGACTGCATCCAGACCGCGAGCCAATAACACAGAGTTGTGTTAGCAGACTTGTTGCAAAGTGTAAGGAAACAGGATCCATAGAAGATAAACCATGCAGTGGACCTTCAAGGAGGTCCACTGACGATGATACAGCGACTGCTATCCTGGCTCATTTTAACAGAAGTCCCAATAAGTCTCTTCGGCGATTGTCCGTCGAGACAGGAGTGTCGAAAAGTAGCATCCATCGCATTCTTCAGGCTTACAAATGGCATCCATATAAACTTCAGATCCTACAGAAATTAAGCAAAGATTATCCCGACCTTAGGATGGAATTTTGTGAATGGGCTACGGAACAATATGCTCGGGATGCCAATTTCCCGTCCACCATCCTGTTAAGTGACGAGGCTGTTTTTTATGGAAATGGTGAGGTAAATCGACAGAACACCCGCTACTGGTCTCAAAACAACCCTCACTGGTATACCTCTTCAAAGGAACAAGGTGCATCTCGGGTGATGGTATGGTGTGGCATTTGGAAGGATCGCATCATAGGCCCCCTCTTTTTCGATGAACATATCACTGGAGGCACCTACCTACGTATGCTCAAGAAAGAAGCATTTCCCAGTGTCTTGAACTTGAAGGAAATTTCCCAACATGGTTCCAGCAAGACGGCGCTCCTGCACATTACAGCACCCAAGTAAGGGAATACCTGTACCAACAATTCCCTGGTTATTGAAGCGGAAGTCGAGGGCCTGTGGAATGGCCAGCTTGAAGCCCGGATCTCACGCCACTAGATTTTTATCTCTGGGGCCATTTGAAAGCGCTGATATACGCAGAGAAAATTAGGAGTGTTGAACATTTGCGGCAGCGCATTATTGGGGCATTTAACACCATTACTCCTGACATCATCCGTGTGCTTGCTGACTGGGTATCACGTCTGAATTTGTGTATTGAAAACAATGGTGGACATATTGAGCACGTTCTGTAAAATAAAAGCTTTTGTTTTGCCTGTTTTTATTATTTTTCCAATGATGCCGGACTTATGGGACACCCTGTATATGTATTTGTTCGAAGTTGACAGGGGTTATGGTTAGGTGGCAGCAACGGATTTGTTACTCTGGAGTAACTGGTATCATATAGGGAATCTCAGTAGTTTTCTTCTATACTACTCTCCGATTTCTTCTTGCAGTGGATCGGAGGATTCTGTGGAGCTGATTAAATTCTCTGAACGTTCCCCGATTCTTCTTGTAACGTATCGGGTAATTTTTTTTTTCTATTTAAGACTAAGTTTTCTGAAGAGAGCAAGGTTCGAAGAAGATAAAGACTTTCTTTTACTGTAGATAACTGCTAAAATGTTACAAGTAATGCTCTAAGTTAGATCAGTCAATTCAGAATAATCAGAATAACAATTTGAAAATTTACATGGGTTTATATACACAAATTTTGTGGACATCATTATTATTTAATGTTGACTTGTTTAGTTTTTATTCTCTATAGGCTGCATTATTTTTGCATAATATTTGAAGATAAGGTAAATATTTTAGCTGTGGCAACGTCTAAACAGATAAGCAAGATATTTGAAGATGAAGCCATATTTTTATGTTAAACCGCATAATGACATAGCTGGTGTTATCATGATCTGCCGAGTTAACTGGAAATGGAAATTGAAATATGCGTTTTATTATGAATTACACTTAAAGATGCATATGAGCAAAAAATAAATGCTTAAGATTTAGAATTAAATGTTTAGGCAAAACATGACTTCATCTTTTATAACGAAGAGAGAATGTATACAGAGAATAGAAGAATATACGAATATAGGAATTATTCATTGTTCATTTTTACAGGGCTCTACCCTCTAGAATGATATTAATACAGTAATATAATATCCTGACTAATGCTAACTAAATGATAACTAATGGTTTTTATAATACAGATTTATATACACACGTGAGTTAGGGTGGTTAAGTTTCAATGCACAGTAATCAAATCTAATTTTAGACAACCAATTAATTTAGACAACGAATGATATTGTTAAATTTTAACAAAAATTTATTTTCCTGTGCAAAACCTTCTCCACATGGCTCCCTTCCCAGAGTTGGAACTAGGGTGTTAGTTTGAATATCCTCTCAAACAAAAGCAGTTGGATGTAGTATTATGTGGAGACAAAGAACAGCTAAAGAAGTAGTTGGATGTAATACTCCATAAGGACAAAAGAAATAGTTAAATAAAATACATCTACTTCGTGCTTAATCCACTATATTTATCAGTTAAATTTTACACTAAAATCGATACTTATGGACTAATGAACATTTATAATTAACGATCACTTGTGTGTTCTTGAGCATTTGGAGTCTGATTTGTCTAGGTCCACTTTTTACACTGGTCTAAGTTCACCGTGTGCATACATGCGTGTGTATGTGTAGGGATTTGGAACGTTTTCGAATTTACAAAGTTTAAAAATAATGTATTAAATTCTAATGCAGGGAGTATTAATGGTGATGTACGTGCGAATGAGTTTCAATGTAAAAGTGACTTGGGGTACGGAAGGAAAATGAATTCGAGTAGCTATGTGTCAAAAGTAATAAAATTCAATAGGGTGTCAAAATTGGGTATAATTTTGTTTGATACATTAACAAATGGTATAATAACAATTTAATGACAATTACTCAAGATTAGTTGAATAAAGAAAATTAAGAATACAAATTAAAAATGGAAATACATTATGAATTATAATGAACTGAACATGGGGTTATACGTTCCGTATAATACTTTTAAACCAAAAAACCAACTTAACCTAAATTGAGGTTATGTTCGGTCATACGGGTAAATTTCACGAACATACGGAGCAAGATAAATTAGGCGCATGGTTAGGTTGTCACGCGATCAGGTATGCGGGTCATATGGTTAAAGGGATTCGCAACATGCCGGGAAGCAGTGGACTGACCATGCGAGCCTTGCTCACTCAAAAAGGAGGTGGCATATCGGGGTTAAGAAAAATAACTTTTACTGGTTTCAAGAGGCGGTCCAGGAAAAGCCAAAGGAAAAGATCAGCAAAGTAGGAGGGAAGAAAGACGAGAATGATCGTTGGAACGCTCACGTTATGATACTGAGGAATGTTCCGCAGTACCAAAAGAGGCTCCTGGTTGGCTTCTGGTCCAACCTGAGTGAAAGAAAACAGATGGTTAAACTGTGGATTGACTGGAGCCAAAGAAGAGTCAACCATGGTTGAACCATTTCCCTAGTTGAAACTGGGTTCAACTGGGATTGGGGTATTGGGAAAAAAACAAAATTTGGAATACCGCAATTAGTAGAATCGGATGACCAATTGGGAAGGCATGATGTCTCAAATTGACAATACGTCTTTACGTGAACACTTTGCTCTTTAGGGAAAAATTGTTTGCCACACTGCTCAAAACAAAAATTAAGGGAGTTAAAACAAAACGGAGGGACGGCATGTTCCTCACCATAGTAATTTAAAACGAAGTCATTGGAACATGATTGAGTAGTTATTATACTATTACTGTAATCATGTACATCACAATAATTATCAAAATCATTAAATATATGCGTAAAAACTGACTCGCCTACAGGACCTTACACATTATCTGAAACAACATGACGGTCATCATGACCAAAAGAATAAAAAACAGGGTCATCTTTATGAACAATTAAACGAGGCGGCATGGCTGAAGTAAACTTAAAACAATTAGGGTCCTGTGGAGAAACGTTATCAAAAACATGGTCATCCTGACCATCTAAAACAATATCAGTAATAAAATCCGCGTTCTCTTTAGGATATGCATGGATATCTGATCCATCTAAACCAAAAACAAGGTCTTCTTGACCAAAATTCTATAAATCTACCATATATGATACTTTGCAGAAAACGTTTTGGTTACAAACAATAAAATATATAATTCACCTATATATTATGTATGCAATTACTGCATGCAAAGAGACACAAATCTGGCAATTCCTTTGTTCTTACAAAAAAAAAGGAGGTTGAATTAAATTGACTGCATTGAAACTGGCTGAACTCAAACTGGCTGAACTCAAACTGACTGAACTCAAACTGGCTGAACTGAAACAGGCTGAACTGAAACTGACTGAACTGAAACTGGCTGAACTGAAACTGGCTGAATTGAAACTGACTGAACTGAAACTGACTGACTGTAAACTGACTATGTTGATCCTACTGGGTTCAATAACTGGAACTGATTACTCTGGTGGTTGATTTCTGGGGCTGTTGTCCCTCTGGATGCAACCGACTGACTTGAACTGCTATAAACTGGAATGGGTTTCCTATTTCTTTCGGAAATCCGAACTAAACTGATTCTGTTAGCATTAAGCTGTCTATTATTTTCTGGGGCGGTTGTCCCTCTGGATGCAACCGACTGACTTGAACTGCTATAAACTGGAGTGAGTTTCCTATGTACTTCATCTAAGAAATACACAAATAATGCAAGTCAATTTAATTAAATAATTTAAAAAAATTGTAAACAAAATAATAAAAAATGTAAACAAAATTTCGCTTGAATGTACGTGAATGTATGGTAATATTATGATTGGCACATAAAAGAAAATGATTCTATACTAACTATAATAGTGAAAATAACTCGGTTTCAATAAAATGAAATGTATCACTAGTGTATGGAATGTTCAGTGTTTTTTGTTAATTTTGGCTTGATACTAATTATTAACTGTTAATAATACTGAATTCTCAAATGTTAGTAATTACTTTGAAAAAGAGATCTGTACTTAATAATATGAAGACGTGTCTTGCTGGCCACTTGATCCTGGACGAAAAATGGGCGTGGAGAACTAGGAGTCGTGACACACCGGTCAAATGAGGAATGTGAAGAACTGGAAGTCGTGACACGCCGGCCAACTGAATGTTGGTTCTAGTTCCAGGGTCTGGAAGACTGGAAGAATCCTGGTTGCAAAGGTCGCCAGTTGTTAACTCCTCCGTCTATGGCCTTGGTCGGTTCGAAGTTGACGGATTCTGGTTAGGTGGCAGCAACGGATTTGTTACTCTGGAGTAGCTGGTACCGTATTGGGAATCGCAGTAGTTTTCTTCTATACTACTCTCCGATTTCTTCTTGTAGTGGATCGGAGGATTCTGTGGAGCTGATTAAATTCTCTGAACGTTTCCCGAGTCTTCTTGTAATGTATCGGGAAATTACTTTTTCTCTATTTAAGGCTAAGTTTTCTGAAGAGAGCAAGGCTCAAAGGAGAAGATAAAGACTTTCTCTTACTGTAGTTTACTGCTAAAATGTTACAAGTAAAGCTCAGCCTCTAAGTTAGATCAGTCAAATCAGAATAATCAGAATAATCAGAATAACAATGTGAAAATTTACATGGGTTTATATACACAAATTTTGTGGACATCATTATTATTTAATGTTAACTTGTTTAGTTTTTATTCTCTATGGGCTGCATTATTTTTGCATAATATTTGAAGATACGGTAAATATTTTAGCTGTGGCAACGTCTAAACAGATAAACAAGATATTTGAAGATGAAGCCATATTTTTATGTTAAACCGCATATTGACATAGCTGGTGTTATCATGATCTGCCGAGTTAACTAGAAATGGAAATTGAAATCTGCATTTTATTATGAATTATACTTAAAGATGCATATGAACAAAAAATAAAGGCTTAAGATTTAGAATTAAACGTTTAGGCAAAACATGACTTCATCTTTTATAACAAAGAGAGAATGTATACAGAAAATGAACAGTGGAAAATTTAATCAGGTTTAATTTTTAAGGTAAATCTAAAAAAATGATCATGTAATTTAAAAAGAAACAATTCACTAATTATTTGGCACAAAATAGAAAGCAAATAAAAAATTTATCCAAACTCGCGTGAGGCAATTTTGGTCTATATGTAAAAATGAATATATGAACGTCGTACATACATATAAATATAAGTATTATATGAATATAAATATCTAAGAATATAAGGGTTATATAAATATACGAATTATATAAATGAATATAAGAATTACATGAATGAATCTAAGAATTATATGAATGAATAAAAGAATATAGGAATATAGGAATTATACATTGTTCATTTTTACATAGTTTGCATATATGTATAAAATTGACAATATCTTGTTAAAATTCCTTTTGCCTCTTATTAACTCTTATTAAGTATGTGCTGATTGTTTTGGTTTCCGCTACGTTGTATATATTTATGGGCATCTTGCCTTCTCCCTTCATTCCCTGACTAGGTGTAGCTCTGAATACACGAAAAGCCTTGGAATCGTTTTTCTTTTTCCTTATGGGTTTGCATTATATATATATATATATATATATATATATATATATGTTTGTATGTATGTAGGAAATGTAATTTCTTGGTGGAAAGATTTTGTTCAAGCAGATCATTGGAAGTGTCCTTTGGCAAATGAACATGCCTTGCACCGTTTGGGAGAGAATGTTGTTCATTTGTTTGGAAGACATTTATTGGGTTCAGGCTCGCAATATCGTCTCATAATTTAGGTAAAGAGATCTCGATAAAGATCTTAATTCTAGACGTCCTCTTAAGTATATAAACTCTCTAAGTACTAAAGTAAATTTAAAAGCTCTTTCGAAAAGCGGACGCGAGTGTTAAATAAAGTATTATGCTAATTAGAGTTTGTTGCTATGGTTGGTTCCCTTGCATCTTGAATCTTTCCATTTCCACTTCATTTTATACGTACAAGTATAAAATGAGCGAAGACAATAAAGTTTTAAAAGATTCGGACTTTAAAGGAAATAACTTTACAGTAAAATCAATAAAAGCAAAATATGTGCAAATTTCAATGTGACGAATGCTCACAAGAAACTGCAACTCGATGAGGTTGAGAAGAATGTGAGTTGGTACGATTACCTTAAAATACTAAAGTCATTGTAGGATCTTATCACTTTATATTTGCTTCATATTTAAAAAAATAACACTATAATTTGGCCCGTATTAAGAAATTATTGGGCTCGTTTCTCTAGGCGTGAGTGTGAAGATATCTGCCTGACATTACTCAGAAAATTTCATTAAACACGAATTTTCCCAACTTTCAATTGCGATTTTAAATTATTAATTTCCAGATTCGTCACTAATTATTTTGCGGGATATTGGAATAGAAATTCGGTAAGCAGCTATTTAAATATTTAATTTATTTAGATTTGTTCCAATTATGTGGAGCTCCAGAAAGTTGATTTTGTAAGCTTTTCATTTACTTAACTAAATGTGGTGGGGGGGCTTTCTGAAGTCTGTACTTAAACATCAAATTTTTGTTGGGGTAAATTTAAATAGCTAAAACATCTACAGTAGTCTGTAAAGCAAGACGAAATGCTTAGCAAAATGTTTATTCCAATGACCAGTAAAATAATTATTAAATATAAATAAAAATGGAAACCCATAAAATTATGCTAAAAATTTGCCATCTGAATTTTGCCGGACAGTTTAACAAGTTTTAAACAAATTAATTACCGTAAAAAATGTGTTTAAAGATTGACAAGTTCAAACATGTGAAAAATCAGTAATTAATTAAATAAATATTTATAGTAACTTATGTAAAAGTTGTTGTACGCCACCAACTATATATATATATATATATATATATATATATATATGTGTGTGTGTGTGTGTGTGTGTGGAAATATAAACACCTAATTCTGCAGAAACACGATCGGTGACCATTCGGCTAGGACAGAATTAAAGTTTGTAACAACCTGGCGACATTTCAGCGCCCTAAACCAAGAAAGATAAAATTTGTAAAAAGCATAAATTTAATGATTGGTTAAATAAATTTTTTTTTATATATTTATTTTTGGTGGCAATAATAAAATTAAAACGTAAAACGTTGTCATTATTCATCAGTAGTTTTTGTACTTTTTACAAATTTTAAGTTTCTAACCGAACTTTTCGGGCTTTCATTCATGCTTATATATATATATATATATATATATATATATTAGGGTGTTTCATACCTATAGGGTAAAATAAAAATGAGCTTGGAGTTTTAATCCACACGTTTCTCCGTATTCTAAAGAACAAGAAAACACGTTTGTGCAAGTTTGAACCAGATCGCGCTGCATTTAGAGGTCCCCAACTTTGACGACTTTTTGTCAGTTCATTTCTCGCCTGCCTGCAGTGAAGACGGTTTTCTTCGTCACTTGAGCGGTTCGTGTTGTATAGCCTATTGGACAACTATGGAGGTAATTATATATGCTACTAATTATCTCATTTTACTGTGGTATTGAAATTTATTATTATTTAATTTCTGTCATTTTACTGTGGTAGTGATATTTATTATTAATATTACATGAAATTAATTAGTCTGTTGCATATTGGACAACTAAGCTGGTAATTATTTATGATACTAATTAATGTAATTTTACTGCGGTATTGAAATTTATTTAATTAATGAATTGTCAAAGAGAACGTAGTGTACACGTATCAGTTTTATAAATAAAGAAAAGCAGTAACTGGGACTCGAACCAGTGTCATAGCCGTTTGGCGGCATCGCTCAAGTCGGCGTACACAGCACGCTATCCACTCCCTAGATGGTGTAGTGGATAGCGTGCTGTGTACGCCGACTTGAGCGATGCCGCCAAACGGCTATGACACTGGTTCGAGTCCCAGTTACTGCTTTTCTTTATTTAATTAATGAAATTAATTACGATGTGAAATTATTTCTGTGGAATTATTTAGTTTGTTTTCTTTTCCAGGTGTCTACCAGAGCGAAAACAGAAGTGTTTCTTATTGGCCAGACGGATGCGAACATCACATCAAGTGGCCTTCCAACTCAGTTGCAAGTACTCAAAAAGTACTTTTACCACCAAAAGGAGCAAAATTTGGACGTACTAAATGCCTGAACCTGTGCCTGGATGCCTGTCTCATATTTTGGGAGAGAGCGAGAATCCCCATGATGCGTCGAGATTCGGCCTTGAGGAAGATGGAATCCCTTCTCAAGGAATACGACCGGCTTGTGAAGCACAAGTCACATAAAGCAGAGTCCTTCCGAGTGAAGGAGGAGATGTTCAAGGAGGCAATAGCGAAGGAGATCATGGACATTGCTCATTCACAGGCTAAGGAAATGATGAAGAATCAGGAGGACATCCACTTTCTCGACATGCAGCGTGAAGATCCAAATTCCTGCAGCATGGGCCCTGTTGACATGAAGCTTCACTATAAGGAGATTAGGAAAAGGAAGAGGCTGGACAAGATTAAGGAACAACAGGAGAAGGCCAGGAAGGAACAAGGAGCTGCAGAAGATACGGGGGCTTTAGTGATTTCAACTTCGTCAGAGACTGACTCAGATGTCGTTGACCCAACCGTGGAAGTTTTTCCATCCTCCTCCAAGGGAAATACCAAGAAGCGACGCAGGAATCTGATCTCACAGGATGTGACGACTACCTACGATCGGCTGAATATTTCGTACCGCGATTCAGCTATGTCGTACGCTGCAGCGGCTAAATCACTAGGTTTTGACTTGGATGAACTGTCCATTTCTGCCAGTACCATGTACCGCACACGCAAGGCTCTCAGGAAGGTGGCTGCTGAAAGTTATCAATCCGACGAAGTTTGTCCTGGTCAGCCTCTTGTCTTGCATTGGGACGGTAAGCTCCTACCTGACAATGAGCAATGGAAGGAGAGCGTTGACCGGATCGCAGTCCTCGTCTCTGGCGACGGCAAGGAGAAGTTGCTCGGCGTTCCTAAGGTGACGTCCGGAACCGGCGAGAAGATAGCGCGAGTTTGCTTGGATTTGGTCAAGGAACACAGGATGGAAGAGCGCGTGCGGGGACTGTCTTTCGACACGACAGCGTCGAACACCGGGATTCATATCGGGGCCTGCGTCCTGATTGAGAAAGGTCTTGGCAGAGAACTCATGTACTTCCCCTGTCGGCATCACATCTATGAAGTCATCCTCAGCTCCGTCTTCAAGCGTACATACGGCCCTTCAAGTCGCCCCGATATACCCGTTTTCAAGAGGTTTCAGGCACAATGGAAGTTCATCGACCGGTTGGACGTGCGGCCGTACGATTTTGCTCAAGTCAATGACTCTATGAGGGAACTGAGGGAGAAGTCAGTCCTGCTGGTGAGAGGGATGGTGAGCACGTCGCATCAGCGCGATGACTACAAGGAACTGCTACAGTTGGTTCTCATCTTCCTGGGAGAAGCAAAAGTGGTGGATTTCCCTCTCAGAGCCCCTGGCGCTTACCATCACGATCGATGGATGGCGATAGCCATCTACTCCTTGAAAGTAATTCTACTGAAGAAGCAGTTCAAGATGTCGAGTCACGAGTTGGAAGCTCTGACAGCCGTAGGTCTCTTCGTGTCCCTCGTCTACATCCGAGGTTGGACTCGTGCTGCAACCTCAAGCAAGGCTGCCGCAGTTGATCTGGAATTTCTGCGTGACGCGGAAGCCTTCGCCATGTCGGGATATTCGTGCGTTAACGCTGCGCAAGAAGCCATGTCTCGACACCTATGGTACATCTCTGAGACTCTTATTGCCATGGCGTTCTTCGACGCAGATGTGACAGATGAAGAAAAGGCTCAGATGGTCGTCAGTTTGGGTAAGCCCGCATCGAAAAAGGAACTCAAGCGACCCCAATGGAAGAACGTCAGGAATCTTGCCTCGAAACACCTGGCGGAGTTCGTGACAGGAAAGACGATGGCTTTCTTCCATGCATTCGACTTGGACACAGAATTCTTGAAAAAGCCAGTTGCCGAGTGGACTGAAGTAGAGGGCTTCAAGCAAGCAGCGGCAACTGTTAACAAAATCTCTGTCGTCAACGATCGGGCCGAAAGAGCCATCGCGCTCACCAAAGAGTTCAACTGTTCTCTGACGAAGAACGAAGAGCAGAAGCAGTATTTGCTCAAAACTGTGATGCAGCATAGGGCGAAATACCCGAATAAATCCAAGAAGGATTTCATGGACAAATGATTCGCAAGAAGTGGTTATGTTTTTTGTATCTTTGTGAAAATGTGTAGTGAAATGGTACTCGTTTGTTGAATAAAAATTCATTGACAGATTTTTGTTTAATTTTTTCCGTTTATGATCTGCCAGAGCATCAAACTGGGACCCGTAAACTTTAAACTATTGAATTAATACTTCGGTTTATCAGTCTCCTCAGCAAATGGAACAAGGGGATCCATGTGGATTAAAATGTTTCCAAACTTTTAATTTATGAAACACCCTAATATATATATATATATATACTGTATGTATATATATATATATATATATATATATATATATATATATATATATATACATATATATACATACATAGATATGGTAATGCTATCAAGGGAATATTTAAGTGTTAGAGTGATTGCAGTAACTGATAATGCGAATTATTGTTGGATTATAATATCAACTCAGTTCAGAAGAAATACAATAAGCACTGTTAATCCCAGTAAAATTGCTAGGTTACAACAGGATGAGAATGAAAGTGAAAAAATTTCACCAGGAACAAGTACTACACCTACAAACTCAGTTGATAACTCATCATTGGAAAGCACTTCAGTAGTATGGTGGCAAAAAGGTAGACTACAAATGCAATTGCATAATGTTGCATAATGTTACAAAAGTGCCAACCCCCACCCCCTTTGTTGCAAGAGTGCCAACCCCCACCGCTTGTTGCAAGGCAACCCCCTTAGTTGCCAACCCCAAATTGAGGTTGCAAAGCCTCTTTGGGGGAGAAGGTGGGACGGCCTCACCCCCCAAAGGGGCATACCTAACCTAAGGGGGCCTCTTTGGGGGAGAAGTGGGGCGGCCTCACCCCCCAAAGGGGCAGAGAGAGAGAGAGAGAGAGAGAGGAGGAGAAGGTTGTTCGCCTGACAGCTGTCAGACGCATATGACTTCTTCAGTCACCCCACAGCTCTCTTATAGGCCCCTAATCAGCCAGTTGGCTTAATCAGCCAGTGGGCTGAGCTGCCAGTTTTCGCCATGTATTTAATTTATTCCATATATTAATCAGCCAGTTGGCTTAATCAGCCAGCGAGCTGAGCTGCCAGTTTTCGCCATGCATTTAATTTATTCCATATATTAATCAGCCAGTTGGCTGTTGAGTTGCCAGTTTTCACCATGTATTTAATTAATCTATATTAATCAGTCAGTTGGCTGAGTTGCCAGTTTGCCATGTATTTAATTATTACTTATATTCTTCCGTCATCTGTCTTAGAAAGCTGAGGATTGCGCTATGCATTTAATTTATTCCTCCATCAGTTGGCTTAGAAGACCGATTTGACAAATAACAATTAAATATTCAGAAATCCGAAACAAAAAATATAATTGTCTTTAAGGAATAAATAAAACACCAATACAACGTTCTGTTTTTGAATTAATGGATATACAATGGGGCATATATAGATGATCAAATAATAGAACGGAAAATATATAATCCTACAAAGCATAGTATTAACAAAATATTAGTACAGGAAAATATGTAGTTATATTAATTATATATATAATCATACAAAACAGTATTAACAAAATTATTAGAAAAATACGCATATATATTAAATTATATTCAAAATATGCAAAACGTGTAATCATATTATTACAGGAAATATACAAAACGTATAATCATATTATTACAGGAAATATATACAGGGTGGGCCAAAAGTCTGGATCCATAGGAAAATATTTATTTTAATACATAAATTACAACAAATGGTAAATACTTAAAATGAATATCAACTTTAACTCGTAAATGCGTATCCGTGATACTGTACAGTGGTTCGTACTCCAGTATAAACAACAAATTATAACAAATGCTCAAATTGGCGGCCTCTGACATCGAGACACTTAGGGATGGAATTTATGATTTTTAATAATTCTTCGAATTGAAGTTCTCGAGATGCGTGTTTCATTTGATAATCTTCTTGTTGACTTTACTGGACTATTCGTTAAAGTTTCACATACCATTGCAGAGGTATTTTCATCAGTTGCAGTTTTTGGACGACCAGAACGCCGTCGATCATGTACACTTCCTGTTTCTTTGAAACGTTTAAACAACTTGCCAACAGTCGCATGTGTTACTGGATGCTTATCAGGATGATTTCTATTGAATTCGGTAGCAACTTCTCTGTGTATAGCGCCCTGTCTTGCGTACATGAGCACAAGTTCTACCCGGTCTTCTGTTGTTAGATTCGAAGCCATTTCTGGGCTGAAATAAAAAAAGTATTTGAGTATTTATACTGGAGTACGAACTACTGTACAGTATCACGGATACGCATTTACGAGTTAAAGTTGATATTCATTTTAAGTATTTACCATTTGTTGTAATTTATGTATTAAAATAAATATTTTCCTATGGATCCAGACTTTTGGCCCACCCTGTATATTGTCTTTACGTTCTACAGTGCAAAACGGTAAACTCGCATTTGATAGAGTCTATATCAAGATCGGCATTAGTTTGTACGATGTGGTAAAACAGTCCATGCATCACTTCACCGTTTAACTGATGCGGCGGTCTATACTCGACATAAATGGCCTTCATATCGTTTAATACTATTTTTGTACCCACTTTACACTCGTCGGGCAAGTTCTCTTTAAGTACAGCTAGAGCACAATCAAAAGCACGCAGAAAAATGTCATTGTTAACCATAACATTAAATTCAAGTTTATAATCATGCCTTTCTAATCGGGGATTTTTTCTTAACGTCCCGAACTTTTCAATCGTGAACTCTTCTTCACTCGACATAGCAGGATTGGAAATATTCCACCAAATCGTAACGACACCTATCCACTATATAGAGGTACAGCTCTTCAGGGTGAACAGTGTAGGCGAGCTCAGCTCTGTACCTTTCAAGTGCTTTGTACCAAACTCAGGATATTTCGAAGAATCTAAACCTTTCAAATATGCATAAGATCTAGACCGTTCTCCACTGTTCATTCCTATATTCAACAAATCCGTCGAGCAGAGCGGTGTAAACGTATTCAAGTACCGTATCAAAATAAATCATGTCTGTAACACGCGCGTCTAATATAGGGTTCAGCTTACGGAAGCCGACGATCTCAAACATTCTGTCGAGGATGAAACGGTTTCGTGTAGGAACAAGAACGTCATTATCAGCTGTGTTCTTCCACATCAGTCGTATATCAATGCGTGGTTGTTCGTTATTTACACTCAATGTACAAACAATGGTACAGTATATGAGGAGGCGTCATTAATCACATCTCTTATTGTATCTACGTCAGATGGTATTTTATAACGGTCCTCAGCCCACATCTCAACCACCACGAAGATTTTATGAATCTCCTCAAGACTTAAATAAATAACGTTACGTTCGCTTGATGCCTGCAGATCGTTTCAAACACACAGTTAATGGTGCCGGTTTCTCGCCTGAATACGCACAATGACTTCGTCACGGAGACGTCGTACGAGGCGTTGAGAATGCTTCTCAAAGGGAGTTCCATCGTATTCACACGGATCGAGATGACTATGACACAACCACTCGGCGCAAGCTCTGAGATGACTATGAGCCACAGGAGGCAGGCGGGTTGGATCGGATTGACGGGCGGGGTGAATCACCCTGATGAAACGTGAATGGGTTTGTTCGAACTCGTATGCTCCGTGAGGAGCGAGTCACACCATAATCTAATGGAACGTGTACGGCGATGATCGAGGCGTTGTATCCAATTATATTGGGCAGATGTTTTTTTCCGATACAAGAATTAATTTCGGTTTTACTGTTTTATCACTACCAAGAATAAGTATCAGACATTTTTACAAAGGGGGATTTTCACGAACTAAACACATTTTTTAAATGTTTTATCACTCCTAAACATCTTCACAAACCGGGGTGCTATTAGAGAGAAACATATGTTCATATTTATCTTTTTGTTTAACAGGCGATACTCATCTCTAAAATCTGTTAAAAACTCACAAAACATTAGCCACAACTCACTACAAACCTCATCATGATATATATTAATGTAGTGGTAAAAATACTTAAGATTGTCCATGATGACAATCTTTACATTTTCAGTCGTAGGGTACGAGTAATCGGTATGGTGAAACATGATATAATACCACTTATCACACCACTCATCTACAAGACTCACTACCCATAACTGTTTATCTTCTGATCGTGTTGCTTCTTCTACCACGCGGTGCACGTGAGCCTTTATAAAGCTTAGTTCTATAACATACTTCAGTACATCGTCTGTACTGCGAAATCCTACAACCCCCTCGCCAGAATATCCGTAGAGTATTTGAATAGGCTGGCCCTTCGCACGATTCAATGCAGCCTTAAAAGATGCCAAGGAGGCGGGTGTAGGAAGTTTTTCAGTATCCACTACATCTACGCACTTGGCAGAATACCACTTCATAAATATTGAACACGCGATATTAAAGGTGGCCATTTTCTTCTATGCGAGAGAATACACGTCTGAGCTCAAGGGTATACAGAGGTCAACTGAGTACGGAAGGGTAGAGGTCTGGTCAGGTTGCGGCGTGATTCACGTCGCCGGTCTTACAGTGGGCGGAGCTTAACTTTTACTGTAAACACGCACACACGCAAAGTAAAACGCTAGTTGAAACATGATTTAGTTAATAAACGAAATAATCAAGATGTATATATTTACAAATACGTGTAATAATTAAGTTAGCAATAGACATATCAAAGATTATGGTATCCAACGGGTACGGTGTCAAAGGTACCAGGCACCTCGTAGCGTTTCTTATAGGTTTTACGGCACACCTTTGTACCCCTAAATTCCTTCACGCCTCCCAGCTTCTGCGCCCGAAAATTGTGGGTGCCTACAGTCAGTTGGGGCGGCCGATCACCCTCATCATCCAAGCAAACTAACTCCTTCAGCGAATCAAAGTTGACGACCCGCCGATTCGCTTGGTTAAGCGTGATGCCTTTAGCCTTCACGATATACTACGTTTCATCCCCTATCCTAACCCGTACCCCATAGGTTTTTGGCCCTGTTGACACAAACGAGTCGGCGTATGCGTTGTCCCCATACTCATCCTTGATCTCGTCAGTTAACTCACCGAGGAACTCCCAAGTAGCAGGCATGTATTCACACCTCCTTGCTGTGAATATCACGCTATCTGCATCGGCGTACAATACTCTCCGCCCAAGAGAATGCAATAGACCCCAAAGATTGATGCGGGCATAGGCTGTTGTGAAGCTGGCTACAGGAATGTTTGTAACCCGTGATGTATCTTGTCCAATTCAGTATTGTTGTACTTTATTATGTAAGTATTACCTACATTCACAATCTCCATGATTTCTTTATTGGGTGCATTGGCGTAATCCCAGACTTCACTATAACTTTGTGCCAAATGAACGTTCCATTTACCGGTATTCTGCGCAAACTTTCCCCAAAGGCTGTTTAGGCACAATTTTGCTCTAAAGTGCTTGCCAGGATTCTTTACAATTTGGGTACAATCAAGTTTTATACCTTCGTGGTCGCGGTAACGCTGAATATAAGACGTTTTTTCGTCTTCGGTTTCAACCCCTCGCGGATACCCTGATGCCTCAACCTTATCCTTCAAAACTGCGTTTATATATGGTGTGAAAAGGTTGGGTAACTTCTGAAACCTCATGTATCTTAATTATTCTATACCCATGGTGAACGGCTATGGCCAGCTCAGGGCTTGTGTATACACCTCTGATCTTCAGCTGGTGGGGTGTATGGTCACAATCACCATTGTTCTTTTCTGCACACTTCACAAACAAGGGAAACATGAGTTTGTGATCTATAACGACGGGAAAGATCGGCATCCATAAATCGCTAGGGGGAGCACGTCTACGAAAGAAAGACCGAAAATAGTATCCTTTCAAATTTCTTGAAAATTCGTTATGGAGGGTAGGTTAGGGCCCACTATTTTTTCAGGAGCACCCACGGGGTACGGATTGTTCTTCATCACGTAGGGGTATAAAGAACAGAAATCGTAGTAGTGGAGTTTCACACCCTCCGTAGGTGGAAAGTATAACTTCAAGGGATTTGTACGCCCACCGAACAAGCTATCGCCGCATTTGAGAGGATCCAGCACCATTGGCCGCTTGATCGTGTTTATTTCTTCACGGTACACCCCGTCTGTCGCCATCCGTGCATCATATTCGTGCTCCCACAAGACTTTGTGAGTGAAGTGGGAGCTTATAAGCTGATCGCGGGTACGCGTCCACGCAAGACAGTCGGCAGGAGATCTACCGTGGATATCTCCCACGATTCCACACTCAGTACGGGGGCATCCATGCCACCAGCAACCGTTAAAGGAGTACACAATCTTCTCGCCAGTGACACGGTTTTCACTTAGACCATCAACCCAAAAAACATGACCATTAACCTTAATGGGTACTTCACCCGTGTTGCGGGCATGCTTTATATATACGCCTCTCTGTTGTTGTAGGTGTATGAGCCAGTAAATAGCCTTGTGTCCATAACTGCGGGGATTGTTTCTGTGGATAATGGCCAAGGTGCCTTTAGGCATGCAGTTATTCTTGAACACCATAAAACATAATGATGCGATGGTGTTGCTATTTGCAGCGGATCGCATTTGAAACGACATATGTACATCCTTCTAAAGGCCTGGAAACATACTCTATGCACGCGCACATCATTCACGCAATAACGTTCACATTCATCATCTATATTATAAGGATTACGTTCATTAAAGCTGTTGTAGTATCGATCAAAATCTTCACTTTCATCTGTACTCATACAATCATAGTTAAAGTAATGTTTGGGTGGCGGTAGTCCTAGGTAATTTAAAGTATCGCTAGTGAGGAATGTGTAAGGGAAGTATCCTTTTGAAACTTCAGCTGCTACCCCCATCACCTTGGGTAGCTTTGCTAATTTACAAGGTGTGAATAATAAAGTGTCTTTAAATTGTACATTACCTCTTATTTGCATCTGTATTAATTTGTTGCCTCTTTTCAATGGATCACCTGTAAATATCTCAGAGGACTCGTGCTCAAGCAACTCCTTATAAAGGAACTGTGTGTCAAATTTTGCCCCGTTATGGGCGAGAATATACACAGTCATTTTTTTGAACTTGTCCGCTAACTTGACAATATAGGACACAAATAGTTTCACAGGGCTATCGTGGACATTCGTTTTAAAAACGTTTGTCCGTTTACCACATTTGTGACACTCATCACACTCGATCTCCATACACTCATCACAGATAGTCTGGCTCACAAGTAAATGTGGAATACCTCTTTGGTTTCAGCGTTCGTGTATGTTTCTATATCGTAGTACACAGTTATACAAGGGTTGTTTTTAGGCTTGGTCTTTCATATAACATACATGCTTTACACCATCCGCCTTATATTTCTCATGGCATGTAGCAGTGAATTTCATCACATTTGTGCTTGAAATTTCCCCTTATCCATCATGTGAAACATACCACATTCACAGATTCTCATTTTCCTGCACGTGCCAATTGATTTATGGAGCTCAAAACTATTATTGAAAAATGTGCGTCTACACACATTACAATCCCTCTTCTCAGCTTCAACTACACGGCTTTCACATTTGGGGCTTTTACACTGCTCACATACCATGTGAATCTTTACAATGTTTCACTATATCATCCGCAAACTCGAGACACCCCTTACACAAATCATGATGTCGTCCATATTTTCGACTTTTATCATAACTCGCGTAAAGACCTTATATTACGGATGGGGAGATATTTGACCTGACAGTCCTAAAATAAGTAGGGGCTTGTACGATCTCTCACACAGCTTTTAAAAACATACACAGTTCTACGACGATCATCCAGTCCAAATACAACTATACGAGCATTCATTTTGTTCTACCCTTCTCAGCTCTTCAGGACCCATATTACAGTCAAACTCAAGTTCACAGTCTACAGCTAGTTTACGGGCACGCTCCACGACCGTAGGCAACCAAATTTTTTGGCCGTGTATTTAGTACAGTAAACATACGTGCTAAGACTACTACTATAAAGCCGCAACCACGATCGACGTTTATATGCAGTCTATAAATAGCCTGAGAATTGAAGTTAAGCGTATACGGTGTGGCACTATGGCCCGCAGCACGGAATACACGGTCAATATTTACCGTGAAGTTGTCCATATTGAAGGCTATACTACTTTGGGAGGCCTGCATTATACGACCTAATATATACTCTCATCTCTCATCAGCGCCAAACGCCTGAATGGTACTACTACCCAAAAATCATCTACATCGTTATCATCTGAGCCGAATCCGAAGGACAGCCTCGTCCTGACTTCACGTTCGTTGCGGTTCTGAAGGGCAAACTCTACAATACGCTCTACAACGCGACGTAGTCCGTGTTCAACACCGTTGCTGTACATGGATCTAGGATCAACCCTGACTATATACCGATTTCTAGTCAAGGCTGGGGTAGGGGTTGCGGTGCGCACCAACTCGAATGTTATACCATCCTCAACAGAACGGGGAGCAGCTGTGGAGGATGAATAAGGGGTTATATTGGCGGAAGAAGCTGATGTGGGGTTGGTTGCGTAAGACGTTGAGGGTTGGGGCTCTATTACTGCAGACTCAACAGAACGGGGTGCTGCTGGGAGGATGAACAAGGGGGTATATTGGCGGAATGCTGTACTGTGGGGTTGTTGCGTAAGACGTTGAGGGCTGGGGTCTATACTGGTGTCTAACAACCGGCGCATCCTGACGCGCTTTATACCTGACGTGGAGGACTTCATCACACCTCCGCTTTGAACGTGCAACAGGTGTCGCTGGTGAGGGCTCATCGGCGGGTGGGTACTGTAGATGCACGGTCAACGGGTTCATCCGTGATATCGATGATGGGGGCTGTACATCGTCGTCATTCACGGTTCTGTGGAAGAAGAAAACAAAATATAAGGAGCAGCACTCGTTATTTGTAATATTTAAATGACCCACTTAGGGGTGTGACGTGTTAGAAATGGAATCTGTAGAAAAATTCAGATTCACGAGCCCATCCACATGTATTATATCTGGACCGACAGGTTGTGGTAAAACGGTGTTTATGCTTAATATCATTAAAGAAAAGGGGAAATGTTCTCAAAATTTGTGCATAAAGTTATATGGTGCTATTCGACATACCAATCAGTGTTCAACGAGTACCAAGATGATGTTTTGTTCCACAAGGGGGTCTATGACGTTAATTCGTTAAAGGGAAATGAACATACAGTCATCGTAATTGACGACCTCATGTTGGAGATGGATAAAACGTTTGCCGAGACATTTACAGTATTCTCCCACCACCTTAACATAAGCGTGTTCTTCATCAATCAGAATCTATTTTTCAAAAATAGATACATGCGCGATGTGTCGTAAATACGCAATATCTAGTCTTATTCGCGCAACGTAGAGATGTGTCACAAATTGGGGTATTAGCCAGTCAAATGTTCCCGAATCAGCGTAAGGAGTTTTTGGAGGTTTATAAAGAGGTCACAAAGCAACGTTATGGATATTTGCTTTGTGACCTTCACCCGCGAAACACGTTTAGGGTGCTTCTAAGAACGAATATATTTCCAAACGAACCTGAAACCGTGTATATTCCAGAATGACGAATAGGCTAAAGAAATACCGCGAATTAATAAAAATCTATCAACGACTGCCTCGAGCATTGCAGCAGATGTTTGTTAAAAATATCGACTCTGACTTTTTAAAATGCATCTGTGAAATCTGCCTTAATGTTATAAAATGTAATGTTCCAATGAAATCCTCTCAGAAGACTCGCTTACGTCGTTACAAGAACATAATACGGACGCTCGCCCATAAAAGTCAGACTGTGGGTAAGAAAAAGCGTATTATTGTACAAAGAGGCGGTTCGTTCCTCCCATCTTATTTTCAATTTTGGGACCTTTACTGACTAGATTAATATAATGAAGTGGTTGTGATCCCGCACGAGGTGTATGCTTCATTACAAAGGAGTCCAGAGCGGTTCTAGAGCCCCGTAAAAGTAGGCTTAAAAGAATGGAAAGTGAGTTGCTAACCCTATTAAACAGTGAAAAGGCACCTGATGAGAAAAGGATCTTGTACCAAGAGGCTTTGCAGAAATTTCTTCATGAGTACGAAGATTATAAGCATCACAGAGCTCCCGTGAGGCACAGCTCGAGTAGCGCTGAGCATAGCGACACAGGCCTGAGCAACCAAAGAGAGCGGAACACAGCACATCGAACATGTGCTAAAAACAGCCTCCCCATACATTGAGGAATAAAGGGCTAAGTCTTTATAATCTATTGAGTGAGGACCCCATCATACAGTGGACCGATACAGGCGAGGTCATTGTTGAAGGAACAAGGGTACAAGGATCCAATATCGTTGATATTGTTCATGATCTGGTGAGAAAGTGGGATAGGCCCTCACCAACAGGATGGAGGCATATTAAAGCAAGACTACAACAAATAAATGTCCCCAAAACATTGATAGGTAATCTGAATAGGTTAAAAGACTTGGAACATGCATGCACGTGTCACAACTGAGTACACCTTCGCCCCCAGCAGCTGCAGTGTCTCTGAAGAGGAGAAAGAAGAGATAGACGGCCAACCTTATCCACGTGCCTCTAAAATACGCAAATGGCTAACGTATTAAGTAAGCACTATTATGACATTTCTAACCCTGCATCCTATGGTGGCGTTAATAGATTGTACAGAGGTGTTTATGGTGTAAGGAAAAAAGATGTTGAGAGATTTTTGCGGGCCAGGATGCTTATACACTTCATAAACCGGTGAAAAAGGTTTAAAACAGCCAAGACAACAGCCGCCTCGATTGACTCTATTTGGCAGGCAGATTTAACAGACATGCAAAGATATTCAGTGTACAACGATGGCTACCGTTACATCCTATTCATAATAGATGTATTCTCTAGATACCTGTGGCTAATTCCCTGAAAAATAAATCGCCTGAAACAGTTGCTAAAGCGGCCAAAACGCTGATGTTGAAAGAAAAAGGATTCCTGGCTATTTTTGTACGGATATGGGAAAAGAATTTATAGGACGAGCTTTTCAGAACATGCTGTCAGAGTTTAATATCAGCTATTACACTTCCAATTCTATACATAAGGCTTCTTTAGCTGAAAGAGTTCAACGTACCATAAAGGAACGCATGCACCGATATTTTACACATAAAAAACATACAGATATATAAACGTTCTCGATTCATTGGCTTCATCCTACAACCGTCACACCATCGTACGATCGGTACAACGCCTAACGATGTTTTAGAAAGAGGCAAGCGCCCGAGAAGAGATGGAGTGCCGCTACCACCACCACCTCTGCGTTTCAAAATCAATGACTATGTAAGGCTGTCACGTTCGGGAAATAAATTCGCGAAGGGTTTTGAGCAAGGATGGACACGCGAGATTTTTAAAGTTAGGTATGATGCCTAAAGGTGAGATAATGATGTATTACGTTGAAGATTTGAATGGAGAAGAGATCTCGGGAGGCTTTTACCGCGAGGAATTGCAGAAAGTGGCATTTAATTTAGGAAAAAATGTGTTTAAAATTGAGAAAATTTTAGGAAGCAAAGGTACAGGAAAGAGAAAAATGTACCTGGTGAAGTGGCTAGGTTACCCAGAAAGCTTCAATACCTATATAAAAGCTGATGCAGTAATGAAGCTTAATTAGTATGCAGCATGACTCCCAACCATTTCTACGTCACACTCCCGTCCTCCTCGTCCCTGTCTGTACACCCTAACAACAACTAGCCAACTTTGTAACAGAACTCCATGGGCCCATTGAGTTGGGTCGTGATTCGTATGAGGTGGGGATATGTGAAATTCAGCTGGACACCCTTTTTAAATATTGATTATAAAGATGCCGTTTTTACGATTCTTAGAAACTGTGATGAGTGTGCAAAAGCCGGTTAACTCGGGATGAAACTATACGTATCGCCCGGACTAAGGTTGCACAGTTTTTCAGTACAACAGTGACACTAGGACCGGGTCGTTATGGTTCGGTTGAGGATGTTGTGAGAGACTTAAACATGTGTTTAAAAACTCACGCTTACGAATGATTTAATACGAAATCGTAAACAAAGACCCTGCACATACTCTAATGCTAAAATCAAAGGTTAACAGAAATCTTAAAGACGGAAGAGTGTTCAAAATTATAACAGGGGCGTTATCGAGCAGCCTTCCAAAGAGACACCTTTCACGAGGCACCGGATGACTTGTCCACTTAGTGTATCATTGAAGATGGAGAAATTGGATGTAAGCTCTCAGCCTCCAGACATGTGCTATATTTACAGCAATATAGCGGAACACCAGTTTGTTGGGGATACCCAGGCACGCCTGCTACGCGTAGCACATCCCCAACCATAGAGGAAGGAGCTTGAGTATTACATATGACATACCCCATTATGTGAATGTCGCAACTAATCTAATAACTAATATCTATATATATATAAGAACGATTGATGGCAAAAATTTCCCATTCGGTGACGGGAGCTTAAGAGTGGAGCTACACTTTCAACGCGCTGAGTTATAATGGCCAGAAAGCCTTTTACGGTATACCGAGGGGTGAGATACCAGCGGGGTAGTGGACTTGGGTCCATTTTTTCATCCATACTACGCACTGCTGTCCCAAACATTTAAGGCGTACGCGGGATGAAATCATCAAAGAGGCGAAGAGAAAAATGCGTGGTGGTGGAAAGAAGAGAAATGTTAGGAAGAAGGGGTTACCATCACGTGGTGGAAAGAAGAAGAGAACTGTTAGGAAGAAGGGATCACGTGGTATTAAACGTAAAAGGATATCAAAAAAGGAGTGTTCAAAGCGTATGAAACCTGTGGCTGATCATTTTTTTAACTGATATAAGCTGAGGACGCTACTCTCATCAATTATAGATTGACTAATACTCGTCGAGGGAAGGTGGCACTATTTCTGACTCGTCATGGCACGTTTCATTTATCCGTGTAGTTCACAATGTTGTAAATCGGAACTGTCCCTCTTTGATATGTTCCCTACTCAGGTCTCTATTGAAGATAGTGACTTTATTACAATTAACCCGTTAAACACAATTAGTTCACCCAGTGCCCCTATAGAATTCGTGATACCCAGCTCAGGCCCTTATTTTTTTGACACAAGTTGCATGCACATGTACGCTAAACTACGCATTGCCCATTCTGACGGAACGGATTGCGATGATAGTTAAACTGCCTACCCTGAAGCCAACTTTCTGCACTCCATATTCAGTCAATGTGACGTATATTTAAATCAGACTAACATCTCGGCAGGCACGGGGTACTATCACCTACGATCGTATCTTGAAACTGTCCTCAACTTTTCAAAAGAAGCGAAGGACACCTTTTTAACCGCCGATGGGTATTACCACACTAAAGATGAAGATAGAATACAGGATAAATTTAAAAATTAAAAAAAAAAGATATACGAGTGTTTTGGACGCCTGCATACAGACTACTTTTCAGGAGAAGTTACTTATGAACGAGGTAGATATGAAATTGAAGCTTACCCGCACGAGCCCTGAGATCTGCATAAATCTGGGGGCTGACCAAGAAGAAGGCGCGAAACCCGTTGTGATACACATCATGGAAACGTATTTGCATATACGCCGAGTGAAATTAAGTTCCCCGAAACATATAGAAATTGAGAAAGAACTGGTACACGCCACAGTGAAATATCCAATTAACAGGGTACAGATCAAACTGTGCACTTTCCCCGCAGGGCTGGCATCGAAACAGATAGAAAACATTGCTCTTGGAGTCCTATCTAAAAGGATTTTAATTGGAATGCAAGATCACGCCTCGACGAATGGAAATTATAAAAAGAGTGCCTTTAAATTCGAGAATTTCGGGCTTAAAAATATTACTCTATTCGTAAATGGTATCGCTCTGGGTGGGGTAATGGATATGGATTACTCAACAACTTGGGTATTCCCGCTCTGCGCGAGAGCTTATAATAGTTTGGCTCATAATACAGGGGCTTGTGATGAGCTCGGTTTTGGGATAACTCAGAAAGAATTTGTAGAACCGTTTAATATTTACTCATTCGACATTACGCCTGACTTAACTGCTGGCGTAAATACGCATTTAAACGCCCAGCAGACTGGCACCGTCTCAGTGAGATTGGAGTTTGCTAAACCTATAGACACGCCTATAAGTGCACTCGTGTATCTAGAATCACAGGCCATAATAGAAGTAGATAGATTTAGGAACGTCACGACAGATTTTTAAAATGGATGCAAATACACTCCAGAGAGGATGAAGAGTGACTGTTTCGCGCGTTCCAAACTTATCGGGGTTTTTGCAAAGAATGAAATATTGAAGCTGGATACTTCAAGAAAATGGTACGGGGCAATCGTTAACACCGACATTGTGGAGGGTGAGGGTATTCACTGGTTTGCAATCTATTTTAAAACTAAGGAAAGAATGTACTCTTCCGATTCACTCGGTTTCCCACCATGGCATGACTCGACAATTGTACAGTTTATCGCGCGATTACGTGTGCCTGAGGTTATTTGGAATCCTTATCGCCTTCAATGATATTATACCGAAACATGTGGATTGTATTGTATTTTGTTTCTCATGCACATGTCACGTGGGAAGGGATTTATGAATGTTTTAAAATTATTCGATTTGTGCGACACAGCTGAATGATAAATATGTGTGCAGACAAATAAAAAAAGGTTCCCATATGTTAGTACCCCCTGTAATGTGTAAGATCTATATTGTGTAAATCTATGTATACATTTGTAACCATTAATTGGGCGCTGACCTTTTCGTACATGTTTTTCTACTGTTAATAAATGAAAGTATATTGTGTTTTGTTCTTATCCTAAAAAAAAAATACATAATCTCATCGATGAGCACTCACTGGTTCGCTAGGTGGTGTGGCTACCACTTCATTTATCACCCTTTCATTAAAAGTGTTTATAATATGATCTATCTCCGTCTCGGTCCTATAAGATTAAGTAAAAATAAAGAGAAAATTATTTTTCAAAACGAAGGCACTTCTTAAAAGTTTTAATATTTCTAAAAACCTAACTGTACAAGAAATGTACAAAATATAAACACGCCATATATATATATATACATGCGGAAATGACGACGAAGAATGTAGAGAATAATTGAAAATGTTTTGCAAAACGCAATTATTGTGGCCTTTTATAAGTTAATTCCGATTGAAACGTTATATATATAGGCCGAGAATAAAGCACAAACTAATTTCAAAACGCGTTTGTTGTGGTACTTATAAGCTAATTAACACTAAATGAAGGTCAGGTTATATTATTAACGAGAAAAATTCATCTTTAAATTATCGAGAGCCCTGTAATTTAAATAAACCTACTGTGTGCTGCATTATCTTAAATTCCAAAAGAAATCTAAAAATATACTATATAGCTTCAAAGCACTTACAATATTTCCTCTACAACCTGACGCTCGTTGTCCCGCGCCAAAACCACGACTTCTGATTCGCTGAGTAGGCTAGGTGGGGCGGCTATCACCTCATTCATTCTCCTTTCGTCAAAAGTGTTTATAACATGGTCTAACTCCGTCCCGGTTCTGTAATTAAAATAAATGTCATGAAATTGGATGCAGTTAAAAGTGTTGGCTACCATATATATATATATACAGGGGTCATGATTAAGCATGTTTTTCAAAGCACTTTTGTTGCAATTTGGTAAAATCCTACTGTAGTGCCGCATTATCTTAAATAATCTTAAAGTTCCAACACATATATATATATATATATATATTGTTACAAAGCGATGTTGCAATGCAGTGTTGCAAGATGTTGCAAGATGTTGCGACAATATATACAAATGGTGATAAAATAACGATGGGGACAGCGGAGAGTTAAGCACAACGAGAATAATTTTCACGTTGTAAAAAAAATTCAGAACAAAAGGAAAATTAGACTCATTTATAAACGAGAAGCAATACAAACTAGTTTTCATAGCAGTTATTATGACATCTCTTCAGTGTTTACGATATATATATATATATATATATATATATATATATATATATATATCAGAGAATGACAATTATTTTGAATACGCGATTATTTCAATTTGACTATAAATTAACGTTTAAGCAACCACAAGAAAAGTAAAAACGTACTATATAATCTAAAAATACTTACAACACCTCTATGATCTGGCACTCGTCGACCCGTCCCAATACCACGATATCTGGATCACTGGGATGGATGGAGGATGGCGCCCCCATTTCGTCAAAAGTTGCTATAACACGCCCTAACTTGGAATCGCTCCTGCAAGTAAAATAAATGTCATGAAATTGGATGTGGGTAACTCGTTTTGTGCCCTAACATCGGCGTTGTTTTAACGGGAAAAATAGTATTATTCAATGCTAATAAATAAATGAGATTTGTTTGCGCTGAGAGATACTCTCTGCGCTTAGGTTAGGTTAGGTTAGTTTACGTACGGTTAGGCTATACTAGGATAGGTTAGGTTAGGCTAAGTTAGGTTTTATTAGGCTAGACTAAGTTAAGTTAGGTTAGTTTATGCCCGGTTAGTCTACGCTAGGATAGGTCAGGTTAGGCTAAGTTAGGTTAGGTTAGGTTAGACTAGTTTACGCCCGGTTAGTCTATGCTAGGATAGGCTATGCTATGCTAAGTTAGGCTAGGTTAGGTTAGTTTACGCCGGGTTAGGTTAGGTTAGGCTAAGTTAACTAGGTTAGGTTAGGCTAAGTTAACTAGGTTAGTTTAGGCTAAGTTAGGTTAGTTTACACCCGGCTAAGTTAACTAGGTTAGTTTAGGCTAAGTTAGGCTAGGTTAAGTTAGTTTACACCCAGCTAATTTAGGCTAGGTTAGGTTAGTTTATGCCCGGTTAGTCTACGCTAGGATAGGTTAGGTTAGTTTAGGTTAGGTTAGGTTATGATAGAGTATATATCTCGCTATTGGGGGCTTTGCACGCATCAGTTTATATATATATATATATATATATATATATAGATAGAGTTAAGGTTAAGCTCTGACATTAGTTTACACCCATCTGAAAGATCCATTACGAGTTTGATTGCAGATAAAAGTATTGGTCACCATATATACAGTATATATACATATATATATATATATATATATAACTATATATATATATACAGTATATATACATATATATATATATATATATATATATATATATATACAGTATATATATATATTATATATTTATATGGGACACAGACATTAGTTAATTAGTTAAACATAACTTTTCAAAACGCATTTATTGCAGTGTGGTAATATATATATATATATATATATATATGGGACACAGACATTAGTTAATTAGTTAAACATAACTTTTCAAAACGCATTTATTGCAGTGTGGTAACTTAAAGTTCAACGGCAATGCTGAATTATCGTGAAAATAATCTTAAAGCTCCATTACGAGTTTGATTGCAGATAAAAGTATTGGTCAACATATATACAGTATATATATATATACATACTGTATATATATATATGGGACATAGACATTAATTAAACATAATTTTTCTAAACACTTATTATGACACTTATAAGATACTCACATCTCAATGCCGTCTTCATCGAGCGGTACTTGAATTTCGTTGCAATTTTCCGTAACAAACTGGGTAGAAAATAGCTCATTCTGGTCTACTGCATTGAAGAGGCGGAGTGTCACTTGGGCATAGAAGTCACCATCAATAAACAGGTCGGGGGAAGCGTACAGTGGATCCATGGATTGTATAGTGCAATAAATTGCGAGAAACTGACTCTCTGCATTGAAATTCACGATTTATAAGGGGGAGCATGTGGCCAACCGACAAGCGTGACCTTAGCTACCTATTGGCTACCGGCGAGATTTTGGGCGGGTATTAGAACCTAGGCCAGCATTTTCGGCCAATCCGTTGGCCTGCCCCCTTTCCAAAGAACCGTCATTGGTTGTTCCACTAAAGCTGGGCACGAGTTTCGGGTGGAGCGTAGATATAGGCTTGCTTAGAACCACCCGAGGTCTGGATACAGTGCTGTGGTTGGCTATCCCGCATCAACTCTGGGTGGGGCGTCTGTTCCGATGCCTTGGTCAATATCTGCAAATTTTGTTTTTCGGTGTTATTTCCTACAAAACACCTGGCTGTTTGAAGCGAGTTTGATCCAGAGATCCCTTTGTTTATTTCCCTGGCAATACAATTTAAATTTCTGCGAAAATGTCTTATATTGTCACAAAACCTTTGTGTGGTGGCCACTTATAGATTAGAGGTGGTAAAGGTCACAGATTCAAAAACATTTTTTGTGTTGCATTGTGTCACACTGATCATTCCGCAAATAAATTTAAAATGAAAAATCTGTACCATGCGTTATATATAAATATATATATATTGTATTGTGTGTGCGGCTCCAAGGGTATTCTGTTTAACGACTTTACCGGCCAAATGGTTCAGATTTGTTATTGAAGATACAAGCTAGGAGGCCTAAACTTACTTTAAAAATAGAATAAATATAATTTATATTTAATGTGAGTGTGTGTGTGTGTGTGTGTTGGGTCAAACTGACATAAAATATGGTCACTAGAATATAGGTAAAAGCGTGGAAAGGGACACCAACACGAATATTCTTTTGTATGATAAAATTTGTTTGGCGATTTGTTTGTTAAGCAGAAAAAAGGAGGCTTCAGCTTTAGTCTTCAAGGACTGCGATAAGTTAATCTGCAG
Organism: Bathynomus jamesi; assembly: GCA_023014485.1. Taxonomy (NCBI): domain Eukaryota; kingdom Metazoa; phylum Arthropoda; class Malacostraca; order Isopoda; family Cirolanidae; genus Bathynomus; species Bathynomus jamesi. Next base: position 315,975 of record JAJOZX010000446.1, read on the forward strand.
ATGTGTCACAAATATAATATTGTATGAAGGAATGAGAAACACCTGTTCTAAAATTGCCTTCCTGACCATAGATTGAACTCGAAAGATACTACATAAAACGCGTCTTTACCTGTACATCTCCAAGATTTCCAAAATTTAAATATATATATATTTATATATAACACAGTTAACAAAAATATAAAATAAGATACAGACCTAAAACTTTACTTTAAAAATAGATTAGTTACAAATTTATATTTAATTTGAGCATTTATTGAGTTGTTCAGAATAGGATGTTATATATATATATATATATATATATATATATATATATATATATATCATTAGTAGTGGTAATATAATAATAATATAATAATAATAATAATATAATTTCATGTTTACTTAGGGGAAAATTAATCACTGGGTTATTGACAACTATTTTGTGTTTTTTTGGGGTAGCCTAATGACACGCGATCTAGAAGTTATAAAAAATAATATCTTTTTGAACTGAAGTGTTTTACGTCAGGTTTAGACTCACGGGGAGAGCATTAGGGTACCATGAGTAACAAGCCCTGTCTAGGGTGCGAACCCAGCCCCTTTTAGCGCGCGTACACTGTGACACCTGGCTCTATTACGTGTGAGTTTTGCACCGTAGAACATAAAGACAATATATTTAAATTGCGCGCGCGTGTGTGTGTGTGTATATATATATATATATATTTCCTGTACTAATATGAATATACGTATCGTATATTTTCAATATATTTAATATAACCATATATTTTTTCCTGTACGAATATTTAATAATGCACCGTCTTGAATGATTATATAATTTCAAATCTATTATATATATATATATATATATATATATGTTTGTGTGCCCCGTTGTATATCCATTAATTCATAAACAGAATGATGTATTGGCGTTTTATTTGTTCCTTGTACACAATTATATAATTTGTTTGGTTTCGGATTTCAGAATAATTAATTAATTGTTATTTGTCAAATCGGGCTTCTAAGCCAACAGGATGATTATTATATGATTGATCCCGGAGGCACTGGCTGGTGATGCCCTGAGGCACTGGCTGATGGTGCCAGAGGCACTGACTGATTAAGGCAACTGGCTGATTAGGGGCACTATAAGAGAGCGACAGGGTGGCTGAAGACCCCATATGCGTCTGCCAGCTGTCAGGCGAACAACCCTCTCCTCTGGGCTCCCTCCTCTGGGTTTCTCCACCTTCCTCTCTCTCTCTCTGCCCCTTTGGGGGGTGAGACCTTCCCACCTTCTCCCCCGAAGAGGCTCCCTTAGGTTAGGTATGCCCCTTTGGGGGGTTCAGCTTGGGAGTTTGGGGAATAAATCCGCCTCCAAGTTGCATACCCCTTGCAACCTCATTTTGGGGTTTGCAACAAAGGTTGGCACTCCCCTTTGGGGGGATCAGCTTGGGGGATTACTCCAAGTTGCATACCCCTTGCAACCTCAATTTGGGGTTGGCAACAAAGGGGGGTGGGGGTGCTCTGCAACAAAGGGGGTGGGGTTGGCACTCTTGCAACATTATGCAATTGCATTTGCACTCTAACTTTTTGCCACCATGCTACTTACTTCAAATTTCGGTAAGAAATATTTCACTAAAGATTTAATTCTCATATTGAATACTTATGATGGAAGTAGTGATATTGGTAGTGGTGATGATGATAATAGTTTTAATGATAGCCATTGTGATATTGATAAGTATGAAAGTCACAAGGTATGGTATGTAATTTTTTGTATGTAGTGAGAAAACTGTAGGCTACATTTACATTATTATTTTTATTTTTATTATTTTTATTGTCATTTGTTATTATTGTTATTTATTTTTGACGTTTTTGTATTATTTTCTGTAAAGTGTAATTTTTTTATTATCACTTTTAGGTCCATACACAAAGTATTATGACATAATGAAGCCTGACGATGAAGAGGGTTGGAAACTCCATGTACTAACCACACCAGGGAGTCCACCTCCAAGCTTTACGTGGCCAACTTCCATTCACAGAAAAAAGAACAGAAATGAAGTTAGGTAAGTTTATTTATATCCATATGATCTAGGTGGTGAAAAGATATATGGTACATTAATGATAGAACAGAACTATCTTGAAGTGTCAAGTAGTTTGTTCAATGACATTTCTTGTCTTTTGATGATTCATTTGTGTTTCACTTATCTATAGTTCCTTTTTCTTCTAACAGAAAGATGAATATGACACACTTAAATGGGTTCAGATGGCTTGCTTATTCTGCAAGCATGGGAGGATTTTTTTGTAAATTCTGCGTTCTTTTCACTACCAATGAAGTTGGTGCAAAAAAGTGTGGTCAGACTCCTGGCAAATTAGTGAAACATCCACTAATTACCTTTAACAAAATTACTGGTAAAGATGGCATATTGTCATGTCATGAGTCTACAGAGTACCACAAATGTAGTTTGCAAGCTGCACAAAGCTACAAAATAGCTTGCAAAAATTCTACTGAAGATATTAGGAACCAACTTTCTTCACAAAGAAAAAAACAGGTTAGAAATTGTTTTTACTCAGCTTATATGAAAGCAGGTTTATTAAGATCATATTTAATGCTCAATATTTGATAATCTGCATGGATATCTGGTGTCATTTGGTTTAGCTATTAAATTACTATCACTACTACTATTACTACTGTATTATAATATGAATTTTCTTGTTATTATTATTATTATTTTATTATTATTATTATTATTATTATTATTATTATTAGTAGCATATTTCAGATAGAGCATAACCGCAAGGCAGTAATGTCAATCATCAAAGCTATCATAGTATGTGGTCAACAGAATCTTGCTATGAGAGGTCATCAAGACTCGGTACCTCTTGAAACTGAGCCTTCTACTTCATCTCAGGCAACTGCTACTATTAATGATGGCAACTTCAGGGCTCTACTTCGTTTAATGATTCACTGTGGAGATGATATATTATAGAAACACATTGAAAACTCTCCAAAGAATGCCATGTACACAGCTCCAAGAATTCAGAATGAGATCATAGATACTATTGGAGGAATAATACAGGAACGCATTATTAAGGATATTGAAAGGGGACGCGGTCTATATGCTATACTCGCAGATGAAACACAGGATGTATTCACTATCGAGCAACTAAGCTTATGTCTCAGGTATCTGTGTGATCTATGGGTGTACCGAAAATTCCACCCATGAAAATTCCACCCACGAAAATTCCCCTAGTAAATTCCACCCAAGGAAAATTCCACCCACAGAAAATTCCACCCACGAAAATTCCACCCACCCAAAGAAAATTAGTTTAACCAATCGTCAATGCCGTACAGTATAAAGAATCCTCTTCTCTTAATATATAAAAATAAATAAATAAAAAAAAATTTATTGTTTTTTATTAATTTTTTTAGGTTAATTGTACGCCCTTCACGATTGGTTAGGTTAAGTCGTGATAGTTTGGTTAATTTTTGCTACCCGCGACCCGCACGAAAAACCTATCAGATCATAAATGAAAGACTGAAGAGACTAGTGGAGCGCTATAATAATACAGATAGTTTAGAGTTCCTCAAGAGCATTGCATACAATCTTCATTAAACGTCGAATAATTGTTTTTTAATATATCTTTTACTTATAAATCTTTACTTTTTACTGTAATAAATTTCAAATAAATCTTTTACTTTTTACTGTAATAAATTTTAATAAATTTATAAATAATAATACACATTTTAAACTTAAACTAATTTTCTTTGGGTGGGTGCAATTTTCGTGGGGGTGGAATTTTCTGTGGGGGGAATTTCCTTGGGTGGAATTTACTGGGGGGAATTTTCGTGGTGGAATTTTCATGGGGGGAATATACATGGAACCGATCTATGTATCTGTTTTCCTGCCATACATAAATTATTACAGGTTATTGCTGTCCAGCCTGTAACAACTTCTGCTCCTGAGCGATCATTTTCAAAATTACGAAGGTTAAAAACCTGGTTACAATGTACCATGGAAGAAGAGCGTCTGTCAGGTTTGGCGATAATGGCTATGAATAGGAGTAGACTCACCTTAGATGATGCCCCTCTTATTCTCAATAACTTTGCCAGGAAAAAAGCGAGGAGCCTGAATTTATTGTTAGAATAATTGTAAGATCTTATTATGCATTAATAAAACGTTGATGTACGTTATATCGTGCAATTTTCAGTATAAATTTGATATCTTCATGCTAAAAAGAGATGCTCTCCTGCAGTCTATTTTAAAAGGCAGAAAATGTAGTCTCAGCCTAAAACTTCAAATTTTTTCTAGCAAACGATGTCTCCGGACCTCCTAGAAACTTACGCCTTCGGCGCTAGCTCTTGCCTCCCCTACTACTAAAAATCTAAAATGGCTTAGGATCCCGAAAACTCTTACTCCGGCAACAGTCCAAAGAAATGCTTAATCTCGAAATTAGCACTTTTTTATTCTTATGTTAATACAAATATGAGCATCCTAATTGCGGTTTGTATTAAATATTATGTTACTAATCAGATTTTTATCATAATTTTTATATTTTTATTCATAATGTGTCTTAGCAGTAGCTAGTTAATCATCTCTAACTGAACGATAAGCTCATCATGAACGTACATAAAAATTATTTATCTTTATTTCAATTATACTTCTACGATTAGTTCCAAGTTCGCTCCGCCCTCCTTGGCAAATTTCTGGGTACGCGATCATATGTGCAGGTAAATCCCGTTTGAAGGCGAATGCATATCAATGATTATCACTGTAAGTACATTTAATTTAAAATAAAATATAAAGTAACAGCTGAGGATAAAGCTGTAGATGTTCTTTTGTTTTGAGTAAAATTGGTAGAAGGAAACGAAAAATTTCATAATGTACAATATAACTTATGTACGCCAAGTGTATTTATGATCATCACATAGAGTATATGTCTTAGTGTTTAATTCCAGTCGTCGATTGCACGAGAATTTGTTCGAAAGTTCACTTTTTCAAGTGGTCAAGGATCCCACTAGAGAACGCAATGTCCTAGATTTAGTTTTAAGTACAGACCTAGATTGATAATATGTCTGTGGGAGACTACTTCTCCAACAGTGATCATAGGCAAGTAACATTTAAAATTAAAGTTAATGTTCATAATTCGGAGAGCTGGAATACGTTTTGGATTTTCAAAGATCAAAGTTTCATGATATGAAACAGAAACTATCGACCTTTACTTTATTGCGAGATGATATTAATGGTACATGGAATTCATTTTATAATTATTTTAAACATTTAGGATCGAGTGATATTCTATTACATAAAGAGAGTGGCGAGATCCGTTAAAAGTTAATGGGGAAATGCTGAAATTAAAAGTATTTAAAAAGGAACGCGTATTTCAAACATAAAGAAACAAATAATTTGTCCTATGAAAATGCATGCAAAGTATTGAGAAGGCGAAGCAGAAAACTTAGAAAAAGTAAGTGCAACTATAAGCTACACTGTATATAGTGAACTAAATAGGAAAAAATTGGAAGCAATCAGCAGTTGCCATTCCAGAATTAGACAGTCACTACTAACAATATATGCCACAACCCCATATCAAATACTTCCTTCTTTGAACCAATTTTGTAGTAACGCCTAGTTAAGAATATTAATTTTTGTTTAATTAAGATTATAATGTTTAATATAAATTGTTTACTAATAATTGTGAAATTACGATAAAGTATGTTTGTTAGATTGTAATTGTTTAAAATTGGAAGAGTTGGCAATCCTGAACAGAGGCCCAGAGAGCGGACTACCCACAAAAAGAGTCAGTCATTCAGCAGCGCGATTAGCGGAAAGTTGGGGGCCATGTAACCTTAAAATTAAATTCATTGTTTTGTGCCCCTCTCCGACGTAAAATTATTATAATTGAATCTCCCACTCGCGTCACCCCGTTTAACTAAACCATTTTCGGAATTAAATAAAGTGTTAACAAGCGTTGAAAAAGAGTGTTAATGAACCTCCTTCCCCCTTTGTTTTGTAACAGTTTTCGAAACGACCACGCTACCAAATTCATAAAGCATTTATAGCGAAGACGAGTAGAAGAGAAATTGATTAAAGAGTAGAAAGTAAAGTAAATAAGCAATTAAAAGAATGATTAAAAGGTAATTCACGACAAGTTCTGCCAAACGAAACATCAGCTATATTAAAAAAACTTAAAAAATAAAAGCGCTGAAATCAGTTTAATTCCAGTGTAAATATATAAACTAATATCAGATGATATAAAAACCCCACCCCAAGACTTATGAATGAGTCAATAGTACAAGGTGTATTCCCTGATCACCTGAAGATAGCCAGGGTTTGTTTAGAATTCAAATCAGGCAGCCCTAATTCTCCATCCAATTACCGACCAATCTCCGTCTTACCAACTCTGAGTGAGGCACTTGAAAGAATCGTATACAATAGACCAGAGGTTCTCAAACTGGGGTACGCATACCCCTAGGTGTACGTATTAAGGTTTCCTGGGGGTACGGGAAGGAATGGACAAAATTTACGGTATATATATATATATATATATATATATATATATATATATATATATATAGATAGATAGATAGATAGATAGATAGATATATTTCGACATAATTCAAGTGAATATGCTAAAAAAGTTTGAAAACGTTCATTCCACTCATTGTTAGAAACTTCTAGAATTTTTATTTAACGATATATAAGCCTCACTGAATATTTCTGGGTCGTAAACGTTATCAAAGCAGCAGTGTGAAGTGATTCTTTTCCCGTGATATCACGGAGAAATCATTGAAAAACGAGCTGACTGAATTCTTCAAACGAGACGGCTAAACAAAGTCTTTAAATTTTGCCAAAAATTGTCAGATAACCAGTGGGTAATGGAGTTAGCCTACTTAAATGACATATTCTTACGTTCAAACACGTTGAACAAATCGCTTCAAGGTCAGCACACCACCGTGATTGATTTCATGGACAAACTTGCAGCATTCAATATGAAACTGAAACTGCGGGAAACAAAAGTGAAAGACAAAGACCTCTGTATGTTTGAGCATCTTAGCGATGCGCTTGAAAATAATGAGAAAAATGATAAAATTCATATGACTCAGCTAGTGGTGGCGCATATTTCCTCTCTGCTGCTGGAGTTCCAGTCATATTTTCCAGAAATGAACGAATTGGATTTAAAATTGATAAGAAATCCATTCATCGTTGAAGTGCATTTGCTCCTAGAAGACTTACAGCATCAATTTATTGAGTTGATGAATGACTCTACCGCACGAGATGCATTTGAAACTCTTCCGCTGACTAAGTTCTGGTCCAAAATGTGGTGGTGAAGTCATTGCTAATGTTTCCCAGTACTTATCTATGTGAACAAGGATTTTCAGCTTTGTTAAATATAAAAACTAAATATCGCTCTCGACTAAACGTTGAACATGATCTTCGAGTTTCCTTGTCACGCACTACACCTGAAATTGAGAAACTAGTTTCCACACATCAGGCACATCCCTCACAGTAAAATTCAAGAATTATAGCTACCCTAATTTTATTTACATATATAGTTTGTTGTTTCTTCATTTAATAAAGCATTTATTATTGATATTTCTGTATCTTTTGTGAATTGTTACTAATAGGAGTACTAACTGATTGTCTGATGAATCAGAGGGTACGAAGTGACAAAAAGTTTGAGAACCCCTGCAATAGACTAATCAAATTCTTGGCTAAATACGACATCCTAACAAAAACACAATTTGGATTTAGAGAAGGCCACACCACAGAAGACTCCATTAACATGCTGTTAAAAAATATCTATATAAACCTAAACTACAAAAACAATCTTAGTTTTCCTTGACCTGTCGAGAGCCTTTGATACCCTCTCACATGATATCTTCTTAAACCAATTAAACACATATGGCATAAGCGGAAATATGCTAATTTGGTTTAAGTCATATCTCTAATCGTCACCAGTATGTTAAAATAAATAACATTTCATCAGAATATGCTATATTGGAAAATGGGGTTCCACAAGGATCAATCCTTGACCCTTACTCTTCTTAATACTGCATTCAATATGAAGATTATACAACACTCACTTCTACACACCACGATATCAGTTACCTAATGAATGAAGTGAACAGACAATTAAATCATACCTATAAATGGTGTGTGCAAAAAAGATGTTACTAAACTTCATAGAATCACCATATCTGATCGTAACTAAAAACCTGGAATCGTGCACACACCATTAATAATTAGAAACATTTCTCTTGCAAAAGTAAATGAAGTTAAAGTTCTTGGTATTAAGTTAGATGAAAAATTAAATTTCAAAAGCCGCACACAACATATCAAATAAAAAATATCTAAATTTCTGTACATATTGTTTAAACTAAAAAAAAACAATTCCCCAAAATGCCCTCTTCACACTGTATTACTCATTTATCCATCCACAGTTCCAATATGGAATCACAGCATTGGGTAGTACAAAGAATTATATACTGTATCCACTAGAAGTAATTCATAAAAAATGTTTACGAACTCTCTCAGACAATGATGAGAAATGATCTAGTAGTATGTTAGCAAAAGTGTCGAGTGTAATACAATTGCATGCAATATGATCAATATTGATTGTTGTAAGAAATATTGCAAAGCCAGAGCCATGCAACAGTGTAAGACCCAGTTTAGATACCCAGCCATATATATATATATATATATATATATATACGTACTCATTTCCTTTGAATATGTTTATTTATTTGTTTCGGCTTCAACGGTTTGGTTTGAGCACATAAATACACACACACACACACACACACACAAAACAACATATATACATACCTGTATGTATATATACATATATATGTAATTATTATTATTATTATTATTATTATTAAGCTCATACATTTCCTTTGAATAAGCACACACACACACACACACACACACACACGTTGTGTAAATGATGAAATGAAACACAACTATAAGCTCTTTTTATTTAATATATATATATATATATATATCAGTCATGAGATAGAAATAATTATGCAGTCATTAAAGACGAATTAAAATATGTAGTTAAAATATGTAAAATCAGAAATAACACATGCTGGGGCTTATTTAATAGTATATACATCAGACATAAATTGTAAGTAATAATACATGCTGTAAGTTCACCTTCTACCATTCTTAAATAAATAGTAAATAAATTGTTTCTAATGTAGCTTCTTACAGTGGTGTTAAAAGTCTCTACAGAGGTGTGTATTCTGAGGGCTGAGGAAAAGGACGTTGAGAAATTTTTGCGTGAGCAGAACACCTATACACTTCATGAGCTTGTGAGGAGAAGATTCAAAACTGCTAAGATAAAAGCAGCATCAATTGATTGTATTTGGCAGGCTGATTTGACTGATATGCAGAGGTATTCGGTATATAATGATGGGCACCGTTACATTCTATTTATAATCGATATGTTCTCTAGGTACTTGTGGCTCATCCCTCTTGAAAATAAATCGGTTGAAACAGTTGCTAAATACAAAAGCATTGATGCTAAAGGAAAATAGGATCCAAGGTTATCTATGTACAGTAGGGCGGATCGAAAATGAGGTTTTTAAACTTGTTTTCGAAATTCAAATATGGCTAGTGCGGAAATTATGTGGGTGCTATAGATAATGACTGTGCATAAATATTAGTCCTGCGAAATTATATCTTCAGGTGCCACAAAGCCGTCGAAAAAAGTGAAATATAATGATTTTCTTATATTCTGCATTAGTACAATAACTGAAACTTACTTGTTATTATTATATATTAAGTGTTCCAATTACCAAAATAGTTACTGAATTACGCAGCTCTTAGTTTATTTAGATCAATGTTCTTTTGATTAATGATCTAAATAATCCAGAACTCACCACGAGGAGGTGGCTGCGTGTCGAGCTCCACCCATGCCCTCCCAACCACCCATCCTTGCGCATGTTTTTTTCTATTAACGTTTTATTTAAACTTTATATTCAGCTTTACTTTCGAATGATGGCATTTTTTTACGTGACTGAAGTGCTGATCTTATGAAGCCATCTCGCGCGTTCAATCCAAATACTTTTGATGATGCTTCAGTCACTAATTTTACCATTCTTTCTACTACTTGTGTATGACAAGGGAATTTCTCGAATGGAGGGGTAAACTTGTTTTCTATGAATTCTTCAATCTCATTTTCTGTCAGGTGTCTTGTCACAGGTGGTTCAGTGACAATGCATTTTTGCCAATTAATTAAATCAGTATAATCAGTAGCTTCAAATTGAATAACAGGTACTGTGAAACGCCTCACAACTTTTTCCTTGTTTGTTTGCCTTGCTTTCTTTATTCGCCTCCACGCTAATTCTCTTATGGCGCTGCGGTCATCATGAATCATTGATGCTAGAATATTTTCTGGATTTGCAAAAAATGCATTTCTTTGTATGACAGGGTTTACAATATCCTTTACTTCGTCATTCAGTGTTCTTGTTAGTTCAATAGTTTTGAAAACATGTTTTGAGCCATTGACAAAAGACGTACTTTGCTTAATAGAAAACCACATTGGGATGTAGACCTTCATTATAAAAGAAGCAATGTTCATGAGGTTCTCAGATGGACTTACAGTTGAAACGTATAGACGAAGCAAACGATTTGCTGTAGTCAGCCATCGTGAATGTGCCATTTTGCCTGGACTACGATGAACAAGATCTGGAGAGCAATATCCCTTTGTTATGGCCTGATGAATATCAATTAGATATTTTTGGTCGTTGCTAAGATCTTCACAGTCTACAGTTGGTTCCTCAGCATCAATCCTTTCAAACTCGACAATAGGAAGACTCTCACAGTTCTCTAATTCCCTGCCAATAGGACCGGTGAATCCGCGGGGGCCAGATGTTTTTCCATCCAGCTTTGCAACTAAATGGCGTAATGGCAATTCATTGGCATGGAGCTGGCACACTAAATGTTGAACTGGCTTCTTCAGCTTCAATTCTATAAGCCTTATAACGCCTCCCTTTTCTCCAGTGTTGACTGCTGCACCATCGCATCCAATGGCAACAAGGTTTTCCAGGTTCATGTCATTATTTCCAATATACTCAAACATTCCTTTACATATTTCTTCAGCTGATCCAGAATTCACAGAATAATGGCCCAAATAATCTGAACCTGGTTCTCTCACTAAAGTGATATGTTCTTCTGTTACCTTCTTCTGATATACTTTGGACTCTTTTTTTTTTCTTGGAAGAGTGTAGAATCTTTTCGACCATCAAAATAGATTCCTCTGATTGGGACCTGATTTTGATCTTTCATAATTTCTGATCTCTTCTTTTGTCTTTCTCTTCTGATTTTACTCCTATCCACTACTTCAGATGTATTGTCAATAGAAACTTCTCCAATATCTTGCAATACTGCACTAACAATGAATGCTGCAGCTCGATCTGAAACTGCAGTCCTGTCACAAGCAGTAGCCACTGAAGGTAGATTTGTAGTTTTCCTTTTCTTGAATAATTGTTCTTCAGGTTGTTCGAGCTTTCTCTTCGAGCTAACTGGCTCTGGAAATGTATCGTCTGATATTTCGCCAGATTCACTTTCACTATTTGATGTCGATGATGATAATTCAACATTTGTATCCTGCAATTTCTCCTGTGAAGATTCTTTGGTGAGCCTTACAGCTTCTTTTTGCTTTCTTAGCAACGTAGATGCTTTTTTCTTTGAGAGTGTAATATCTACTCTATCAATAAACAGTTTTCTTTCACTCCTTTGATCTAAGAGGAACGTCACTTCTTCCTTTGGAACCGTTTTTTCTTTGGGACAAGAACATTGTGTTAGTACTTTGCACTTGCACGCTGCAATGTCAAAAAGTTTCGTGTGTGCTTCTTTTTTGAACATATCAATCTTTGCTTTGTAAGCTTCAGAATTTTTTCTGCTTTGGTATGGCTTCATAATGACACGATACTTTTCGTGGTAGCTTCTGAACATTGTTTCAATTCGCCTGTCTGACAGAATTGGGACGGAAGCACTTTCCCAAATTGTTTTCAATTTATCAACAACTTGTTCTAATATTTGAGATATTGAAGGATCTTTATTAGTATTTTGTTTCAAATCGTTTCTTACAAACAAGTAATATTTAAAAACTCCTTCGTATGTAGGAAGATTCCTGTGCCACAAATCTTCCCCCATACCAAACATGGGGCACTCAGTTGAGGCCCTGGTTGATTTTGCACAAACTCGAGACATTTTGAAAGTATACAAATCTGAAAAAGAAAGCTAATATCAATTATACGTTAATTTCAGTTAATAGTACATGGCAAACTTAGGGCAACACAATAGAGAAATGCAAAATATATAAGAAATATAGTTTAGACTATCTGAGTAACGCCAACAACAGAACACCCACCTGCTACGAGAGCGACAGCTACACTGAACCGAGGTACTCACGTGACAGCTGAGTGAGCTGACTATAGAAAACTGTTTTTAGAGAATAGAAACTTTTTTAAAGGTTGACTGAGCTATTTTTATACAAGTGTGAATAAATTCTTGTCTATTGTGCATCGTGGACTCTTCTGTAATTATTGGTTAAAATCTGCTTTTTTCAATTTTTTTCAATATTGAAGGTCATTGTGGCACCTGAAGATATTAATGTTATGATTTTAAATTTATACCAGCTTATTTCCTCACTACTCCAGACATTTTCCACACTAGCCAATTTGAAAATTCGAAAAATGAGTTTTTCACTCCGCCCTAATGTACAGATTTATGGAAAGAATATATAGGCCGAGCTTTTCAGAACATGATGGCAGAGATTTATGGAAAAAATACATAGGCCGAGCTTTACAGAACATGCTGGCAGAATATCTGTACGTATAAAAATACGTACAGATACATAAACATTCTGAAACAGTTGGCGTCATCCTACAACCCTTCACACCATCGTATGATTGTTACAGCGCGTAATGAAGTTTTAAAAAGAGGTACGCATACAGAACCTGGGGAGAAAAAAGCTGACGCAGAGCATCACCATTGGGAGAATTCTTTAAAATCAATGATTATGTAAGACTGTTACGACCTGGGAATAAATTCACGAAAGGATTTGAGCATGGATGGATTTAGGAAATTTTTAAAGTTAGAGCTAAGAAAACTAAAGGCGAAGTGATGTTTTACGTTGGAGATTTGAATGGCGGAGAAAATGAGGGTGGTTTTTATGGCAAGGAGCTGCAGAAGGTAACATTTAATTTAGGATAAAAGGTGTATAAAATTGAGAAAATTTTTGGCAGCAAAAGTACAGGGAGGGAAAGATGTATCTGGTGAAATGGATAGGGTACCCAGAAAGATTCAACTCCTATATAAAACCTGCTGCAATAATGAAACTTAAATACGCCATGTCACCTGATCACTTCTACGTTACACTGCCCTCCTCATCTTCTTTGGATGCACACCCTGACAATAGTATGTCAATTTGATAACAACTACATAGGCCTATCGAGTTGGAGCTTGAATGAATCATATGAGGTTGGATTGTGTGAATTTCAATTGACCTGCAAACTTTAAGTATTGGGAAGAAGAAGCCGTTTTTATGATTCTTAAAAGACGCGATGAATGTGAAAAAGCAGGTGTGTTTTTGGACGATACCATATGCTCGGCAGGGAACGGTGGTGTACAGTACTAAATAACAGAAATAACACTAGGTCCAGGTCATTATGACACGGCCGAGGATATTTTGAGAGACTTAAACGAGAGTCTGAAGAACTCAAATCTTACGTCCGATTTACCTTTTTAAATCGTAAACAAATATATACCAGTATGTACTTCGCTGATAAAATCAGAGACGAGTAGAAATATTAAAGGGAAAGAGTTGTTCAAACTTTTACCTCAGGACAGATACGGTCTATCCTTCCAAAGAGACACTTTTCACGAGCTACCGTATGACCTACTTCATTTGTTGTACAAGCTAAAATTGGAGAATTTGAACAATAGAGGTCCACCCCCACCTATGTCTTATATTTAGAGTAACATTTTGGAACACCAATTTGTCGGGGACAGTCAGGTACGACTGTTACGTTTAGTGCACATACTCAATCATAGTGGAAAGAGATGAGTATTACGTATGATAAACCCTATTATGTCAAAGTCCCCTCTAACCTACTAAGCAGTGTGGCGTTACATATGAGAATGGTAGAAGGTGAAAACTACCCATTCGGTTATGTAAGCTTAACAGTGACGCTTCACTTCCAGCGTGGTGCAACAGAATGATGGAAAAGCCTTTTACAGCCTACCGCGATGTAAGGTATCAGCATGGAAGTGGCATCGGCTCGATTTTTTCACTTATACTATGTACGACAGTCGCCTTACTGAAAAGTGGTGCTAAATATCTTGGCCGGAAGGCCCTACAATCAGAGCTTAATACAGTTGAAGATATAATGGCTGGCGCCAAACCTAAAGAAGCTTTCAAAAAACATTTACGTCGTACACGGGATGAGATTGTCAAAGACGCGAAGAGAAAAATGCGTGGTAGTGGAAATAAAAAGAAAACAGAAACCGGGAAGAAGAAAAAACGCGTTGTATGGAAAAATAAAAATAAACGGGGACCAGCCAGCTCGAGGTGTTAAACGTAAAAGACAAGCAAAAAAGAGATGTTCAAAGGGCATGAAACCAATGGTTCACCACTTTTTTAACTGATATAACTAAACCTGTTACATTTGCTTCTCATAACTAACTGTATGCTCGCTAGGGGAAGAAGCGTTAATCCCCTGATCGTTATGGCCCACTTTATACATCCACACAGCTCGGAATGCTGCAAATCAGAACTCTCTCTCTTTGATCTTCCACCTACAGACAAATATTGCTGAATCTGACTTTATCACGGTTAACCCGCTGAAACTGAAAGCCACAGCCAAATACCCTCTAAATAGGGATCAGGTGAAAAAGTTTACGGTCTCTTCCAAGCAGATAAACAATGTGACTCTGGGAATTCAACCAAAGGATTAACTAGTCGAATATCGACCATCTTTTTAGGGAAGTTCTCGCATTGCGAGAAAGCGGATATTTCATATAAAAGAAATAAACCTCCCATTACTATGGAATTCTTTTCTAAAACCGCGGTATTTGAAATTAAATTCAAATAAATAGGTCTGTAATTTAATTTTCATTTGCGGAATAAGATGAGGTTGGTTTCACATAAAGATTGACGTCCAAGAAATATATATATATAGTATATATATATATATATATATATATATATATAGTGTACTGGCATATGCGATTGAAATTAAAACAAACAGATTTTACAATTTAATCTCATTTACAGAAAAACAAATTAGACTCGCAGGAATGGATGTGTATATATTTTTAATTAGAATTCAAGATGGAACAGCCTGGTACGTCTCCAGTTCCCATTGCACCTATAGGTTATCCCGGAGGTAGGACTGGACAAATGCGATGAACCTCTTCGATTGAAAGAAGAGTGTTTCCATCTACTGCATCAAAAAGCAGGACAGCTGATTTGACTCGGAAAAATCGCAAAAAAATGGACTTAAACACAAATCTCAGTGTATATATATATATATATATATATTTACAGTACTGGAAAAATTATTATGGATTTCTCTAAAATTTGTTTTTTGTGTTTGAAGGCAATTTAAATACATATTTACTGGATAAAACACATTTATTTTTATGTCTTAAAGCAGATATGTCATATTAGTGTTTAGTTTGGTCCCCCTTAGCTGATAATAGTGCCTGCACACGTTTTGGCATACCAAGCATCAAAGTCTGACATAAAGTTTTGATTGTAGCTGAGTGAAACCAAACGTGCATGAATCGCTCAATGAGCAGCACTTTAGTAGTAATTGGTGTTTGATGAATCTCATCCTTCAATTCATCCCATAAAGTCTCAATAGGATTCATGTCTGGTGAATTACCAGGTCATGGGAGCAATCTGACACCATTTTGTGAGCACCACATCTTAACTTTTTTTGCGGTATGGAATGGAGCTCAGTCTTGCTGGAATATCTATGCTTGATTTCCATACTAATCTTTTGTTTGACGCAGTAAACGATCTCTCATTACCCCTATATTGTTATCCTGGTTCATAGTGCCATTAATGATGTGCAACCGACCTGCCCATGCACTGAAATAGCTCCCCACATCATAATTTTTTGCGGAAATTTAACTGTTTTCTTCAAACATTCCGACAAAAATTCCTCCCCAGGTCGACGCCGGATGGTTTGAACGTGATCATCAAGCACTGCTATAGTTGATTCGTCAGAGAAGACAACCTGAGATAAAATAAAGTTATTAGAACCTACTGGACATGGAGACAAAGCAAGTTATCTTACTGTATCCTTAAGATGTTTCATGTGAAAATGGAGATAATGTAACAGGGACAGTAAGAAAATGGAGGTAATGTAACAGGGGCAGTAAGAAAAGTTTCTAAACATCACAACTATTATAGAATACAATTTTACCTTCTTCCAATCATCCGAAGTCCACTTTTCACGTTGTTTTGCCCATGCGCAACGGGCCTGCCTCATTGCCTCAGTGAGTCGTGGTTTCTTCCTAGGACGATAAGCTCGCAACCCACATTCTAAAAGCCGATTGTTTACTGTTCTTTGGCTCACAATTACACTCTCTTCTGCCAGCATGCTAGATATCTTCCTGCATGTCGCCCTTCGGTCGTTCAAAGCCATGTTTATTATTTTTCTATTCAATCTTGGATCAGTGCACTTATTTCTGCCACAGTTTCCGATCCGTCTCGACTCGGTTTCTTCACCTTTAGCAGTTTTTGTTGATCACACTGACTATTTGTGTTGATACACTAAGTTTTCTAGCTATTTCTTTTTGTTTCAGCAAGTTACTTTCCAATAAAACTTTAATTTGTCCTACTTTACGAGGACTTAAATCTTTTCTTTTACCCTTCTTTCACAATATTCCTAGAAATCTTTGTCAGCTCTAAAAATAAAGGAAAAATATTGAATAGGTAGCTTCAGTTTAGAGAAACTATGCATATACAACATTAAAAACACAAAAAGCTTAAATCAACCACACCACAACTCTACCACACACCACGCACTAAGTAATACTGGGGTGATTGATTGTACCGCGTGGTAGCTTGAATGAATGTTGCCACTCTGTTTACTCCTCAGTGTTGCCATATATGAACATTTTATTAAGTAATATGCCAGAAAAGTACTAACACAATATAACGATGGCTAAATAAATAATTTTTACATCAATTATTTAAGTTTAAGAGGTAAATATTTACATTAGGGTTTCCACCCAATTTTGACGCCAAAATACATTTTTCTAGTAGTGTATGATGTGGTTTGTTCAAATCTGGCCTTCATTTTATGCGGAAATGAACCAATCAAAAGTTATGAGACTTCAAAGTTTTAACATATTTTGGTTCATTTCCCCATAAAATGAAGGCCAGATTTTAAAACTGCACATCAAATACTACTAGAAAAATGTATTCCAGTGTTCAAATTGCTAGAGAACCTAACCTAATCTAACCTACCTAACCTAACCTACCTAACCTAACTTACCTAACCTAACTTACCTAACCCTAATATCAATGGATTTATCGTAGGAACACTCAGATCCACACTCTCTACATTTAAAAGACGACTGTAACACACTATGTTTGACAAAAATCTCTACAGCAGAATTATCAATATTGTTAATATATCTATAATTACATCTTCGAAATACATTTCGCATCCTTCACACGCCATATTGGAAAACCAACTAATGAAGAAAACGGAAAACACTGTAGCCGCATACCTCATTTTTTGTAGCCAAATGTGATTTTTCCACCCAAGTAGATACACTTATGATGACGTCATTCAAAAAATTATGACCAAAATGGAGTTAAGAAAATAATTTCTTTAAAAGCCTATAACATTATAAATACGCAATTACGCAAATAATAACATATACCATTAGACTCCTAAAGTTATGCTGAAACGTTTGATAACAGCCAGTATTGTCAACTTGGTGGAGACCTTAATATAAATAATTTCCGTTTAAGAAAGCTTTTAATACGAAAAACAGAAATTTTAGGAAAATCCATAATAATTTTTCCAGTACTGTATATATATATATATATATATACATATATATATGTGTGTATATACAGGGTGTCCCATAAGTTCGGCATCATAGGAAAAATAATAAAAAAAGGCAAAACAAATGTCCACCATTATTTTCAATACACAAATTCAGACGTGATACCCAGTCAGCAAGCACACGGTGAATGATGTCAGGAGTAATGGTGTTACATGCCCCAATAATGCGTTGCCGCAAATGTTCAACACTCCTAATTTTCTCTGCGTATACCAGCGCTTTCAAGTGGCCCCAGAGATAAAAATCTAGTGGCGTGAGATCCGGGCTTCTAGCTGGCCATTCCACAGGCCCTCGACGTCCTATCCAATGACCAGGGAATTGTTGGTACAGGTATTCCCTTACTTGGGTGCTGTAATGTGCAGGAGCGCCGTCTTGCTGGAACCATGTTGGGAAATTTCCTTCTTCGTTCAAGGCACTGGGAAATGCTTCTTCCTTGAGCATACGTAGGTAGGTGCCTCCAGTGACATGTTCGTCGAAAAAGAAGGGGCCTATGATGCGATCCTTCCAAATGCTACACCATACCATCACCCGAGATTCACCTTGTTCCTTTGAAGAGGTATACCAGTGAGGGTTGTCTTGAGACCAGTAGCGGGTGTTCTGTCGATTTACCTCACCATTTCCATAAAAACAGCCTCGTCACTGAACAGAATGGTGGACGGGAAATTGGCATCCCAAGCATATTGTTCCGTAGCCCATTCACAAAATTCCATCCGCCGGTCGGGATCATCTTCGCTTAATTTCTGTAAGATCTGAAGTTTATATGGATGCCATTTGTGAGCCTGAAGAATGCGATGGATGCTACTTTTCGACACTCCTGTCTCGGCGGACAATTGCCGAAGAGACTTATTGGGACTTCTGTTAAAATGAGCCAGGATAGCAGTCGCTGTATCATCGTCAGTGGACCTCCTTGAAGGTCCACTGCATGGTTTATCTTCTATGGATCCTGTTTCCTTAAACTTTGTAACAAGTCTGCTAACACAACTCTGTGTTATTGGCTCACGGTCTGGATGCAGTCTGTTAAATTTCCTATGGGTAGAATTATCTGGAATCGTTCTTCCTTGCTCACAGACATTATGGCCTGTAGAAAGAGAAAATATGAATTATGGTTTGTAGAAATAGAAAAATATGAATTTCTCCTATGATGCCGGACTTATGGGACACCCTGTGTGTATATATTATAATATATATATATATATTATATATATATATATAATATATATATATATATATATATAAATAAATATAAAATATAGTTGTATAAATTATATCTTGGCATAAAAAAACCACTACGTTACTTAGATTGTGTTCCCATCTTCAACAATTTGAGGGAGGCTGAACCGATCTAGTTGTTCGCGAATTTGTCTGTCGAACCGACCAAAATAAAAACACTTTCTGTACAAAATAAATGACATGCCTACCCGATATTGAATCTTTTATATGCGAGGGAGAGCAGCTCCCAATCACAAGTTCAACCAGTAGAAGAAGGTTCCAGCCTTGAACTGCACTCATTTCAGAACACGCTGAACCCATTGGAGACCAATGTTGAGTGGGCGTGGTTTTGAGAAAACAGTCATCCATATATTTAGGTATAATGAATTGTGGTTCGAGTGTACATCTTTTTAAACATGTTGACTGGCCCCTTGAATTCCTTCGGCAATAATATGGGGCAACATTTTAGTAATTATTCCGTACAACCCCGCATCTGTTTAATTTTGTGTGTGTATATATATATATATATATATATATATATATATATATATATATATATATATATATATATATATATATATGATGAAAATAACCACGAAGGAAAAAGGAAACAGAATGGTGCTCAAGCGCTTTCGTCTAATTACATCCTCAGGAACACTGAAATAAATAACAAGTTCGAGACTATATAGGTCATAAAATAAAATGGAATACATTAGAAAGATGAACGAGCTTCTCCAGGATCCCACCACATAGAGAAAGCTTAGGAATAACCCGCAGGATGACGTCATCAAATCATTCAATGGTGGCATGAAACGCATTCTCAAATATAATAAGGATTTAATCCCGCTTTTCACGTCCACTTCGCCTTCTCTTCCCTACCTTTACGGTCTTATTAAAACCCACAAACCTGGCAACCCTATGCGCCCTATTAATTATTTGCTCCAAATGGCTTGTCAAAGTTTTGTCCCCATTCTCGGAACTATCTCTGATTCACATGTCAAAAATTCCATGGATCTTACTGAAAAACTGAATAATACACGCACTGAAACCAACGATAGATTGATCAGTTTTGACGTTTGTTCATTGTTTACAAAAGTGCCGACTGACGATATGCTTGACTTTCTCTCCCTAGAATTACATAACTATGAACTGCCACTACCTGCACACATCGTTTTGGAACTCATTAAACTTTGCATCAACGAGTGTAAATTCATTTTCAATGGCGAGTCTTATCAAAAGGTTTTTGGGATGGCCATGGGTAATCCCTTGTCGCCCCTCCTCTCCAATATTTATATGGAGTTTTTCGAAATTACTTACATTCCGAGAATCCTGGGGGTTGGCATCTCATGGTTGCTGTACGTCGACGATATTTTGTGTATCTGGCCCATAAAGCGTGACTGGATGACTTCCTCCTTTAGTTAAATAATCATGTCCCCTCCATTAAGTTTACTTTAGAAGTGGAACAAAACAACTCAATCCCACTTTTGGATGTGCGTGTACAGAGGAAAAGCCCAGGTTTTAAGTTTAGTATTTATCGGAAAAAAAAAAACAATTTGTCCTACGTACACTTTTACTCCGGACATAACACCCCCATCAAGAAAGTCATATTTTCTTCAGTTTCTCCGCGCTCTTAGGATCGCCAGTCCAGAATACATCGATGCCGATTTAGAAAAAATCAACAGTATTGGAAGTGATTTGTGTTACCCACCTGCGTTTTTTGGAATCTTGTCTTAACAAGGCAAAACGAACTTTCTATCGTGTGAATAATAACCCTCGCACTTTGTCGAAGAATATTTTAGTACTTCCATTTTTCCCAGGCTTTTTAGGCATTACTAATGTACTTAAACTTTTGAATACTAATGTAGTATTTTCATATGAAAATATTGTGAAAAATATCATAGTAAAAAATAGCCATACCAATAATTCAGGCATTATCTATAAAATTGGCTGTAAACAATGTGATTCCTTTTACATTAGTCAGACTGGAAAGGATTTGCACACTCGTGTAAAACAGCATCAATATTCCGTTAGGACTTGACAGTCGTACAGTGCCCTTTTCGTCCATTTGTCAGAGTTATCCCACTGTAGTGATTGGAATAATGCTTTAATTTTGTTTCACTCAAGCAACATTGTTAATAGAAATATTCTTGAGTCTGCCATTATTCAACTTACAAATAATCTTAATATAAGCCAGGGCCTTTTTTCGCTTGATCCTGTTGTTTTGAATTCGTTCAGAATGGATTTAGACAAGAGGGGCAAAGTGCTAAAATTCTCGTAGTTTTTCATTATAAATTTGTATGCTCCTCCTACAATTTTTATTTTTCTATTTTATTATTTTTTTTTTGTGACCTATATATATAGTCTCGAACTTGTTATTTATTTCAGTGTTCCTGAGGATGTCATTAGACGAAAGCGCTTAAGCATCATTATGTGTTTCCTTTTTCCTTCGTGAGAGAGAGAGAGAGAGAGAGAGAGAGACAGACAGACAGACAGACAGACAGATAGTCAGCCAGACAGAGATGGGAGAGAGAAAGAAAGAAACGTATCATTAATTGAATGTTAATTCCCTTGGATATTTTTACATCCCATGAAATGAAGACTCTTATTACGATGCGTAACCGAGTTTAGCCAAGGCATTGTGTATATATAAATATAATATATATATATATATATATATATATTACACACAGACCGCTGGCTAGGTACAGGGACTTATTAGAGCGATTAAAGGAGAAAACTAATAAGATTGTTTTAACAGGTATACTTCCTCGAATTATCCAACGAAGCGATTTCTACAGCAAGGCGACCTATATTAACAATAACCTAAAGTCTCTTTGCCAACAGGAAGGAGTGCATTTTGCTAATTTTTGGAACAGTTTCTACGGCAGGAGGGACTTGTTCCTCGAAGATGGACTTCATCTTAATGAAGTTGGAGCTGCGCGTTTAGGAAGACTATTTCATAAACTGTCTCTTCTTTTCAGGCTGCCGTAAGCCGAACGGTCCCAGCGTAAATTCCACAAATTTCCCCCGCGCTCGCGAAGGTGTCGCAATTACAAACAATTTGAAGGTTCTATCCTTAAATGCTCTTAGCCTACGAAATAAAATAAACGATTTTTTTTCTTTAATTGCTTGTAAAGACTATAATTTAATTGCGATAAATGAATCGTGGCTTATCACTGAAACACGTGACTTTGTAGGGGAGTATCAAA
The DNA here is from genome assembly GCA_023014485.1 of Bathynomus jamesi. Taxonomy (NCBI): domain Eukaryota; kingdom Metazoa; phylum Arthropoda; class Malacostraca; order Isopoda; family Cirolanidae; genus Bathynomus; species Bathynomus jamesi. The sequence goes on from JAJOZX010000446.1 coordinate 338,467, forward strand.
TTAAAGGTTATAGACTTTTGTTAAAAACAGAATAGGTAGGCGAGGAGGCGGTGTTATGTTGTATATCAAAGATAATATTGCGAACGTTATAGAAGTAAAGCACTCAATTCCAGAACCGATAGATTCGACTATAGCAGAACTTAAATTGAACGATTTCAAACTTCTTGTTGCGGTTATATATAGCCCCCAAATCAAACAGCTGCTACGGACGAAGCGTTATATCGTGAACTAAAGAGAATAATCGGTAGTGAGCAGGCTTTAGTTATGGGTGACTTTAATTGCGCCAACGTGAATTACGATACAATGCAGGGAGACGCGGAAGGTAATCGTTTAGTTAATTTTCTCGAGGATAGCTTTCTATTCAAAAGGTTGTGGAACCTACGAGGTTGGACAGTATTTTAGATTTAGTAATAACTACGGATGATAGGCTAATTACTGATCTTCAAGTAATAGAACCGTTGAGCAATAGCGATCACAATATGGTAGAGTTTGTCCTCTCAGTAAGTCACTCTAAACCAACTAACTCGACTAAAATTCCTAGCTTCCAGCACGCAGACTTTAGTAAATTTCGAAATAAATTTTCACACGTCAATTGGGAAAACGTAATGGGGAACTCCAACGCAAAACTAATGTGGGAATCGTTCGTAACGGTATTTAGGACTATAAATGAGGAATGTGTACCGTACAAAATTAAGCGTGCGAAAGTAAACAACAAGCCCTTGTGGTTTACTTCTAGAGTAGGAGACATTATAAAGAGTAGAGAGAGGGCTTATAGGCTATACAAGTGCGATAAAGATAATCTGTTGTTACGAAACAACTACATATCTCTAAGGCGTGAAGCTAAAAGTGTAATAAAAAAGTCAAAACGCGAATTTGAAATCTCTATAGCTCGTGACGGTAAAGAAAACCCCAAGCGATTCTTTCAATACGTCAATAATAGAAATCCAGTAAAAAGTGTCTTAGGTCCATTAAAAAATGGAAATGGAGATCTAGTCTCTGAAAACAAGGAAATGGCTACATTGCTCAACGAATTTTTTACGTCAGTTTTTACTATAGAAGATGTAACGAATATCCCTACGGTCATAGACATAATACCTTTTGATAATGGTAATATTTTGGATAATATTGTCGTTAGTGAAGGGGAAGTAATGCGCTATATTGATAAAATGAAAACGCGTAAATCACCGGGTCCGGATTCCATATATCCCATACAACTAAAAGAATTAAAAGATAGCATTGTTGTGCCGCTAACAAAGATTTTTAATGCGTCTATTTCTGAGGGGTGCGTACCAGATAATTTCAAGTTAGCAAACGTAACACCTATCTTTAAGAAAGGCGATAAAGGTGTGGCGGGAAATTATAGGCCAATCAGTTTAACGTCTGTTGTAGGTAAGCTACTGGAATCAATAATTAGGGATCGTATAGTCAAACACTTACAAGTGCATAATCTGGTTAGAAATACGCAGCACGGTTTTAGGCGAAACAAATCTTGCTTAACTAATCTTTTAGAATTTTTCCAAAGCGTGGTTAACGTTTACGATAGACATCGGGCGGTTGATGTAGTGTATTTAGATTTTCAAAAGCGTTTGACACCGTGCCGCACAAAAGACTGATTGAAAAAACTAAGGCTCATGGAATCAGGGGTGTAGTAATAAATTGGCTAGAAGAATGGTTGCGAGGCAGGAAACAGAGGGTGGTCGTTGATGGAGCGGAGTCGTGTTGGGCTAATGTAGCGAGTGGCGTTCCTCAGGGTTCTGTATTGGGCCCCTTGCTTTTTCTTATATATATTAACGATTTAGATGTCGGCCTAGTCAGTACAGTTTCAAAGTTTGCGGATGACACGAAGCTGGGTGGTAGGGCGATTAATGACGAAGATAGAGGTAAAATTCAGGAAGATCTGAATAAAATCGTTGATTGGTCAGTCACATGGCAAATGAGATTTAACGTGGATAAGTGCAAAATTATGCATATAGGTTCGCGTAACGGTAATTTTGCGTATAGTATGTCAGGGAAAGATTTAACAAGCGTAGAGCAGGAAAAAGACTTAGGAGTTATAGTCACTGGTGATTTAAAAGTAGCGAAACAAAGTACAGCGGCGGTCAATAAGGCGAACAAAGTGTTAGGTTTTATAGCTCGAAATTTGAGTACAAATCGCGCGATATTATAGTTCCTCTTTATAAATCATTAGTTAGACCCCATTTGGAGTACGCGGTCCAATTTTGGAATCCGCATATGCGCAAAGATATAGACAAAATCGAAAGAGTTCAAAGACGAGCAACTAAGATGATTCCGTCTCTTAGGTCAAAGTCGTACGAGGATAGGCTTAAAGAGTTAAAATTGACTACACTCGAGACTAGGAGGTTAAGGGGTGATCTAATCCAGGTTTTCAAAATTATGAATGGATTTGATAACGTAGATAGAGATAGCTTTTTCGAAATATCTCAATATAATAGGACTAGAAATAACGGGTGTAAGTTGATAAGTAGAAGGTTCGAGACAGCAGTTGCGAAAACTTTTTTACGCATAGAATAGTAAATAGCTGGAATAGTTTGCCGGTAGAAGTAATTAGTAGCACGTCTATAAACATGTTTAAGAATCGATTGGACGCGCATGTTGATAGAAAGGGTATAGTTTAAGGTAGTAAAATTAAGGCTTTGTGGGATAGATCCCACAGCTCAACACAAGTGTTGTGGGATATAGGGAGGCAGCGCCTTGGGTTAGGGGATACTCTCTGTCTTTACACACCCCATTTAAAGAGATTCCTCTGCTGAGCGGTGCCCCCCATAGTACTGTGAGGTATTGAAAAACTCATGATCTTCACTTGCCCCACAAACACCTTTAAATGGGAGACCCATAATGGGTGCACACACATTTCTACATTACTGTACAGTCTTTACAGCCACACCTACACTTTTCCTCGTAAGTGTATATATTGTAATGTATATGGTTGTAAATTTGACTTGGTCCGCAATCGATATGAACCGTGACTTGATGGATACCGTAATGAAATTGACTGGATTCTTTGGATCTGATATATTTGCATGTCCGTTTATATAGATATAGAGTGTAACATATTTGTGGATAGTAGTCTATTATGACTTGATCTTCTGGATCGAGAGATTCTATCTTTAGTTTTAAATCGATAATTAATTATTTTTTAAATTGATAATATATGTGGTTGTAAATTTTGACTTGGTCCGCAATCGATATGGACCGTGACTTGATGGATACCGTAATGAAATTGACTGGATTCTTTGGATCTGATATATTTGCATGTCCGTTATAAATAGATATAGAATGTAACATATTTGTGGATAGTAGTCTATTATGACTTGCTCCTCTGGACTGAGAGATTCTATCTTTAGTTTTAAACCGATAATTAATTATTTTTAAATTGATAATTATTTAGTTTCGTAAAATTGGTCGTTGCCAATTTACCGGCAGTTTTTAAATAAGTTTCTTATGTTCTTGTGGTTCGGAACCCACGTAAAATTGTAGGTCCCCTCCGCCACCACGGAGGAGATACACAATACACGATTACGAACACAGTTAGGTAGACCAGCCATGAGTGGATCCTAGGGTCTTTGTTGGTCTGAAACATTATAACATTATAACATTATTATAACAAGGAACTCTTTTGTGAAAGTTAAATCCACTATAGTCCGAATAAGTAATTATAAATGACAAACACTAGTTTTTTTCCTTTTCATGATGTTAGCCCAACGTGTGCTATCCTATCCTATCTGCTTGGCAGATAGGTGGTGAGGGAAAATATATTTTGGGGCCTCTTTGTGAGTAACACGTTGCCCACGTCGGACTAACAACATGAAAAGGAAAAAACTATAATGTTTGTAATATACCATTACTTATTCGGACTATAGTGGATTTAACTTTCCCAGAAGTGTTCCTTGTTACATGCATAGATTGTGTTTAACATAAAAGACTTCAGGGAACCATTCTGAGTTCTATCCCATATATATATATATGAAAATTATTTCACAAAAGTAACACGTGAAAATATTTATGATGAATAAAACCGCGAAGGAAAGGAAACACAGAGTGAAGCGCTTTCGTCTAATGACATCCTCAGGAACACTGAAGTAAATAAAGAGTTCAAGACTATATATAGGTTACAAAAGAAAATATATATATATATATATATATATATATATTATATATATAGTAAATATAGAAATAAAAATTGTGGGAGGAGCATACACATTTGTAAGGAAAACTACCAATTTTAGCACTTTGCCCGAAAAAAAAAACGATTTGTCCTACGTACACTTTTACTCCGGACATGAGACCCCAATTAAGAATGCTATATTTTCTTCAATGTTTCTCCGCGTTCTTAGGATCGCCAGTCCGGAATACATCGATGCCGAATTGGAAAAAATCAACAGCATTGGAAGTGATCTGTGCTACCCGCCTGCGTTTATGGAATCTTGTCTTAACAAGGCAAAACGAACCTTCTGTCGTGTGAATAATAACACTCGCACTTTGTCAAAGAATATTTTAGTACTTCCATTTTTCCCAGACTTTTTAGGCATTGCTAATGTACTTAAACTTTTGGATATTAATGTATTTTCATATAAAAATATTGTGAAAAATATCATAGTAAAAAATAGCCCTACCAATAATTCAGGCATTATCTATAAAATTGGTTGTAAACAATGTAATTCCTTTTACAGTGGTCAGACGGGAAAGGATTTGCACACGCGTGTAAAACAGCATCACTATTCCGTTAGAACGGGACAGTCGTCCAGTGCCCTTTTCGTCCATTTGTCAGAGTTAGCGAATTGTATTGATTGGAATAATGCTTCAGTTTTGTCTCACTCTAGCAACATTGTTAATAAAAATACTCTTGAGGCTGCTATTATTCAACTTACAAATAACTTTAACATGAGCAAAGGTCTTTTTCAACTCGATCCCGTTGTTTTGAATTCGTTCAGAACGGATTTAAACAAGAAGGGCAGAGTGCTAAACCTTTGGTAATTCTTCCCTTATAAATTTGTATGCTCCTCTTACAATTTTGATTTTTCAATATTTTATTTTTATTTCTTTAATTTTTTTTTTGTGACCTATATATCATTTAGGCCTTATCTATAAAATTGGTTGTAAATAATCCATTTGAGCTTGTGTTGAATTCGGGCAAAGTGCTAAAATTGGTAGTTTTCCTTACAAATGTGTATGCTCCTCCCGCAATTGTTATTTCTATATTTACTCTATATATATATATATTTGTAACTTATATATAGTCTTGAACTCTTTATTTACTTCAGTGTTCCTGAGGATGTTATTAGACGAAAGTGCTTGAGCACCACTCTGTGTTTCCTTTTCTTCGTGATTTTATTATCATCATTATATATATATATATATAATATAATATATATATATATAATATGCACTAGAATCACAAATAACACGTGACCTTATTAATAAGCAAACAACCACAAGGAAAAGGAAACACAAAGTCCGAGCGCTTTCGTGATATATTCACATTATCAAGGAGGAACAGAAAATAGACGGAGATTACAAAGTAAATGAGTTAAATAGAAAAGCAAAAAATTCACAATTGGCACCTCAAATTAAAGGCCTTAAAGCCCTCTAAAGATTTTTTCAAATTGATAACATAATCTGTAGGCAGCTAAATAACTGAATATAAAAAATATATACTGTATAGATGAAATTAGACAAAAGAAAAAAAAAAAAAAAAAAAAACAATACAGAGAACAAAAATTATTATAATGGTTATTAACACTAATATTTAATTAAAACAGGCAATTAATTGGCAAGAATTTAATAAAAAACAAATAGATAACGTAGATAACAAATAGAAAACATAATCTGTAGGCTGCTTAATTACTATACAGATGAAATTAGACAAAACACCAGTACAGAAAACCAAAAAAATTATTATAATGGTTATTAACACTAATATTTAATTGAAATAGGAAAAATTAAGAGGCCCGAAATTAATGAAAACAAAGGGAAAGTTGCCATCGTCTTACAGATTATTACAAAATTTCAACAAACAATCTGGAAAAAAATTGTTATCCCAACAGCAACCCACTTCAAAAATCCAATAAACCACCCAGCAACCAAAGATTATACACGAAAGGAATATTACAATTAAAATAGACACATAAGAATGTTAACAGTTCTTACAATAATATTTATTTATTTAACCAGGGCAAACCATTAAGAGGCAAAAAATGCAGTTAAGAAAACAGTAGGCCCATCGCCAACTTACTGACAATGTACGAATCTAATTTGTACAACCCAGGGCTAATATTAAAGACCAAATCCGCATTATTCTTGATCACACTTGATTCCAATATATTTCTGCTAACAATAGATTTACTAAACCTTAATTTGGAAGCATTTTTCCAATCAATGGGATGATTAGAATCTCTTACGTGAATGAAAATGGCGTTAGATTCCTGGCCACTTCTTATACTATTGATGCTGTTTAATACGTAACTCAAGGGTCTTACCAGTTTGGCCAATGTAAAATTTATTACATATTGTGCAAGGGATTTTATATACACAACCATGTTCACTTAAAGGGGAGTTCTTAATCAATGAATTCTTAATGACATCTAAATTTTTGAACGCAATATTTACGTTAAAAGTCCTCAGCAGATTCGGGAGCTCAAGGAAATTTTCTCTGAATGGTAACACTAAAACATTTTTTGTGTTATAAGGAATCTTATCCTTTACTTCGTAGAAGGTTTTCTTTGCCATTTTTAAGGACTTATCTATGCAGTTCTTTGGGTATTTTAAATCAAAAGCAATTTTGTATATTTTACTAATTTCATCGTCAATAAACTCAGGCCTACAAATTCGTAGGCCTCTTAGAAACAAAGTAGAAAGAACGGATCGTTTTACATTAATGTGGTGATCAGAATAATAATGTATATAGGAAAAATTATTAGTGGGTTTTCTGTAAATATTGTACTTAAACTTTTCTCCAGACCTATATATTAAAACATCTAAAAAGGGATCGAAGAATCTTTTTCTATTTCAACTGTAAAATTGATAGAGGGAATTAAATTATTAAGTTTGGGTAGGAATTCATTGAGATTTAAAGTCACTGGCCAAAGACAAAGAACATCATCTATATCTAAACCATGGAACATAATTTGGCAGAATCTTCCTTAATAACTTACTTTCAAAAAACTCCATATATAAGTTACTCAAAATGGGGAGAGAGGGTTTCCATCGCCATACCAAATTTCTGTCTAAAATATTCATTATTGAACACAAATTTTGAGTCTACTATGCACAGCTTAATTAATTCTATAATTGTGGCCACAGGTAAAGGCAAATTATGCTTAACCAATTCTTCCGAAAGAAACACTAAAAGATCCTCCACCGGGACTCTTGTAAATAAAGCGATAACATCAAAGCTTACCAATCTAAAATTGTAATTGACACTGATACTATTATATTTTTCCACAAGGTCTACATTATTATTTATGTGTGATTGTGAAATTGTGCCAAGGAGAGGATTAAGAATGGAGACAAGCCATTTGGATACCTTATATGAAATAGATCCTATAGAACTAACAATAGGCCTTGCCGGATTATTTGGCTTATGAGTTTTAATCAGGCCATACATATAAGGTAATGACGGTGAAGTACTCAGAAACTGTTTAAGTAACATTTCATTCCCCTTCAAAAGTTGTTTAATTTTCTTGTTGAATGCACTGTTCACAGTTTCAAGGGGATTGTTCCTTAATTTCACGTAAGTGTCCGCATCATTCAACAGATCATACATTTTTCCTAGATAAACGTCTTTATTGAGGATCACTAAGGCATTTGATTTATCAGCTTTGGTTATATGTAGATTCTGATCTTTTCTTAAAGTTACATAAGAGTCGAAAAACCTCTGTGGACAATTGGAATAGAGGGTTTAGACATAGCACTATATACTATACCTTTACAAATATTCACATCCTCTATAGGTAAATCATTATATTTTTCTAAATTACAGAAAGCCTTAGCTATTTCTACATAGTCCCCTCCTTTTTAGCTGCTGAAAAATTTATTCCATATCCAAGAGCCGTAACCATATTTTTATTTAACACTTTATCTGATAGATTTATCACAAAACCGGGGTTAGCAACCTTAGTCCAATCACTTCTTTCAATTAGAATTTGTAATTTAATATCCAGTTTCCTTTCCACTACACTACATTCTCTTCTAAGTTTGTTATAACAATAGTCCAGTAACCGTTGTTTCCATTCAGGTGGAATTGCCATATCAAAACTATATCTACTCGCCCTAGTAACTTTCAAGTGTGATCAAGAATAATGCGGATTTGGTCTTTAATATTAGCCCTGGGTTGTACAAATTAGATTCGTACATTGTCAGTAAGTTGGCGATGGGCCTACTGTTTTCTTAACTGCATTTTTTGCCTCTTAATGGTTTGCCCTGGTTAAATAAATAAATATTATTGTAAGAACTGTTAACATTCTTATGTGTCTATTTTAATTGTAATATTCCTTTCGTGTATAATCTTTGGTTGCTGGGTGGTTTATTGGATTTTTGAAGTGGGTTGCTGTTGGGATAACAATTTTTTTCCAGATTGTTTGTTGAAATTTTGTAATAATCTGTAAGACGATGGCAACTTTCCCTTTGTTTTCATTAATTTCGGGCCTCTTAATTTTTCCTATTTCAATTAAATATTAGTGTTAATAACCATTATAATAATTTTTTTGGTTTTCTGTACTGGTGTTTTGTCTAATTTCATCTGTATAGTAATTAAGCAGCCTACAGATTATGTTTTCTATTTGTTATCTACGTTATCTATTTGTTTTTCATTAAATTCTTGCCAATTAATTGCCTGTTTTAATTAAATATTAGTGTTAATAACCATTATAATAATTTTTGTTCTCTGTATTGGTTTTTTTTTTTTTTTTTTTCTTTTTGTCTAATTTCATCTATACAGTATATATTTTTTATATTCAGTTATTTAGCTGCCTACAGATTATGTTATCAATTTGAAAAAATCTTTAGAGGGCTTTAAGGCCTTTAATTTGAGGTGCCAATTGTGAATTTTTTGCTTGTCTATTTAACTCATTTACTTTGTAATCTCCGTCTATTTTCTGTTCCTCCTTGATAATGTGAATATATCACGAAAGCGCTCGGACTTTGTGTTTCCTTTTCCTTGTGGTTGTTTGCTTATATATATGGATATGTGTGTATAACGGGAATTAGGTTATTTCAAATTGATGTGAAGGACAATAAAATTATATAGAGATATTTTTAGTATCTTGATCTCGTTCGCGAATAATATGGGCACTATTTCATTAATTGTTCTATACAAGTGTCATTTGTGTCTGTGTATATATATATATATATATATATACACTGTATATATCTATTAGGGTGGTTTTATAAATCTGATGTCGGAATATCTGTTATGCCAACCCGGCATTTGGTGCCATTAGCTTAAAGAATGATACACTAAAAAATGTTTTGAGATCAAAATATATTTAGGACTTGCTCAAAGCTATTTTGTTTTTTTGATAAGACCTCCATCCATTTTATTGTTATTGGGACACATTTTAAAAAAATGGAGCTGTTATGTGAAAAGCATTCTGTCCATTTTGACAAATTAAATTATTAAAACTGTAGTAAGTGTTCCTTTCACACAACAGGTCATTAGCCCCATCCCCGCTGATGACTGTGGTCCACAACCATCCGTGTTGCGGGGATATTTTATTAAAAAAATAATTTGTGTATTGTACAATAACAAACCATTGCAATTTCTCCATTGACAATTTACATGGTATATATTAGAAGATAAATGCCAGATAATCATTGTTGCTTGGTTTGCATGATGGCAGACTTCTTTGTTGGTGACAAGAAGACCTACCGGTGATCTTCAACGACTTTTAGAAGGAACTGCTTCTGCTCTTCGCTGCGCGTGAGAGATGCATTGAACTTCTGGATGAGTGCAACACCGCGTTCTGCAAGGTCGTTGATCACTTTCACTGACCGGACAGTAGCCTGGCTCCTCCTGTATGATTCATGGACTGGCCAAAGTGTTAGATCCTCCTCCAAGAAATCTTGAGGCAGTTCAAGTATTTCAAAAAACTTCAGAGTTGACATGGTGACAAAATCGTGTAATTCTTTCCTACATGTCTGGCCAACTGGAGAGATCCGTTTAAGGGGCTCCTCAGACTTGATTTTGTTTTTCAGGGCATTTACCATCTGCCTCTTCTCCTCTGCTGCAACCCTGTTATCGAAGAAACCGAAGCCTACCAATGTTTCTGATAGACACCAAAGATGACGGCTGAATACTGTGCAGACAGCCTTAGATATATCTTATCAGCATAGTTAGCTAGTGCACGGAGGAGATTCAGATCGTTTCTCGGAGCTTCTACTGAAGACGGACTCTGAAACAAGTATTTTTCATAGATGGCCGTGACAAAGCGACTTACTTCCTGAAGGTGGCTCCACACCATATCACTGCGCGATGGCCTTCTTGATGATTCCTGTTGCTGCTGGAAGGGAAACTCCTTGCGGAAGAGCCACATTTTGATGGCGTAGATAGCTCGAGCAGCTCGATGTATTGCTCCTGGATATCGGAAATGGATCCCGCGTGGAGGGACCTCTCTAAGGAAGATAATCGTCAGCTCAAGAAGCTCACGGTTGTCATCCCGTGGCTGAAATTTGGACAGCTGGTCAACAGCAAATGCAATGACATTGGTCTTATATCCATTTATCACAGGGATTAGGTCTTGTTCATCCACTGCCGAGGAGTATGCTGTCTTATCGAGGTAAGGCCAGTACTCCCGGAACTGACCGAAGAGCTGAATATTTGGAGATTTAGAGCTGGAGACATCATGAAGGCTGAAGACCGTCTCTTGGAGTATCTCCGAGATGTGATGTCGACACGCCAAGTTCAATAAATTCCTCCCAAGCTCAGTTTCTAAACGAACACAAACTCCTCCCTTTGAACCAGTGTTGGACGCGGTGGTGTCAAAGCAGAGCCCCTTCACTCGTTCCCTCAGTCCCCACTCATTTATCGTCTCCACGATGGCACTTTCAATTACTTCCGACTTTCCCGATTGAAGTTTTGAAACTGCCAGCAACTTCACCACGTCTTGTCCAGATACAAGAATCGGGAGACGGTCCACTTTGTCCCGACCAGGACCAGAGTAATCCTCCATGATTTTACCGTCCCAATGCAAGATCAGAAGAACTGCTGGTGCGAAGCTTTCCTTCATCTCATGAGCAAACTTCTTCCGATGTTCCATCCGCTCCTTGCGGATAGTGCTTCGGCTGATCATCAGGTCTTCTACTTCGTGACCGAATTGGCTCGTGGACGCTAACACTGAAAATATATGCGCTGCTTGCCGGTCAGTCACATTAGTCCGATCTAGTGCAGCTGCCACTTCAGGTGTCACCACACTTACAGTTCCACGAAGTCGAGCTCGTTTAGGAGCACGCGTTTCTGATGCTGCAAGCTCTTTCTCCACTTCTGATGAGTTGTTCGATGAAAACAACTCAAGAATCAAGAACAGCGACGTCGGTTGCAGCAGCACTTAATGAAGCCGATTTGCCGGCCCGCTTTGAAGCTTCCGCTCTCCTTCTTGCAACACGTTCTTCTTGCAGAGTGAGTTTTTTGTCGACTCCAGCCATCGTGCCCCTCTGTCTTGTCTCCCGTTAAGCCTCCATAAATTGCCTGTCCCCTTTAATTTTCATCAGCTGCATGGCATCCTGGTGGGCGATGTCGAAGAGGTTGTCTAACCCATCTTGAAATGTTGCCTGATTGGCAAGGTTCGTGGCAGACTTTCGGTTGATATTCTTCTTGAGCACTTGCCACTCAGTATGAAGCTCCTTGATGTGTTCGACATGTTTAGCAGCATTTGTAAGCACTCGAGCTTTCATCCAAATTGGAAGCAAGCGGTCAACTGTCTTGGACAGGCTATCTTTAAGAGTCAATTTTTGCTGATTGTGAAAATGGAAAAGAACAGCTAATACTTGTCAACGAGATGGGAGCTTCGATGATGTAAAGTTCGCCTGAGTAACACCAACCAACCAAATGGCACCGGACGCACGTGTTGTCATCGACATCGTCGCTCTTGAGAAGTTGAAAGAAGCACAAATTTGTTAAATACCTGGGTCGCTAATATTGTGTTGCAATTTTTTAACGCTGCGAACGTGATTTTTTTATGTTAATTTATTTTAAGTTTTATTTTTTATTTTTGTTTTTATGAACTTTTTTGTTTTTATTTTTATATAAATATTTAGTTTTTTGTTTTTTGCCTCAAGGACATAATAATGGGCTATTGTTGCAAAATTTTATATATTGTACGAATTTTATTGATTCCTATTCAATATCAATATATTTTATATTCTCAAAATTTCAAATGAGTTGAGCAAGTCCTAAATATCGTTTGATCATGAAGATATTCCTGCCCTACAGTTTCTACCCCAAGTGGCACTAGATGATGGGTTGGCAAAGAAAAAAAATTGGAATAGAATTTCACCTCTATGAGATAAAACCACCCTAAATTTTATATATATATATAATCATGCGGGTTGCTTCTACAGAGCTTCAATTTAATATTTAGGAGAAATCCAATGACAAGGAGAAATGTAAATGCCATGAAAAGTCTTCTTTAATGCGCAACGTTTCGAGCAAATACGCTCATCTTCAGGCTGTATGATAACAATGTGAAATTAAAATCAATAATTGAATGAAAAACCAGACAAAGAAAATTTCTATAACCTATTCATAAAGGCAAACTTTAAAAGACTGAAAAAAGAGGGTTAAATTCTAAGTTATACAGATTTACATTTAAAATTAAGAAGCTATTTTTAAATACATATAGTAAATGTGAAATTAATACACTGGAAAAATTAACAATAGTACACTGGAATAATGAAAACTAACTAACCTTTCACTGCAATTTCCGAGGCTAGACTGATTTAAGTACAAAACGAGAAAAACATAAGATAAGATAAGATAAGATAAGATAAGATGGTGAGGGCGATTGGGGAAGGGGGATTATAAGGAATTGGGGAAGGAGGAGGGATTATAAAAAGTTTAAAGGGACGGCTGATGAGTCAACATTTAACGTCGGGGTCAAAGTTTTAATATAAAGCGATTCCAGAATCCTAAGTGAGTTGGGACAAGTATTACAACCAAGAATTTTAAAATTTTCTAAAGTGACATCAGTTTTACATTTGATACTGTGCTCCCGAATGCTAGAAACTTCTTTAGTTTTTAAAATTTTACCTGTTCGGCCACTTATTCCCATATGCGAATAAAATCTAGCCCTGAGAGAGCGAACAGTGCTGCCAATGTAATTCCCAAGGAGACACCTAGGGCAGGTAAATAAATATACAACACCGCTACGCAACGAGTCAGGGGTTCGATCCTTCGCTGAGAAAAAGCTACCTAAAGACGTTTTATTAATAAATATGATGCGGAAATCAGTATGATAAAAAATTTCCTTAACAACTTTGTAAATTTAAGCTTAATTCCTTATTCAAAGGACCCATTTCAGGTACCAAGAAGGATATAAAATATTTCTTGGTACCTGAAATGGGTCCTTTGAATAAGGAATTTAAGCTTAAATTTACAAAGTTGTTAAGGAAATTTTTTTATCATACTGATTTCCGCATCATATTTATTAATAAAACGTCTTTAGGTAGCTTTTTCTCAGCGAAGGATCGAACCCCTGACTCGTTGCGTAGCGGTGTTGTATATTTATTTACCTGCCCTAGGTGTCTCCTTGGGAATTACATTGGCAGCACTGTTCGCTCTCTCAGGCTAGATTTTATTCGCATATGGGAATAAGTGGCCGAACAGGTAAAATTTTAAAACTAAAGAAGTTTCTAGCATTCGGGAACACAGTATCAAATGTAAAACTGATGTCACTTTAGAAAATTTTAAAATTCTTGGTTGTAATACTTGTCCCAACTCACTTAGGATTCTGGAATCGCTTTATATTAAAACTTTGACCCCGACGTTAAATGTTGACTCATCAGCCGTCCCTTTAAACTTTTTATAATCCCTCCTCCTTCCCCAATTCCTTATAATCCCCCTTCCCCAATCGCCCTCACCATCTTATCTTATCTTATCTTATCTTATCTTATGTTTTTCTCGTTTTGTACTTAAATCAGTCTAGCCTCGGAAATTGCAGTGAAAGGTTAGTTAGTTTTCATTATTCCAGTGTACTATTGTTAATTTTTTCCAGTGTATTAATTTCACATTTACTATAGTATTTAAAAATAGCTTCTTAATTTTAAATGTAAATCTGTATAACTTAGAATTTAACCCTCTTTTTTCAGTCTTTTAAAGTTTGCCTTTATGAATAGGTTATAGAAATTTTCTTTGTCTGGTTTTTCATTCAATTATTGATTTTAATTTCACATTGTTATCATACAGCCTGAAGATGAGCGTATTTGCTCGAAACGTTGCGCATTAAAGAAGACTTTTCATGGCATTTACATTTCTCCTTGTCATTGGATTTCTCCTAAATATATATATATATATATATATTATATATTATACATAAATATATTTTAAATAATATATATATATATATATATATATATTATACATAAATATATTTTAAATATATATATATATTATATATATATATTATATTATTTATATGTAAAGGGTGTCAGGAAATGATTGCCCCCCTGTACAGAAGAAAAACTGAAAGGAATAGAAAAAAACAGACAAAACCACGCGAAAGAGCGTTTAATTTGAATAAAAAAAACTTGTTTTAATATCGGGTGTTGCCCCCATTTGCAGCTCTGACGGCCATTAATCGACGGGGTATGATCCCAGAAGTGTCTCAAAGAGATCGGTATCATGACTCATTTCTTCAAGGACTTCGTTGATCTATGCAGTCATAATTTCTGTTGAATACCGATTCTGAATGGGTTGTTCCAGCATTATGGACTCCACCCGATCCTTCATGATGGATCCGACATGTTCACAGACATTAAGATCGGGAGAATTGCCAGGCCATTCATTATTTCCGAAAAAATCAATGTTATTGTCCTTAAGCAGTTGTTGAGTCGCAAGTGCTTTCATACAGGGGGCTTTGTCGTGAAGAAAGGTTGCCTGTTCAACATCCAAAACACACTCGGCGTCTTTCAAAAACGGAATTACATGTTGGGCTAAAATTACATTTCGAAAATAAGGCCCATCCCAACTGGTTCCTCTTGGTTTGATAACTCAGATGAGCTTCCGAATAGAGAACATAATGAAAACACCCACACATGCTGGATTTTTTACTATTTCTCGATACTTCTGGTCGTCTGGGACTTCATCAGGAGTTGTTGCCCAAACCCGATCATTCTGAAAATTTGGTTTTCTGGAGACATAAACGAAGAATTCATCGCTGACAACCAAGTGAAGGAAATCGTCTTCCGTCCATTCCTCAAGATAATCACAAAACCATAGCCGATCTTCAATATTAAGATCACTCTTCCGTGGCTTAGCTATTTCATGCCAAGCACTCAAGCCTTGGCGAACTCGAAATTGATGCACAAGTTGCCGATTGACTATCTTACCACGACGTATAAGTATCTCTTTCGCTACCTCAGAGCAGCTCTTCTTTCGGCGCCGTGATGCAGCAAGCACAATGTCTATCGATTCTTGAGATAATTTCTCCGGTCTTCCCCCTCGAAATTCTGTTTCACAATCTTCAGGATTCTTATTCCAATTCCTTTTGACAAAGTCTTCTGATCTTTTTAATCTCTCAGTCACCCAGTGTCGAGTTATGAAAGTTGCACCAGCTTCCTTTGCTTCACGAAATGTGACAGCTCGAATGCGGTCAAGAACTCGCTTTTTCTCTGAATCGTTCAAAATAGATGATGCCATGGTTTCTGTGGGGAAAAAATGGTAAGAATTAAAATCACAGGAATAGAATATAATGGTTTTTATTCAGATTTTAACGCTCTTTCAAGTGGTCTCGCCGGTTTTTATCTATCTCTTCTAGTTTTTGCTCTACAGGGGGGGCAATCATTTCCTGACACCCCTTATATTATATATATACTGTGTATATATATATATATGAAAATTATTTCACAAAAGTAACACGTGAAAAATATTTATGATGAATAAAACCACGAAGGAAAGGAAACAGAATGGTGCTCAAACTTTCGTCTAATGACATCCTGCGCAACCCTATGCGCCCTATTATTAGCTCGGTGGGCTCTATTACTTATAAACTCTCCAAATGGCTTGTCAAAGTCTTGTACCCCATTCTCGGAACTATCTCCGATTCACATGTAAAAAATTCCATGGATCTTACTGAAAAATTGAATAATGCACGTACTGAAACTAACGATAGATTGATCAGTTTTGACGTTTGTTCATTGTTTACAAAAGTGTCGATTGATGATATGCTTGACTTTCTCTCCCAAGAATTACATAAGTATGACCTGCCACTACCTTCACACATTGTTTTGGAACTTATTAAGCTTTGCATCAAAGACTGTAAAGTCACTTTCAATAACGAGTATTATCAACAAGTTTATGGGATGGCCATGGGCAAACCCTTGTCGCCCCTCCTCTCCAATATTTATATAGAGTTTTTCGAAATTACTTACATTCCGAGAATCCTGGGGGTTGGCATCCCTTGGTTGCGGTACGTCGACGATATTTTGTGTATCTGGCCCATGAATCGTGACCTGGATAACTTCCTCCTTCAGTTAAATGATCAAGTCCCCTCCATTAAGTTTACTTTAGAAGTGGAACAAGACAATTCAATTCCGTTTTTGGATGTGCGTGTACATAGGGAAAGCTCAGGTTTTAAGTTCAGTATCTATCGGAAAAAACCAAACAATTTGTCCTACGTACACTTTTACTCGGGACATGACACCCCACTAAGAAGGCCATTTTTTCTTCAATGTTTCTCCGCGCCCTTAGGATCGCCAGTCCGGAATACATCGATGCCGAATTAGAAAAAATCAACGGTATTGGAAGTGATCTGTGTTATCCATCTGCGTTTATGGAATCTTGTCTCAACAAGGCAAAACGAACTTTCTATCGGGGCAATAATAACACTCATACTTTGTCAAAAAATATTTCAGTACTTCCATTTTTCCAAGCTTTTTAGGCATTGCTAATGTACTTAAACTTTTGGATATTAATGTAGTATTTTCATATAACATATTGTGAAAAATATCGTAGTAAAAAATAGCCCTACCAATAATTCAGGCATTATCTATAAAATTGGTTGTAAACAATGTGATTCCTTTTACATAGGTCAGAACGGGAAAGGATTGCACACACGTATAAAACAGCATCAATATTCCGTTAGAACAGGACAGTCGTCCAGTGCCCTTTTTGTCCATTTGTCAGAGTTATCCCACTGTATTGATTGGAATAATGCTTCAGTTTTATTTCACTCTACAACATTGTTAATAGAAATATTCTTGAGTCTGCCATTATCCAACTTACAAAAACTTCAACATAAGCAAAGGACTTTTTCAACTCGATCCTGTTGTTTTGAATTCCTTCAAAAAAGATTTAGATAAGAAGGTAGAACGCTAAATCTTTGGTAACTTGTAGGCCACTCTAATAACTTTTATTTTTCAATTTATTTTTATATACAAGATGGGTAGAGTGCTAAAACCCGGGCAGATTTCCAGTAAATTTTTTTTTTTTTTTTTTTTTTTTACATTAATAACATTGGTTGGAAACAATTAATTTAATCTTGTGCTAAAAATTGGTAGTTTGATCTTGTGCTAAAATCGATAGTGTTTTCTTACAAAGTTGTATGCCCCTCCACAATATTTTAATTTTTAATAATTTTTTTTTTTTTTGAATTTCATATCTCCGTTTATTGTATGTGTATGTTGTATATATATATATATATATAAATATATATAATATTTTTCTGTAACCTATATATAGGCTGTAACTCATGTACTTCAGTGTTCCTGAGGATGTCATTAGACGAAAGCGCTTGAGCACCATTCTGTGTTTCCTTTCCTTCGTGGTTTTATTCATCATATATATATATATATATATATTAGGGTGATTCAAATAGGGGTAAAAAAAATTTTATATTTTAATGTGTTCAACCCTTTAAATGGTTCATTTCAGCATAAAAACAACTATCCTAAAATATTTTAGCAAATTTTTAATTTTTAGGGGTTGCTACCAGCAAATAAAAATTGACAGAACGACTCAAATTGTCAAATTTTTCCACACCACCCAGGGGTTACAGTACAAGGCGCATTGCTTTTTTTTAATGTGGAAAGCTCCCCCGTAGGTCCTACTGTAGTGAATACTCTTATTTTAGTTTTAAGTTAAATGTTAATTTTACCGTCTTGAATTTCGGAATAGTATAAATTCATTTTAAATTAGTTACCCCATTATAATTCAATTGTGAACCACATTAATACTAATTTATGTATACTATATTATTTTATTGTATGTAAACATAATTAATTATATATAACAATTGTCAGTTAATTATTTATATTCAAATATTTATTTTAATCTAACGCCATGTCCATTTTACAAATAAATAATAGAAAACCAAAGGTTATATTTTCCACCTTTGGTACTGTCGTAGTTTCGCCTAACGGACTCAATACGGCTAGTGAGATAATCACTGGTTGGCACTTAACTAGCGGCAGTGCTTATGGCTACATCATCCAGGTTAACCTATACCGGATAGATGCGCTACGGTCCCAAGCCGTAGCTTGCCTAGGCCAACGACGACGACGACGTAAACCAACAATTGATGACCCCGGAGCTGGATTACCCCTTTTACCCGAACGACTAGGACTAGACTGTAATGTCGTTCGTGCCCATCACCCCCTTCACCCGAACGACTAGGACCAGACTGTAACGTCGTTCGTGCCCACCACCCCCTTCACCCGAGCGACTAGGACCAGACTGTAATGTCGCTCGTGCCCTCTGCCCCTCACCACTGCCCGTGCGCTCTGTGCCTGCGCTCGTCTCAACCTCCACTCCTTCGTTGGGAACTTGTCGTCTTGCTTGTACGTTAGCAAGCATAGGAGAAGATGCCTGACGACGCTGGTGCCATCTCCCACTTGAGCGTAAAGCTCCCCGTCTTCTGGCCGGGTGATCCATTTATTTGGTTCCACCAAGTGGAATCACAATTCAACTTGGGAAGGATCACCGCTAGCAGGACGAAATACGATCATGTTTTGTCCTCTCTACCAGCGAGCATCATCTGAAGTCCGTGACGTCATCGTCTCTCCTTCCACGAGTGAGGACCCGTACAACGTTCTGAAGTCTGCCATCCTGTGCCGCACCACTGTCCGAGCGTGAGAAACTACATCAGTTAATCTCAAAAGAAGAACTTGGAGACCGTAAGCCCACTCAAATGCTGAGGGCTATGCAGTGCGCTCTAGGCGAACGCGCACAAACCTTCGATAAGGACATCTTTAGACAGTTGTTCTTGCAGAAACTTCCTCCATCAGCTCAGCGTGTCTTGGCCACTATGGATCCTGCTACTCCAGTTGATAAACTAGCAGAAACTGCCGACAAAGTAGTGGAGATTGACACAGCTCCGGTCAACAACGTGAACACACAATCGGAACTGGAGTTGAAAGTGAAAGAGTTAAGTCAACAACTCAACCACGTTTGTTCTCTGCTACAAAATCAACGGCAAAGAAGCCATTCTCGGTCAAGATTTACGAAGAGGCATCGTTCGAGTTCCGGGAAGATCTGCTTCTACCACGCCAATTTGGAAAGAAGGCTAGGAAGTGCATCTCCCCTTGCAATTTTTCGTCGGAAAACCCCAGCAGCGAGTCCTAATGGCGTCTAGTACTCGCACTGCCAACCTGTTATTCATAAAGGACAGGAACTCTGGTGTCAATTTCTTGGTCGATACCGGAGCGTCAGTCAGTGTATTCCCTCAAAAATCTGGTCATACGCACTCGGAATCTCCGCCTCTATACGCTGCTAACGGTTCACGCATACCCACGTACGGTACTCAGTCGCGTGAACTAAACTTGGGCCTTCACCGATCCTTCAAGTGGATTTTCATCTGTGCTCAAGTGCAGCATCCCTAATCGGCGCTGACTTCCTCCAGCATTTCAAACTCCTGGTGGATCTTGACAAGCGACGCTTATGCGACCAGGCCACACTGCTTTCTGTTCTTGCCAAACAGGTTGCCCTTCCGGACGCCTCGAACTCTGCACTTTCCCTCGTTCCCCCTAATTCCATGTACCAGTGCCTTTTCCAGCGATATCCAGGAATTCTTCAACCGATGCAGATGGGTGATACCATTAAGCACACCATTACCATCACATTACAACAAAAGGTCCCCCTGTGTTTGCAAAACCCAGACGTCTTGCCCCGGACAAACTGAAAGCTGCCAAATCGGAATTCCAGCTTATGATAGATCTTGGGATAATAAGACCTTCCAAAAGCAGTTGGTCCTCTCCCCTACACCTGGTCCAGAAGAAGTCAGGAGACTGGAGACCATGTGGGGATTACCGATTTTTGAATTCGACAACCATCCCGGACCGATATCCGGTACCAAATGTCCAAGACTTTACTTCTCTTCTCCACGGCAAATCTATCTTCAGTAAAATAGATCTCGTTAAGGCTTTCCACCACATTCCCGTAGAGCCTTCGGATATTCCCAAGACTGCAGTTTGTACACCATTTGGGTTATTCGAATTTTGAAGATGCCGTTCGGGCTACGGAATGCTGCGCAAACCTTTCAGAGGTTTAGATGAGGTCACCAGAGGCTTAGACTTTGTTTATGCCTACATCGATGATTTGCTTGTGGCCAGCTCAACGGAAGAGGAACATAAGGAACATCTTTCACTCCTCTTTCAACGCTTAGAACAATACGGTGTTACTATTAATGCATCTAAGTGTGTGTTTGCACAGCCAACCTTGGAATTTCTTGGTCACACGATTTCGCAGCACGGAATTACCCCCTTCAGGACAAGTGTGAAGTGATAAAAAATTACCCAATGCCAAATAATCAGCGTGAGTTACGTCGGTTTCTAGGTTTGGTAAATTATTACCACAAGTTCATTAAAAACTGTGCCAGTGTTCTTGCTCCTCTACACGCTATGATCACACACAAACGCAAGGTAACGAAATTGGTATGGTGTAGCGATAGTTTACAGGCGTTCGACAATGCCAAAAATGCTATCAATAGTGCATTGTCTCTGTCATTTCCTATCAGTGATGCTCCCTAACTCTGACGGTCGATGCCTCAGATGTTGCGATCGGTGGAGTGTTGGAACAAACCATTAACGGTCAACAAGCACCCATCGCGTTTTACTCGAAAAAGCTGCAGCCAGCCCAAACGCGTTATTGTGCTTTCGGACGTGAACTTCTTGCTATTTACTTAAACGTGAAGCATTTTCAACATTTCCTTGAAGGCCGAGAGTTTGTGTTTTTACCACAAACCTTTGGTCACTGTCTTCAATAAAAACAGCTGTAACCACTCTCCCAGAGTCATCAGGCAACTCGATTATATCTCGCAATTTACCACAGATATCCGCCACATCAAAGGTGTCTTGAACACTCCAGCGGATGCACTTTCAAGGATAGAGATTACTTCTGTTACCTTCAGCTCTACACTGTGGAATGCTATTGCACAGGATCAAGATAAGGATACGGAACTACAAGACCTGCTCAGAGAAGACTCCACTCACTCACTTTCCCTCAAGAAAATGAGTATGCCAGGATTGTCTGTGCCCTCTATTGCGACGTATCAACAGCTGCTATTCGCCCTTATGTCCCTCCATGTCACAGAAAAGCAGTCTTCATGGATCTTCATAAGCCCTCCCATCCTGGTATCCGTGCTTCGCAACACCTGGTTACCTCTCGCTTTGTTTGGCCCTCGATGCGGAAGGATGTCAAACATTGGACCAAAACGTGCCTTGCCTGCCAGCGTGCCAAAGTCCAAAGGCACACCAGGTCCCCCTTTGACGCATTTCCGCCCCCATCCCAGCGATTTGAGGTAATTCATGTAGACATTGTTGGCCCTCTTCCAGTGATTCAAGGCCAACGTTATCTGCTCACCTGTCTCGACCGCTTTTCCAGATGGCCTGAAGCCATCCCACTTCCTGATATCCAAGCGGACACTGTTGCAAGAGCCTTTCTTCATGGATGGGTATCAAGATTTGGATTGCCGACAAAAGTCATCACTGACCAAGGTCGCCAATTTGAGTCTTCGCTTTGGAAGAAGTTTACTAGCTTGTTGGGTACAGTACATGCGCATACCTGTGCGTCATCCGCAAGCTAACGGCCTCGTCGAACGCTTCCATCGCCAGCTGAAGTCATCCCTTATGTGTCACGAAGACTCCCATTGGATGGATAAACTTCCACTCGTGTTGCTTGGTATTCGCTCTGCATTTAAGAGTGATCTGAAGACTACAGCGGCTGAACTAGTCTATGGAACAACACTGCGGCTACCAGGTGGCTACTTCACTGCAGGGGATAAGTCATGCGATCCTACGGAATTCGCTCAAACACTTTCCTCTCACATGCAGTCCCTTCAGCCTGTTCCCCCTCGATTGACTAGCCAACAGAACATCTTTATTTCCCCAGCCCTCCAGTCTTGCACCCACGTTTTCGTTCGTGTACCTGTCCCAAAACGGCCTCTCCAATGTCCATATGACGGACCCTATGAAGTTCTCCGACGTACGCGCAAATCATTCCTCATCCAGCGCGGTTCCAAGGTCGACAAGGTTTCTATCGATCGTCTTAAGCCTGCGTTTTTGGAGTCAACCTTAAGTGAGGTACAAGTAGCTACCAAAAAGGTTCAGCGGAAATCTGTGTCGTTCGGAACTCTTTGAACTTCCTCTCTGGTGGGGGAGTGTGTAGTGAATACTCTTATTTTAGTTTTAAGTTAAATGTTAATTTTACCGTCTTGAATTTCGGAATAGTATAAATTCATTTTAAATTAGTTACCCCATTATAATTCAATTGTGAACCACATTAATACTAATTTTATGTATACTATATTATTTTATTGTATGTAAACATAATTAATTATATATCACAATTGTCAGTTAATTATTTATATTCAAATATTTATTTTAATCTAATGCCATGTCCATTTTACAAATAAATAATAGAAAACCAAAGGTTATATTTTCCACCTTTGGTACTGTCGTAGTTTCGCCTAACGGACTCAATACGGCTAGTGAGATAATCACTGGTTGGCACTTAACTAGCGGCAGTGCTTATGGCTACATCATCCAGGTTAACCTATACCGGATAGATGCGCTACGGTCCCAAGCCGTAGCTTGCCTAGGCCAACGACGACGACGACGTAAACCCAACACTACCATAACCACAAGCATGCATAATTAAACTAGCATGATATTTGAGACATTAGCTGTCCTTACTTCATCAATGTTTCTTTCTTTCTATCAGGGTAAACAGCCCTGTAGTTTTTCACTACTTGTAGCAAGATTTTTTTTTGATCTTCGTCATGTGTTAGTATTTTATTATATTCATCCATTAATTTTACTCCTCTTTCCGCTGTATCATTCACGACTTTCCACTGTTTGATAGATTTCTTAGTGGAGTTATACTCATCATTATGCCATTCTTTAGCATCTTTGAATAAAAATTTTGAACTAAATTCTGTTATTGTAAAGAATCTTTGAGTATTTGATGACAAAATCTTCTAATTTCTTCGTTGGAATAAGTGCAGGATCTAGAAAAGACCGTTTTGCAGGAAGAGTTTCTGTTGTATTTTGCAATGCCTTTACAATTTTGTTTTTCGTTTCAGTAGGCACTTCATCATCATAAAAGGCCAAGGCTACCAGTTCTTCTGATAGGTACCAGAGGTGACCTAACAGTTTTTAATAGCAACAAATGCAATTGTGTCATTTATTTGTTTGTAGACTACAAGATTCTGTAATAATTCCAGAGCAAGACGAGGAGCGCAAGATGGCACAGGAGCTGTAAACCATGCCTTTACATATAACCGAGTAGCAAATAGACAGATGTCTTTTAGTCCTTTTTTGTCTTTTACTGAAATTTTGAACTGAGATTTGAACATAAAATTTTTTAATGAATATGTAATTTTGGCCATCCACCTAGCACGATGAAGTCCCGCTGGATGTTTAAATTTGACTCCACCTTTTGGTTCACCTCCCCAAAAAATAATTGTTAATTGCAATAGTTCTAGGTAATCGTCTCTTGGTTGGAATGTATCTAGTTGATTTGTTGCAAATATAATTATGTCATCTTTGATGTCATGAATATTTTCATAGATACCTGGATCTGATAATGCTGTCTCGTAGTCCTCCTTATTAATGCTTGACCATTTTTCTCTGAACTTCTTAAAAAGGACTATATCTGGACCAGAAGATGGTGATAAAGACTTTGAAACAACAGCTTCCAGCATAATTTCAAATATATGGTGTCGACATGCCAGCCACAATAAATCGTTGTCGAATTTTTGTTCTAGAAGAATAGCTGCACCATTTCTAGGACCAGTATTGGCTGCCGTTGTATTGAAACACATGCATTTTATTTGTTCGCAGATGTCCCATTCAAGCGATGTCTGATTGTTTGCATTAAAAAGAGACGCATTTCTGTCACTCAATTTTGCAACATCAAGACTTCCTAATAATTTATCATCAAACAATTTTCTACGTTTGCCAACCTTACTTTTCCATGTTGAAGGTTGTGCAGCACAGAAACCAGATTCATCACTTTTACTCTCCTCTGATTCTGATGATGTACTGGTGAGTATGACAGCCTCTTCACTCTTGTTTCTTTTGATCTCTTCTTCTGCTTTCCTCTTTTCATAACGTTGTTGCTTTTCTGCTGCTCTTTGCTCTTTTTTAGCAGCAGCCTTATCAATGGTACCCATTTTTCCATGACGTCCTTTCTCACGTTGCATTTTCAAGAATTTCTTATCATCTTCTATTTTTATAAGCTGCATAGCATTCTCATGAGCAATGTCAAATAAGTTTTCCAGTTTATCTTTCCATTTTTCTCTTTATTATTTAAATTTGTGATCTTTTCAATTTGTTTGCTTTGTTTTTCTTAAGCAGCTGTCATTCCTTCAGTATTCCTTGAATTTTATCTACTACATGTATTCTTTGTTTTGCTGGTATTCCTGCTTTTTTCCAAACTGCTAGCACATCATCTGCAGTAGAGCAGCATGATTCTCTCATGTCTTGCTTTTTAATATTTCTGTAGTGCATGAAGAGGGCCATCATTTCCTTCTCTGATGGCAATACGGATGTTTTTAGTACTGCAGAGGGCTGCCCAATTAGCCATACTTCAGTTTCTTTTCTTGTAGAACTTCTCCCAAATGAGCTACTGGGTGATGGTGAGTTAGGCCTAGCTTCCATAATCGATTAATTGCTATCAAAATTACGAGTTCCAAGCAACAATTAAAAGCAAGCTAGTATATAAACCATTAATTAAAAATTCTGAAATATAAACAATTAAACATAAAATCATAAGTTCTAAAAACAAACAAATTGAAAAAGAGGGAAACTTTGACGCCTGGTAGCACATAGTAAATTTTATTTAAAATTCACCAAATTTGGCATACACTACTTTTTTGTCATAGGGAACAAAAATACAGGTTGAACAATTAAAAAAAAAACTTTGATTTTTTTAATCACCCTAATATATATATATATATATATATATATGATGCAAACCCATAAGGAAAAAAGAAAAAATATTCCAAGGCATTTCGGGTATTCAGAAGTACACCTCGTCAGGGAATGAAGGGTGGAGGCACGATAACCAAAAATATATATACAACGGAACAGAAAAACAAAAACATCAACACAAGATTAACAAGAGTTGATTAGAAGCAAAAGGTATTTTAACTTGTTAAAAAACAGTACCTTTTGCCTCTAAACCTAATCGATATAACCTAATCGACATACAATTGAAGTTAGCACTCAGAGGTCCGAAAACGCATCTCAGAGAGGCAGAAGGAAAATCTGAAGGCTAAACATAAATTCAAAGAAAGTAGATTGGGAAAGTGTTATAAAGATTTAAAGGAAGTAAATTGGAATTACTAGTTCTTAGTTGCTCGTCTTTGAACTCTTTCGATTTTATCTATATCTTTGCGCATATGTGGATTCCAAAATTGGATCGCGTACTCCAAATGGGGTCTAACTAATGATTTATAAAGAGGAAGAATAATATCGCGCCATTTGTACTCAAAATTTCTAGCTGTAAAACTTAGCACCTTGTTCGCCTTATTGACCGCTGCTGTACTTTGTTTCACCACTTCTAAATCACCAGTGACGATAACTCCTAAATCGTTTGACTGTTCTACGCTTGATAACTCCTTCCCTGACATACTATACGCAAAATTACCGTTACGCGAACCTATATGTAAAATTTTGCACTTATCGACGTTAAATCTCATTTGCCATGTGACTGACCAATCAATGATTTTGTTCAGATCTTCCTGGATTTGACCGCTATCTTCTTCATTAATTGTCCTACCACCCAACTTCGTTTCATCCGCAAATTTTGAAACTGTACTGACTAGGCCGACATCTAAATCGTTAATATGTATAAGAAAAAGCAAGGGTCCCAATACAGAACCCAGAGGAACGCCGCTCGCTACATTAGCCCAACACGACTCCGCTCCATTAACGACCACCCTCTGTTTCCTACCTCGCAACCACTCTTCTATCCAATTTATTACTACATTTCTGATTACATGAGCCTTAGGTTTTTCAATGAGTCTTTTCTGCGGTAGGGTGTCAAACGCTTTTTGAAAATCTAAATACACTACATATTCCGCCCAATGACTATTAAACTTCAACCACGCTTTGAAAACATTCTAAAAGATTAGTTAAGCAAGATTTGCTTCGCTTAAAACCGTGCTGCGTATTTCTAATCAAATTAGGCAATTCCAAGTGTTCGACTATACGATCCCTAATTATTGATTCCAGTAGCTTACCTACAACAGACGTTAAACTGATTGGCCTATAATTTCCCGCCGCACCTTTATCGCCTTTCTTAAAGATAGGTGTTACGTTTGCTAACTTGAAATTATCTGGTACGCACCCCTCAGAAATAGACGCATTAAAAATCGTTGTTAGCGGCACAACAATGCTTTCGTTTAATTCTTTTAGTTGTAAGGGATATATGGAATCCGGCCCTGGTGATTTACACATTTTCATTTTATCAAGATAGCGAATTACCTCCCTTTCACTAACCACAATATTATCTAAAGTATTACCATTGTCAAAAGGTAATATGTCTATGACTGGAGAAATATTCGTTACATCTTCTATTGTAAAAAGTGACGTAAAAATTTCGTTTAGCAGGGTAGCCATTTGCTTATTTTTCAAGAACTAGCTCTCCGTCAGGATTTTTCAATGGTCCCAAGAAACTCTTTACTGGATTCCTGTTGTTGACGTATTGAAAGAATCGCTTGAGGTTTTCTTTGCCGTTACGAATATGGAGATTTCAAAATCACGCTTGGACTTTTTATTACGCTTTCCGCTTCACCCCTTAGAGACATGTAGTTGTTTCGTAACCATAAATTGTCTTTATCGCACTTATGTAGCTTATAAGCCCTATCTCTACTCCTCATAATACCCCCTACTCTAGAAGTAAACCACAAGGGCTTCTTATTTACTTTCGCACGCTTAATCTTGTACGGTACAGATTCCTCATTTATAGTCCTAAATACTGTTTCCAACGATTTCCACATTATTTTTGCGAAGGAGATTCACATTACTTTTTCCCAGTTAATGAGTGACAATTCATTTCTAAATTTACAAAAGTCTGCTTGCTGGAAGTTAATAATTTTAGTCGAGTTAGCTGGTTTCAAGTGACTTACTGAGAAGACAAACTCTACTATGTTGTGATCGCTAATGCTTAACGGTTCTATTACTTGAAGATCAGTGATTAGCCTATCGTCTAAATCTAAAATACTGTTCAACCTCGTAGGTTCCCCAACCTTTTGAATAAGAAAGCTATCCTCGAGAAAATTAACTAAACGATTACCTTCCGCGTTGTTTTCTCAGAGGCTCCATCTGTAAAAAAATCAACACTATTAATTATATTCTCCACCCTTGCACCAGGGTAGCAGTACCGGCGCCTACGACGAGGGTTCTTCCCGCAGAATACCTCGAGTTACCCTCGAACAATGGAATCACCAACGAGTCTTATTTCAGGTTCATCTATGTCTTCGAAGCCTAAAACAGAAAACGTATTGTTCGTTAATACCAGTACCAGAAATCGAATCTGTTGGATATTTTCATCCGTACGAGAAGTGGAAGGGCGGCCACTGCGTTCCTTCGCTTCAAGCGATGTTTCTCCATTTTCAAACTTTTTGTGCCATTTGTAAACGTTAGCTACACTGAGAGCATCATTTCCAAAAGCTGTTTTAATCATTTCGCTCGTCTCCAAACGGCGTTGTTCCATTTCAGAGATTTATACATACTGCAAAAACACAACCTCCTTTTAAGCGCTCCAACCAACTACAGACAAATGGTAGCAGACTTTGCTTCAGACTGCAGACGCCAGAGGGCAGGAAGACTCACATATGTAAACGGTTATTTCTTATTTGCATTCATCTGTCCGTAGCAATAAAATTATCGATACTTTCTGATCACTCTTCGTAAAATATATATATATATATATTTATTTCCTTGTGGGTTTGCAACATATATATATATATATATATATATATATATATATCGTAAAGAACGACGCTTGTATAGGAGAATATTCCGCGCAAGATGAGAGCGAGTGAACGAAATAAATGAAAAAATGAAGTAACCACCCGGCAATCGAACCCGGGATCTTCCGATTGCCGGTCAGATATGATAACCATTACACCACGGGCCTCACTCAATCAAATGCCGTAATTCCTCTACATACGCGCAGAAACCAATGCCTCAAGGGGGCACCTCCCGCATGCCGTACATTATATACATTTAAACTGCAAACACGCAGTATAATTAACGTAAAGAACGACGCTTGTATAGGAGAATATACCGCGCAAGATGAGAGCGAGAGAACGAAACAAATGAAAAAATGAGGTGGTTACCGCATTTTTTCATTTGTTTCGTTCCCTCGCTCTCATCTTGCGCGGAATATTCTCCTATACAAGCGTCGTTCTTTACGTTAATTATACTGCGTGTTTGAATTTTAAATGTATATAATGTACGGCATGCGGGAGGTGCCCCCTTGAGGCATTGGTTTCTGCGCGTATGTAGAGGAATTACGGCATTTGATTGAGTGAGGCCCGTAGTGTAATGGTTATCATATCTGACCGGCAATCGGAAACAAATGAAAAAATGAGGTGGTTTCCTCATTTTTTCATTTGTTTCGTTCTCTCGCTCTCATCTTGCGCGGAATATTCTCCTATACAAGCGTCGTTCTTTACGTTAATTATACTGCGTGTTTGAATTTTAAATGTATATAATGTACGGCATGCGGGAGGTGCCCCCTTGAGGCATTGGTTTCTACGCGTATGTAGAGGAATTACGGCATTTGATTGAGTGAGGCCCGTAGTGTAATGGTTATCATATCTGACCGGCAATCGGAAGATCCCGGGTTCGATTCCCGGGTGGTTACCTCATTTTTTCATTTGTTTCGTTCTCTCGCTCTCATCTTGCGTGGAATATTCTCCTATACAAGCGTCGTTCTTTACGTTAATTTTACTTTGTGTTTGCAGTTTAAATGTATATATATATATATATATATAAATAAATAAATATGTATATATACGGGTGTTTCAAAAGTCCCTCACTAATTCGATTTTCAATTTTCTTTGCAGCTAATCGACCAACGACGTTCATCTTGTGGTAAACTCTTACTCAGTAGTTGAGAATTTTTTTGAGTCTACATTTGAAGTTTTGCTCCGTTTTCTTCTGCTACCATGCTGACTCTGGAGCAGAGGTGTAAAATC
Source organism: Bathynomus jamesi (assembly GCA_023014485.1). Classification (NCBI taxonomy): domain Eukaryota; kingdom Metazoa; phylum Arthropoda; class Malacostraca; order Isopoda; family Cirolanidae; genus Bathynomus; species Bathynomus jamesi. The sequence continues at coordinate 368,343 of JAJOZX010000446.1, forward strand.
GCTGCATGGCAGGAGGTTTTTCAATCTGTGGTCGAAGTGCAGCGACGATTCCGGGCAGTCTACGGACAGCATATGCACTGGATAGAAACACCATCGTCGCCACCCACCGGAAGTTTATGGAGACCGGATCCGTAAAGGACAAACCACGATCAGGAAGACCTCGAAGTGGGCGGAGTGAGGAGAATGTCGAAACTGTCCGTGAGGCGTTTACTCAGAGTCAAGGAAAGTCCATTCGGCGAGCTGTGCGGAACTGAACATCAGCACGACATCTATCCAACGGATTTTGCGGCGTGGTCTCAAGCTGTATCCGTACAAGATCCAGGTGGTTCAGAAGCTGGAACCTCAAGACTACGATTGCCGGGTGGAGATGTGTGAGACACTGCTGCATCACTACGAAAGAGACCCATCGATCCTGGAGCACATGTGGTTCAGCGACGAAGCTCTCTTCACCTTTCTGGTCGCGTCAATCGGCACAACACCCGCATCTGGGGAACTCACAATCCTGTGGAGATCCGTGAACATGAAAGGGACACGCCGAAATTGGTCGTCTGGTGTGCCATCTCCTCAGCTGGGCTGATTGGTCCGTTCTTCTTCCGGATCAAGATGGAAATTCCGTGAACGTCAACGGAGACAATTACCTTCGTATGCTTCAGGAGTTCTGCATCCCCCAACTGTCAGCTGTAGCTGACATGCAAGAAGTCATTTTCCAGCAAGACGGTGCCCCTGCTCATTACTCGCGTGAGGTTCGCTCATTTCTGAATAAGCAGTTCCTGGATCGGTGGATGGTCGCCGTGGTCCATCGAATGGGCTGCTCGCTCGCCTGATCTTACCCCATGCGACTTCTTTTTGTGGGGGCTACATTAAGAGCAAAGTGTAAGCCACCAAGCCGCGAGTCCTCCCCACACTAGAAGAACGGATCAGGAATGCGTGTGCTTCTGTTACTCCCGAAATGTTGTCCAATGTCGGCCAAGAATGCGTAAAACGGTGGCTCCTTGTTTCGAAAAAGACGGTGCCCACGTTGAGGTGTACCACTGACTTTCCAGTAGACTTATGAAGCCAAGTTTGATGCCACCAAAATTCTCATGAATCGTAGACTCAGCAAGCAAATTGTCATTTGGTTCCTCTTGTAATTGCTATTTTAATAAAATTTTAAAAATAATGAGGGACTTTTGAAACACCCTCTATATAAATATGAAATATATATATATATATATATATATATATATATATATATATATATATATATATATATATATATATATATATATATATTTCCTTGTGGGTTGCAACATATATATAAAAATATATATATAATATATATATATATATATATATATATACTAAATTATATATAAGTAGCATGGGCGCAAAAGGAGAGAGTGCAATGCAATTGCAAATGTTGATCTCTGTTGCATTTAAATGTTGCATAAGTTATGCAACAAAGGTGAGGGGGAATGTTGCAAGATGTATGCAACAAATGGGAGGGGCAGGTGCCAAGCTCATATTAAGATTTCAGCCGAGCGGCCGTTGTCTTAATATGTTCCTAATCAGCCAGTTGGCATATCTGGCTGAGCTGTCAGATTCCGCTATTTATTTATATTACAGCATATATTCTGGTTTACTTACCCAGCCAGTTTGCTTATCTGGCTGAGCTGCCAGATAGCGCTATTTATTTAATTAAAGCATATATTCTGGTTTAACCAGCCAATAGACTTAGAAGGCGTAAATGGCTTGTTCTGGAGTACATTATTGAGTTGCCAGATTGCGTTTATTTATTTAAATAAAGCACATATTCTGACTTAACCAACCAGGTGATTTAGAAGGCGTAATTGGCTTGTTTAGGTGTACGTTATTAGGGTTGCCAGAGTGTGCTATCCAGATACTTTTGGCAGTTGGTTTAGAAATCCGTTTTAGAAGGCAGCCATTAGCTGTAATTAAATGTCGTGTACAACCAAAGGAATTAAATAAAACACCATTACATCATTCTGTTTATTTAGACGAATTAATGGATTCAATTTCATGAAGTATATAGAAAATAAATATACAATGGAATATACATGATCAAAAATAATAATAGCATAAGAATTACGGTCGATGAATATATAATCAAAATAAATATACAATGGAATATATATGATCAAAAAATAATAATAGCATACGAAATACGGACGAGAAATATATAATAAAAAATATACAAAACGTATATTGAAAATAATAATATACAAAACGAAGGAGTATAATGAGTTGCATATTAGTACAAGAAATATATATATATATATATATATATATATACACAATTAAATAATTAAATAAATAAATATACATGAAAATACTTTCTGTTTTACGGTGCAAAACGCTAAACTCACACGTAATCGAGTCTAAATTTACATCGTTATTACTTTGCACTACACGGTAAAACCGCCCAAGCATTACTTCACCGCTCAAGTTATACGTATACCTATACTCGACATAAATGGCTTTCATATCGTTCAATACTATTTTTTTGCCCACTTTACATTCGGTTGGCATGTTATCTTTAAACACGGCTAGAATACAATCAAAAGCACGCACAAAGTGGTCATCGTGAACCACATCATTATTAAATACAAGTTTATAAACACTCCTTTCCAATCGGAGGGTTTTTTCTTACCGTCTCGAGCTTTTCAATCGTGAACTCTTCTTCACTCTGCATAGCGGCAATTGAAATAATCTTCCAATCGTAACGACAGCTACTCATTATATGAAGATACAGCTCTTCAGGGTGAACAGTGTAGGCAAGCTCTGTCTGCCCTGTACCGCTCAAGTGCTTTGTACCAAAGTTCGGAATATTTCGAAGTCTAAACCTTTCAAATATGCATCCAGCTCCAGACCATTCTCGCCTTGTTCATTCTTACATTCGATAAATCCGTCGAGCAGAGCGGTGTATGCGTATTCAAGAACCGTGTCAAAATAAATCATATCCGTAACACGAGGGTCTAATATAGGCTTCAGCTTGCGAAATCCGACGATATCAAACATTCTGTCGAGGATGAAACGGTTTCGCGTAGGGACAAGAACGTTATTATCAGATGCATTCTTCCACATCAGTCGTATATCAATGCATGGCTGATCGTTATTTATACACAACGTGCAAAGAACGGCATATGAAGGGGCGTCACTAATCTGCTCTCTTCTTTTACTTACACCTGCAGGTATTTTATAACGCTCCTCTCCCCAATTCTCAACTATCACGAAGACTCTCTTCATCTCAACACTTAAATAAATAACATTACGTTTACCAGAGTTTGCTTGCCTAATATCGTTTCAAATACATAGTTAATGGTGCCGGTTTCACGCCTGAACACGCGCAATGACTTCGTCATGGACACATCGTACGCGGCGTTGAGAATGTTTCTCAAAGGAAGTTCCATCGTATTCGCACGTCTAGTCGGTTCAAGCTCTGAGATGACTATGAACCATAGGTGGGCGGATTGGCTCAACGGTGGAAGTGAGTCACGCTGATGAAACGTGTACGGGTTTGTTAGAACTCGTGTGTTTCGGATGGTTCAGATACATGGGTGGGTGGCTCGGTGGCGGGGGGAAGCGAATCACACCATAAACTGCTGAAGCGTGTACAGGCTTGTTTGAACACTTGTGCCCTTTATACTGGACAAGCAGAATTTTCCGCTACATGAAGCAATACCGGCTTTAATGTTTTATCACTCACCAGACGTTCATTTCTACAAACTAAACATCTTCACAATCCGGTGCACTATTTGAGAGAAACATATGCCCATATTTATCCTCTTTGTTTAACAAGCGATACTCGTCTCTAAAGTCTGTTAAAAACTCACACAGCCCATTAGCCACAACCTCACTACAAACCTCGTCATGATATATATTAATATAGTGGTAAAAATACTTAAGATTCTCCATGATGACAAAATTTACATTCTCAACCGTAGGGTACGAGTAGTCGGTATGATGTAACATGACATAATATAACTTGTCATACCACTCATCAAGACTCACTATCCACAACCGTTGCTTATCTTCTGAACGTGTTGCTTCTTCTACTTCGCCGTATATATGAGCCTTTATAAAGGTTAGGAATATAACATACTTCAATACATCGTTTATACTACGAAAACCTACAATGCCCTCGCCAGTATTTGAAGATCTTGGTCCTTCGCACGGCTCAATGTAGCCTTAAAAGTATCAAAGGAGGGGGAAATAGGGAGTTTTTCAGTATCCAGCACATCTTCGTACTTTGCCGAATACCACTACATAAACGTTGAACACGTAATATTAAAGGTAACCATTACTATTTTTCATCTACGCAGGAGAATACCTGTCTAAGCTCAAGGGTATGCAGAGATCAACTGAGCATGCAGGGATAGAGATATGCTCAGGTAGTGGCAGGAGTCACGTGACCAATCTTAAAGTGGGTGGAGCTTAGCTTTTTAATGTACACACACACGCACGCACGCAAAGGAGAAAATGAAACTTTAATTGAAGCAAATATACGTGAAAAAGAAACATATTGTTAACAACACACATATATATATAGTATATCAATACAATCAAGGATTAAGGTAACCAAAGGGTACGGTATCATAGGTACCAGGCACCTGGTAACGCTTCCTATAGGTCATGGGTCACCAACCTGGGCGGTAGCGCCCAGTAGTGGGCTCACATTAAAGGTAATTAAACATTTATTTAATTATTTATATTATCGATTATGTTGATTTATTCTTTTGATCTAGGGTGGGCGATAAGCTTTTTTAATTTTCAAAAAATCGTAAAAGTGGGCGGTGAACAAAAAAAAGGTTGGTGACCCCTACTAAGGTGTTACGGCATACCTTCCTGCCTCTAAGTTCCTTCACCCACCCCAGTTTCTGCACCCGAAAAATTGTGCGTCTCCACAGTCAGTTGGGGTAGCTGGTCATCCTCATCTTCCAAGCACACAAGATCCTTGAACGAGCCAAAGTTATCGACTCGACGGTTCGCATGGTTAAGCGTGATACCCTTAGTCTTCACGATATACTTCATATCATCCCCAACCCTCACCCGTACCCCATAGGTTTTTGGTCTCTTGAAACAAACGAGTCTGCGTATGCACCATCACCATACTCGTCCTTGTTCTCATCAGTTAGCTCTCCGAGGAATTCCCCAGTAGGAGACATGTATTCACCCTCTCTCACTGTGAATATCACGCTATCTGTGTCAGCGTACAGTAGCGTGTAGCGTCATGAGCGATCTGGAGGCACATTTCAGGTTTTGTACAATCAACCTTGCTGATTTCAGAAAAGGAATCAAAAATTTTCTGCAACAAGCAGAATACCTTTTTCGCATGTAAAAAATACAAAATTCTTGTTAATTACAGTTGGCAACACTGACTGACATGGTACTTCTGGCAGCTTTCTAATTTTTCTCCGTGAGTCATCCCCTGGAATTTCTTAGTTCTACGCTAGCTCGCTTGAGAGAAACAAGTGTTTTTTCTGTGGATGGGGTGTTCAAAAACCCCAAGGTACTAACGAAAGATGCGTTTTGTGATATAAACATTATACACATTTCTTTGTTTTGTCGTGTTTTACATTGTTTATAAGTTTGTTATATGTCTTAGGGTATATATATACCTATGGATATTTATATACATAATACATATTTGTGTGTGCAGTATATTTATATATATATATTGGTAAACTTATTGTTTACCAATAAACCAAGCCTTATATATATATACTCATAATCATATATATTTTTTATTTATACGTTTGTGTTTTTGTTTCAGTGTTCCTGTGTGATACTTGTTGAGTTTTGCTGGTACAATAAGCACGCAAAGAACACGGGGGTCTGCCAGCCACATTGTCTTTGGTTCTCCACTATCAGAGCTTCCTCTGTCTGAACTTCCAACCCATATACAAGTTGCAAGGCATTTCCTCTTCTTGAAGGAGAAGAAGTACACCAGCAACAGGGAGATTCTTCCGGAGGTATGCCAAACACTCATTGACCTTTGGAATCGTGCTAACATTCCATCACAGCCAATCAAGAATGTGAAGAACAAGCTGCTCCGATTGATGGAAGGCTCACAAGCATCGAAGCAAGGCAAGCAGGCCACAAAAACCAAGAAGTTCGAGGAAAGCCTGAATCAATTGTTTGACATAGCTGTCTGCCAATGCGATGATCTGTCTGCATGCCACTGTGAAAAAGAAACGAAAGTTCCACGACGAGAGCATGCCTTTCTGATCGACCAGAGAACCACGCGGATCATGCAGATCAGTCGGGTGGATACGAATGTGACTCAGATGGTGGAGAGAAGGAAGTCAAGAGAGGATCAGATGCAAGAAAGACAAGAAGAGAATAGAAGAAGAACGAAACGGCAAGAGGTAGCATCCTCTGCAGATGTGGTCGAATCAGCTCAAGCAGAAGCAGACTCCAGTGGTGAAAGTGTTGGTGATGAGTGGATGGGTGATAGTGCCCAGGAGGACAGGAACATCACCGATTCCCACTTTTGCTTTGGAAGCTGACCGGTATAGTGTATCGAAAAGGGCTGCTGCAGCTATCAGCACTGCAACATGGTTTTGACTATGGCATCATTAGTTCTGATGATCAGATAAACGTAATTGACAAGATATTGCAGTGAGAGCCGACAGCACAGCCACAAACACAGGGCACAGAAGTGGAGCAATACACCTGCTAGAGTGCCGCCTGGGTCGCCCTTTGCACTGGTTCATCTGTAGTCTGCATTTAAATGAACTCCCACTGCGCCACTTGTGCAAGGAACTCATCGGCCCAACAGAATCTGCAACTCAATGGAAAGGACCAATTGGCAAAGCTTTGGCCACATGTGAAAGTTTGTCACTTTCCTCTAGAGGAATTCAATGTATTGCTGATGGCCACACTCTCCCGGATGTTGACCTTACTGAATTGAGTCGTGACCAAGCCTACCTCTACAGAATGATGAAAGCGATAAGGACTGGCGTCATTAATGAAGATCTTGTACGAGAGAAGCCTGGACCAATCTCCCATGCAAGACGGGTTACAACTGCCAGCAGAATTTGTCGGCTATATGTAGCGATGGCGCAGCCAAGTGATGAACTGTATTAACTCACACAGTTTGTCGTGTGCCACTATGGACCCATGTGGTTTAGCATCAAGTGCCATCCAAGGTGTACAGATGGCCCAAAACATTTCCTGGAGCAAATCAAGCTGCTACGATTACTGCCACCAGCTAGCAAGACTGTCACATGGCATGTGATCCAAAGAAATGCATATTGGGCTCACCCTGAAAATGTTCTACTGGCAATGCTTGCAGATGCAGATCAAGCAAACCGGAAATTGGGCATCGATGTAATGAAGACCATTCGACGACCTCCCAAACCTGCTCAACAGCAAGTCAGAGAATTTCGGCCGCCAAAGATCAAACAAAGTGCTCAGAATTTGAAAGATTTACTTCCACCAGTGGAGGAGTGCACAATGGAAGGAACCACCACTCACGAAGCAGTTCTCTGTCGAACAACTCGATAAGATCACTGAAGAGCCCCTTGTTGTCCGGATACCATGTCACTCCCAAGGTGTAGAACGCTGTGTTAGGATGGTAACTGAAGCGTCTGGGGCAGTGTATGGAAAGGATTCAAGAGATGGTTACATTAGAGCAGTACTTAAATCCCATGACTTTATGCCGTCATTCAAAACTAAACAAGATTTTAATGTATTATTTACTAAATAAAACTATCTAGTCTACCTACCTACCTACCTACAGTGTATATGTTTTTTCCAAAAATAAATTTTTCTATTTTTCCTGAAAAGCAGTACATTGTAAGGGGTCAAATGATAGCTCAAACCCTAGGAAAGCAAGAGTCCAAAAGTTATGGGTAACTAGCAATTTTTATGATTTTCACATGCGAAAAAGGTGTTGCACTTGTCACATAAAAATTTTGTTTTCATTTTTGAATTTAGGGAGGTCAATTGTACATTTTCAGCATATAGACTAAGAACTACAGTTCTACAGAACTACAGAAGGCTTCCGATTATCTGAGAAACATAACGTGCAAACAAGGGTTTAGCAATTCAGAAGATCGAAGATATTATGCACCTTTATTTTACTGATTCACTACATGAAAATTTAAAACACAAGAAAACGTCGAAACAAACAGGAACGAAATGCCTATTAGATCTCAAATAATTTAATCAACGACAAAAATAGATATCGAAACAACAACTTTTACCCTGATATAAACTATAAAAAGAACATAGACAATAAATAGCCTATTTTCAACAACTTTTATCCATATGGAAATTAAGTTCATGACTCCAGAGGAGATTATTTCCAAAAGTAGATTTTCGGAAGGTATTACGAGACTCCTCCTAATGTCTCAACAGCAACCGGAGGCAAGGATAGTCAGCTTATTCTCAGGACGGTCCCAAGCCCGGATAAAGGGGGAGGGTTGGTGTCAGGAAGGGCATCCGGCCATAAAAACCCACGCCACAACCAAATGAGATGAGTCAAGAACCAAGATGGAGGCGACTCACCTTAAACAGCGACCCCTTATAAAAATGGGATTAATTATGCTGAGGAAGAAGAACTGCACAAACCTGAAATGTGCCTCTTGATCCGTTACACTTTTCCCAATGACGTTACACACTAGCATACAGCACCCTCTGTCCAAGAAGTGCAGTAGACCCCAAAGTTTGATGTGGGCGTAGGCCGTTGTGAAGCTGGCTACAGGTATGTTTGTAACCCGTGAGGTATCTGTGGCCAGTTCGGTGATGTTGTACTTTATTATGTAATTATTACCTACATTCACGATCTCCATAACCTCTTTATCGGGAGCTTTGGCATAATCCCAGACTTCACTATAACTTTGTGCCAAATGAACGTACCCTTTGATGGTATTCTGTGCAAATTTCACCCAAAGACTGTTTAGACGCAACTTTGCACTAATACGCTTCCAGGATTCTTAGCAATTTGGGATCGGTCAAGCTGTATACTTTCATGAGCACGGTAACGCTGAATATAAGCCGTTTTTTCATCTTCGGTATCAACCCCTCGCGAATATCCTGATGCTTCTACTTTATCCTTCAAAAAAGCGTTTATATATGGTGTGAAAAGGTTGAGTAGCTTCTGAAACCTCCACACTTCATGTATCTTCAATATTCTATACCCATGGCGAACGGCTAGGGCCAGCTCAGGGCTTGTATATACACCTCTGATCTTACGCTGATGGGTTGTATGGTTACAATCACCGTCGTTCTCCTCTGCATACTTCACGCACAGGGGAAACATGAGCTTGTGATCTATAACGACGGGTAAGATCGACATCCATAAATCGCGAGGGGGGAGCACGTCTACGAAAGAGTCCAAAGTAGTGCTCATTCAAGTTAGCTGAAAACTCCTCGATGGTTGGTATGGTGGGACCCAGCATTTTTTCAGGCGCACCTACGGGGTACGGATTGCTCTTCATCACGTAGGGGTATAAAGATTAGAAGTCGTAGTAGTTGAGATTTACACCCTCCGCAGGCAGAAAGTATAGCTTGAATGGGTTTGTGCGCCCTCCAAACAAGCTGTCACCGCATTTGAGGGGGTCCAACACAATTGAACGTTTGATGGCCCCTATTTCTTCACGGTACTGGGCATCTGTTTCCATCCGTGCATCATACTCATGCTCCCACACGATTTTGTGAGTGAGCCGGGATCCTATAAGTTGATTACGGTTACAGGTCCATGCGAGGCTGTCGGCGGGGGATCTTCCATAAAGGGCCCCTGTGAAGGCACATTCAGCGCGCGGGCATCCATGCCACCATCAGCCGTTAAAGGAATACACAGTCTTCTCACCAGTGGCTGGATCCTCATTTAGGCCGTCAACCCCAAAAAAACGACCATTAACCTTAACGGGTACCTCACCCGTATTGCGGGCATGTTTTATGTATACCCCGGTCTGTTGCTCTAGGTGTATGAGCCAGTAAATAGCCTTGTGCCCATAACTGCGGGGGTTGTTTCTGTGAATGAGTGCTAAGGTGTCTTTAGGCATGAAGTTATTCTTGAACACTGTAAAACATAATGAGGCGATTGTGGTTGCGACTTGCAGCGGATCGCATTTGAAACGGGCTGTGTACATCCTTCTAAAGGCTTGAAAGCATAATCTAAGTACACGTACGTTATTCACGCAATAACATTCACATTCATGGGCTACATTTTATGGATTAGCTTCATTAAAACTGTTGTAGTAGCGGTCAAAATCTTCACGCTCACTATCACTCATGTTGGTGTACTTAAAGTAATGTTTGGGTGGAGGTAGTCCTACGTAATTCAAAGTTTCGTTAGTGAGGAATGTGTGAGGGAAATACCCTTTTGAAACTTCTGCGGCTACGCCCATGACCTTGGGTAGCTTTGCTAATTTACAAGGTGTGAACAGCAGGGTGTCTTTAAACTGTACATTACCTTTTATCTGCATCAGTATTAGTTTGTTGCCTCTGTTCAAGGGATCACTTGTAAATATCGCAGACGACTCGTATTCAAGCAGCTCCTTATAAAGGAACTGTGTGTTCAATTTTGCCGCATTATGGGCAAGAATTTACACAGTCATTTTTCTTAACTTGTCCGCTAATTTGATAATATAGGATGGAAAGAGTTTCACAGGGCTATCGTGTGCAGTCGTTTTAAATACGTTTGTCCGTTTTTCACATTTGTGACACTCATCACACTGATCTGCATGCACTCATCACAGATCGTCTGACTTACGAGTAAATTTGGAATGACCTCTTTGGTTTCAGCGTTCGTGTAAGTTTCTATATCGTAGTACACGGTTATACCAGGGCTATTTTTAGGTTTAGCATCTTTCATATAACATACATGCTTCACTCCATCCGCCTTATATTTTTCATGACGTGTAGAACAGTGAATTTCATCGCATTTATGTTTGAAATTACCCCAATTATCCATTACATGAAACATACCGCACTTACAAATCCTCATTTTCCTGCAAGTGCCATTTGATTTATGGAGCTCAAAGCATTTATTATTGAAAAATGTACGTCTACAAACATTACATTCCCTCTTCTCGGTTTCAACTACACGACATTCACATTTGGGGCTTTAACACTGTTCACATACCAAGAATCAATCCTTACAATGTTTCACCAAATCATCAGCAAACTCAAGACATCCCTTACACAAATCATGATGCCTTCCATATTTTCGACTTATCATAACTTATCCCATCCCTTATCATAACTTATCATAACTTATCCCATCCCTTATCTTAACTTATTCCATAACTTATCCCATCCCTTATGTTACGGATGGGAAGATACGATGTTCTTGACAATCCTAAAATACGTAGAGGCTTGTGCGATCTCTCACGCTGCTTTTAAAAACATACACAGTCCTACGACGATCTTCATTCGAAATACGGCTATACGTGCGTTCATTTCCTGCACGGACCTTCTCAGTTCTTCAGGGCCCATATTACACTCAAACTCAAGTTTACAATCTGAAGCCAGTTTACGGACACGCTGCACAACCGTGGGCAGCCAAATTTTTTGCGTCCAAGTATTTAGCAAAGTGAACATATGAGCTAAAATTATTGCTATAAAACCACAACCACGATCGACGTTTAAATGCTTTCTGTAAATAACCTGAGAATTGAAATTACGAGTATAAGGTGTGGCATTATGACCCGCAACCCGGAATACTCTCTCAGTATCTACCATAAAGTTTTCAATATTGAAGGATGTACTACTTTGAACAATCTTGCATTATACAGCGCATTCTATTTCTACAGCCGTCAAACGTCTGAACGGTATTACCACCCAAAAATCGTCCCTCTCATCTGACCCGAACCTGAAGGATAAACTCATCCGGACTTCACGTTCATCGCGGTTCTGAAGGGCAAACTCCACAATAAGTTCAACTACGCGTCGTAGTCCGTTGGTATACAGGGATCCAGGGTCAACCCTGACCACGTCCCGATTTCTAGTCAGGGCAAGGGTGGGGGCAGCGGTGCGCACCAACTCGAATGCTATACCATCCACCACAGTATGAGAAGCTGCTGTGGAGGAAATACCCAGAACTGAATAATGGGGCATATTTGTGGAAGGTACTATTGTGGGGGTTGTGTCGTAAGACGTAGAGGGTTGGGGCTCTATTACTGGGGTCTAACAAACGGCGCAATCCTGGTACGCTTTATACCTGACGTGGAGGGCTCTTCATCATGCTTCCGCTTTGAACTCTCACATGCTACATGTATCGCTCGTGAGGTTTCGTCAGAGGAGAAGGGCTCTGTAGCTGCACGGTCATTGGGTTCGTCTGTAATATCGATGATGGGGGCTTTACATCGTCGTCATTCACGGTTCTGTGGAAGAAGAAAAACAAAATATAAGGAACAGCACTCAAAATTTGTAATATTTTGTAAATGACCAACTTAGGGGTGTGACGTGTTACAGATGGAATCTGCAGAAAAATTCAGGTTCACAAGCCCCTCCACATGTATTATATCTGGCCCTACAAGATGTAGAAAAATTGTATGTATGCTTAAAATCATTAAAGATAAGGGGGAGATGTTCTCAAAATTTGTGCATAAAGTAATATGGTGCTATTCGACGTATCAGTCAGTGTTCAACGAGTACCAAGACGAAATTTTGTTCCACAAAGGTGTATATGACGTTAATTCGTTGAAAGGTAACGAACATACAGTTATTGAAATTGACGATCTCATGTTCGAAATGGATAAAACGTTTGCCGAGACATTTACAGTGTTCTCCCACCATCTTAACTTAAGCATATTCTTCATCAACCAGAATCCATTTTTCAAAAATAGATACATGCGCGATGTGTCGCTAAATACACCATATCTAGTCTTATTCGCACAACGTAGAGATGTGTCACAAATTTGGGTATTAGCCAATCAAATGTTCCCGAATCAACGTAAGGAGTTTTTGGAGGTTTATAAAGAAGCCACAAGCTAGCGTTAAGGATATTTGCTTTGTGACCTTCACCCGCGAAACACGTTTAGGGTGCTTCTAAGAACGAATATATTCTCAAACGAACCTGAAACGGTGTATATTCCAGAATGACAAATAGGCTGAATAAATATCCTGAATTAATAAAAATCCATCAACGATTGCCCCGGGCACTGCAACAGATGTTTGTTAAAAATATCGACTCCGACTTTTTAAAATGCATTTGTGAAATCTGTCTTAATGTTATAAAATGTAATGTGCCAATGAAACCCTCTTAGAAGGCACGCTTACGTCGTTACAAGAACATAATACGAGCGCTCGCTCATAAAAGTCAAACTGTGGGTAAGAAAAAGCGAATTATTGTACAAGGAAGAGAATCATTCCTACCCATCTTATTTTCAGGATTGGGTCCTTTACTGACCAGCTTAATATAATGAAGAAGTTGGTAGTGATTCTGCACGAGGTGTATGCTTCATTGTAAAGTTCAAAGATTCCAGAAACGGATCTAGTAAAAGTAGGCTTAAAAGAATGGAAAGCGAGTTGCTAGCCCTATTTAACAGTGAAAAGTCACCTGATGAGAAAAGGATCTTGTACCAAGAGGCTTTGCAGAAATTTCGTCATCAGTACGAAGATTATAAGAATCTGACAGAGCTCCCCGTGGTTATTAGGCACAGCGGGAGCAGCGCTGAGCATGGCGACACAAGACCTGGGCCCGACGTCAGAGATGACCAACCAAAGAACAAAGGAACACAACACATCGAACATGTGTTAAAAAACAGACTCCCACACACATTAAGGAATAAAGGCTTAAGTCTTTATAATCTATTGAGTGAGGACCACATCATACAGTGGGCCGATACAGGCGAGGTCATTGTTGAAAGAACAAAGGTACAAGGATCCAACATCGTTGATAATGTTCATGATCTGGTTAGAAAGTGGGACAGGCCCTCACCAACAGGATAGAAGCATATTAAAGCAAGACTACAACAAATAAATGTCCCCAAAACATTGATAGGTATTCTGAATAGGTTGAAAGACCTGGATCAGGTCTCGCATGTGTCACAACTGAGTACACCATCGCCCCAGCATCAGCGTCTCTGAAGAAGAGAAAGAAGAGAACAAACGGCCAACCTTATCCACGTGTCTCTAAAATACGCAAATGGCTAACATATTAAGTAAACGCTATTATGACATTTCTAACCCCGCCTCCTATGGTGGCGTTAATAGACTGTACAGAGGTGTTTACGGAGTAGGGAAAAAGATGTTGAGCGGTTTTTGCGGGAACAGGATGCTTATACACTTCATAAACCGGTGAGAAAAAGGTTTAAAACGGCCAAGACAACAGCGGATTCGATTGACTCTATTTGGCAAGCGGATTTAACAGACATGCAAAGATATTCAGTGTATAATGACGGATACCGCTACATCCTATTCATAATAGATGTATTCTCTAGATATCTGTGGCTAATTACACTGAAAAATAAATCACCTGAAACAGTTGCTAAAGCTTGATGTTAAAAGAAGAAAGGGTTCCTGGCTATTTTTGTACGGATATGGGGAAAGAATTTATAGGTCGCGCTTTTCAGAACATGCTGACAGAGTTTAATATCAGTTACTACACTAGCAGTTCTATACATAAGGCCTCTTTAGCTGAAAGAGTTCAACGTACCATAAAGGAACGCATGCATCGCTATTTTACACATAAAAACACATACAGATATATAAACGTTCTCGGGTCATTGGCATCATCATACAACAACCGTTCACACCACCGTACGATTGGCACAACACCTAACGAAGTTTTAGAAAGAGGTACGCTGCCAGAGGTGAGAAGAGATGGAGCACCGCCACCACACTCTACACATTTCAAAATCAATGATTATGTAAGGCTATCACGTTCGGGAAATAAATTCGCGAAGGGATTTGAGCAAGGATGGACACGTGAGATTTTTAAAGTTCGTGCTATGAGACCTAAAGGAGATAATGATGTATTACGTTGAAGATTTGAATGGGGAAGAGATCGCTGGAGGCTTTTACCGCGAGGAGTTGCAGAAAGTGACATTTAATTTAGGAAAAAGTGTGTTTAAAATTGAAAAAATTTTAGGCAGCAAAGGTTCAGGAAAGAGAAAAATGTACCTGGTGAAATGGCTGGGTTACCCAGAAAGCTTCAACACCTATATAAAAGCTGCTGCAATAATGAAGCTTAATTAGTATGCAACATGGCGCCTAGCCACTTCTATGTCACACTCCCGTCCTCTTCTTCTCTCTCTGTACATCCTAACAACACCCTGCCAACTTTGTGACAGAACTCCACGGACCCATTGAATTGGAGCGTGATTCGTATGAGGTGGGTTTATGTGAACTCCAGTTAGTCTCCAAATTTTTAACTCTTGAAAATGAGCAAATCATATTTCTGATCCTTAGAAGAATCGATGAGTGCGAAAAATTAGATATAACCTTAGACAATAATATGCGATCAGCCCTCTTCGGTGAGGAGCATTACTATAGCACAAATGTACCGCTACGAATCGGGCATTATGACACAGCCATGGACATTGTGACGGGATTAAACAAGAGTCTTGAAAAGTCGTACCTGACAAACGATTTACTTTTTGAAGTCGTAAACATAGACACGCCTACATGCACATTGAAGTTAAAATCAACGCTTAGTAGAAATATTAAAGATAAAGAGCTGTTCACAATTGTGGCCGAGGGCCGATATAGCGCAGCTCTCCAAAGAGATACCTTTCACGAGGCACAGCATGACTTGTCCAGCTTAATGTATCAATTGAAAATGGAGAAATTGGGTGAAAGCTCTCCATCCCCAGACATGTGCTATATTTACAGCAATATCGTAGAGCACCAATTTGTTGAGGACACCGAGGCGCGCCTACTGTGCATTGCACACATCCCCAACCATAGAGGGAAAAGTTTGAGCATTACATATGACAAGCCCCATTATGTGAATGTTGCGACTAATCTATTAAACAACATCTCGATATATATAAGAACGATTGAGGGAAAAATTTCCCATTCGGTGATGGGAGCTTAACAATGAAACTACACTTTCGTCGATTATAATGAACCGAAGGCAATTCACGGTCTATCGAGGGGTAAGATATCAGCGTGGGAGTGGGCTTGGATCCATTTTTTCATCCATACTACGCACCGCTGTCCCACTGTTAAAGAAGGGTGCTAGATACCTGGGGATGAAGGCGTTACGAACAGGTTTTAACGCGGCAGAAGGTATAATGTGTGGAACTAAGCCTAAAGAAGCTTTAAAAAAACATTCAAAACGTACACGAGACGAAATCATCAAAGATCCAAAGAGAAAAATGCGTGATGGCGGAAAGAAGAGATCTGCCAGGAAGAAGGGGTTACCATCAGGTGGCACTAAACGTAAAAAGAAATAAAAAAAGAAGTGCATTAAGCGTATGAAACCTATGGCTGATCATTTTTTTTAACTGATATAAGCTGAGAACACTACTCTCACGAATCATAGGCTGATTACTAGTTGTTGTTGTTGTTTAGCCGATCAGCCCACCCTGATTGAGCAAGCCGGGGGCACGCAGGTAACCGATCGCCTCTCCGGAGTGGACCAGAGGTTCAGCGCACTAGTGATGTTGTGTTGGTTGTTGTGCTAGAGTGGTACAGTCTGTCATAATGTGTTCAATTGTTTGTGGTGTGTCCTGGCACAGGTGGCAGGTGTCGTCTGTGGAGTTATCTTGTCTCTGTTTATAAGTCTGTAAGTTGGGGTGATGTCCACATCGGAATCGTGCTAAGTTAACTCGATCCGATCTGCTCAGGCTGACCTCTGTCCTGTTAATGGGTTCCGGCTTCGCACCTTGGACCGCATTTGGACCGAGTCGTGTCAGTGTTTATGGGTTAGGTGTGTGTGTGTATGTGTTTTCTGTACTGTGTGATGTTTGTCGGGCGTGATATGGAATGGAGTATTTGGTGTTACCTTAATGGTGCGAGGTGTTGGTGCATGATTGTACTTGTAGTGGCAAGGGTGTTGTGGGTTAGTTGTCGCTGCTGCCATGAATTGTGTTCCTCTCATGTCTAAAGGTTCACTAACTTTCAGTATTTTTTTTCTGTGTGCAGGTGTTCTATTGGTGTTGTTTGAGTGCATCCTGTAATGATACGAAGTTCGTTGTTTTGTACTGTCTGTAAGTTGTTTATGTGTGTGTGTTTGAGATATTTGGTGCCCAGCATCGGCTAGCATAGTTCATAACTGAGCGAATATATTGTTTGTATATGAGTGATGTTGTTTCCTGCTGGTGTCCAAAGTTTGTGCCTGTTAGTACCCTAAGCGTGTTAACCCTTTGACGACCGGTATACGTTTCTTGGAACTTAAAAGTTCAGGTGTTATTGGTATTCACAATTAGATATGTTAGTAACTATAGTCACTTAAACGACCCATTTTGGGGTTAATTTTCCAACAACTAAAAGATAACTATATAAACATTTAGATGTATTTGTAGAAACGTTGCATCATTGTACAATTTATATTATTATTTCGCTGGGACACATATGTCCCGTGGTCCTCAAAGGGTTAAGTCTTGAGTACATTTGTTTTTAATGTCGTGAATGTGGTTTGCCAAAGATAATAATGTGTTGTATGTGACCACAAGTATTTTGGTCCTGTGAGTGTGTGGAATGTGGCTGTTGTTTAGTATAAGCTGCGGAGTATCTGGTGTTCTTTTGTTGCTTGTTAGCAAGGTGATGGTTGATTTTGTGGGCGCTACTTTGAGTCTATTGTGTGAACCAGTCTTGTATACTGTTTATGTATGTTTGTAGGTTATTTGTAGCGGTGTCGATATTGTTGTGGGTGGATGTTAGAGTGATGTCATCTGCATATGATGATAAGGTAAGCTTGTTATCTATGGGTGTTGAAATGTCATGCATGTATAAGTTGAATAGTGTTGGTGAGAGAACATAGTCTTGAGAGACCCCGTTCGGAAAAAGCTTGTTTTTGGATGACTTGCCATTAAATGTGACATGTGATTATCTTCCTGAAAGATAGTTGCTCAGCCACCTTTTGGTGTTATTGCGCATGTTTGTGTTGAGCATTTTGTTTATGAGAGGGAAGCGTGGGATAGCATCAAATGCTTTACTAATGTCTATTGTTGCTAATAGTGTACGTTGAGCTGGTCGTCTGGAGTTGATGCCATTCATGATGTGCTGCGTGAGGTTAGTGAGTAATATCGTGGTTGAGTGGTGAGGTCTGAATCCATGTTGCGTAGGCGATAGTGGTATGTGTGGGTTGGTGATTTGTAAGATTAGTCTTCCTGTTACTTTGGAAGGTGTGCATAGTAAAGTAATGGGTCTATACTCTATAGGAAGCTGGTTCTGCTGGATTTTTATTTGGTTTGAGTAGTGTAATAATTTTACCTTGTTTCCATATGTCAGGAATAATACAGTATCGGTATGAATATTTGCTGATATTTGTGAGAGCTAGTAATATCCTGATTACTAGTTGTCGAGAGAGATGTCCATTTCTGACTCGTCATGGCGCGTTTCATCCATCCGTGTAGTTCACAGTGCTGTAAATCGGAACTGTCCCTCTTTGATATGCACCCCCACTCAGGTCTCTATTGAGCTTAGCGACTTTATTACAATTAACTCATTAAACACAATTCTTTCTCCGAGTGCCCCTATAGAATTCATGATACCCAGCTCAGGCCCTTACTTTTTTGACCCGAGCTGCATGCACATCTAAGCTAAACTGCGTATAGCCCATTCAGATGGCAAGGACTGCGATGATAGTTATTCAGTGTACCCTGAAACCAACTTTTTACACACTATATTCAGCCATTGTGAGGTGTATTTAAATCAGTTCACATCTCGCCAGGAACGGGGTATTATCACCTACGAGCCTATCTGGAAAATGTCCTCAACTTTTCAAGAGAAGCGAAGGACACCTTTTTAACAGCCTACGGCTTTTACCAGAATAAAGATGAAAATGGTATAAAGGCTAAATTTAGAAATTCTATAAAAAAGATATACACGTGTTTTGGACGTCTTCATACAGATTTCACATTCCAGGAGAAACTGCTTATGAACGGCATCGATCTGAAGTTGAAGCTCAACTGCACGAGTCCTGAGATCTACACAAATCTGGGGTCTGATCAAGAAGAGGGCGCGAAACCCGTTGTGATTCACATCATGAAGGCATATTTGCGTATACGCCGAGTGAAATTAAGTTCGCCAAAACAAATAGAAATTGAGAAAAACTTAATACACGCCACAGTAAAATACCCAATTATCAGGGTACAAATCAAACTATACACGGTCCTCGCCGGGTTGGCCGCGAATCAACTAGAAAACGTGGCTCTTGGAGTTCTACCTGAAACGATATTAATTGGAAAGCAAGACCACGCCTCGACGAATGGAAAATATAAAAAGAGTGCCTTTAAATTCGAGAATTTCGGCCTTCAAAATATGACTATACGTAAATGGCATCGCTTTGGGAAGGACTATTATTACTGACTACTCATCAGACGCTGTGTTCTCGCTCTGCGCGAGAACATATAGTAGTCTGGCTCATAATACAGGTGCCTGTGGTGAACTCGGGTTCGGCGTAACGCAGAAAGAATTTGCCGAAGATTTTAACATTTATTCGAGTACGCTAATTTACAGCTCAAAAGTAAGATTAGCTAGGTGTGCTACGCTTCGTCTGCCTGCAACGGGTCTCGAACCGGCAGACAATTTTTAATAGTTTTTAATATTTCTAAATTCCTACTGGGGAGCTGTCTTTAAATTTTTAAATTATCGAGAAATGTACAAATAAAAACACACCATATATATATACACACATACATATATATATATATATATATATATAGTATATATATATATTATATATATATATATATATAATATATATATATATATATATATATATGCCTAAATAACCACGAAGGAAAAGACAGTAATTAAAAGCGAGTACGCTAATTTATAGCTCAAAAGGAAGGTTAGCTGGGTGTGCTACGCTTCGTCTGCCTGCAACGGGACTCGAACCCGGAGACAATTCTTAATCGTTTTTAATATTTCAATTGTATCTATATTGTGTAAAGGTGTGTATACACTTCCGCTTAAATCACAAACTAATTTTCAAAATAATTATTATGGCACTTATAAGTTAATTAACACTGACTGAACGATGTACAGGGTGTCCCCAAAAAAACTATATACTTTATAGCATCATATATTTTACAATTTAAAAAAAAACCAAACAATATATTGTTATAGCAATTGCCAATGAAAGGTAAATTAGTAATCTAAGTGATCAAAATGTTATAGCGAGTTGTTTGCATATAAAATTTAATTAACTACGCCAAGTGCTCAAAATGTTCTCCGGCGGCATGAATGCACTTTTGAATGCGTCGACTAACTGATTCGCAGACATGGACTAATGTGGATGCTGTGATGGTCCCGCACTTTTCCCTAATTGCATCCTTAAGGTGTTCGAGTGTTGCAGG
Organism: Bathynomus jamesi; assembly: GCA_023014485.1. Taxonomy (NCBI): domain Eukaryota; kingdom Metazoa; phylum Arthropoda; class Malacostraca; order Isopoda; family Cirolanidae; genus Bathynomus; species Bathynomus jamesi. The sequence goes on from JAJOZX010000446.1 coordinate 388,769, forward strand.
TCTTGTACCATAAACTGCATCCTTCAGGTAGCCCCACAAGTAAAAATCAAGTGGAGTCATGTCCGGTGAACGTGGAGGATACTCAACGCTTCCTCTTCGTCCTATCCAACGGTTAGGCAACGTTTCATCGAGGTACCTTCTGACATCACAATGATAATGAGGGGGGCTCCATCTTGTTGAAAGTAAAAGTCGTCGTTTCCAAGCAACTTCCGAACTGCAGGTATAATTTCTGTCCGCAGCATGTCGAGATATGCGGCACCGGTAACTGTCCCATTAAAGAAAAATGGTCCAACCAAACCCCTGGATGATAAACCACACCATGCTGTTAATCCTGGTAAATTAACATGTTTATCCACATAAACGTGTGGATTATCAAGTGACCAGTACCTGCAGTTGTGTCGATTTACTGTGCCATTCAGCTTGAAGGTAGCTTCATCAGACCACACGGTTTTGTTGGCAAACTGTAGGTCTTCGGCTTCCATTGACTGAAACCATTCACAAAATTCGAGTCTGCGATCAGGGTCATCTTCAGTCATGGCGTGTAACAGACTTGGAATGTAGCTTTTCCATTTTGCCGACTTTAAAATCCGGTGAACGCCTGATTTGCTGATTCCGGTCTCACGTGCGGATTGCCTAACTGATTTCTGTGATCGATTAATTTTTTGCAACACTAAAACGGAGTTTTCATCACTCGCACTTGATTTGCGTCGTCCAGATCTTCGCTTGTGCATATCTTGAGCAGATCCCTCTGTCTCAAACTTGTCACGGATGCTTGTAATGTCGAGACGTGTCGGTGGCTTTGTACCAAATTCCCGGATCCATTGCCGCTGGACTTCGGACACATTCTCAAATTTCCAATACCATTTCAGAACACTTTTTCATTACTCCAGTGTCAAACGTTTACGCAACATGGGTTCTTTTGCTGAACTGAATAAAGTTGAATGCTGTAGAGTTTGCATCGTGGAATGAGTGCGTACGCTAAGTCCGAAGTAAGCTAGTGAGTGACTAGACTACGTTCGGTCCATAGGCTTCGCCATTACAAGGCCTTTGATAAAACAAGGCCAGGCTTAGTCGACGCATTGAAAAGTGCATTTATGCCGCCGGAGAACATTTTGAGCACTTGGCGTAGTTAATTAAATTTTATATGCAAACAACTCGCTATAACATTTTGATCACTTAGATTACTAATTTACCTTTCATTGGCAATTGCTATAACAATATATTGTTTGGTTTTTTAAATTATAAAATATATGATGCTATAAAGAGTATATAGCTTTTTTGGGACACCCTGTATATAAATGTGACCCGGTTAGGTTCAATTGTGCTAGGTTAGGTTAGGTTAGGGTCAGTTGTGTTAGGTTAGGTTATATTGTTATAAACGAGAAGGTTAGGTTAGGTTATATTAATATAAACGAGAAAAGAGCCCTGGGATTAAATTTTTCGTTGTAGAAAAACTCAGAATAAAAGGAAATTAGATTACTAAATAAATTATAAACGAGAAAGAATACACCATGGTTAGGTTAGGTTAAGCTATATTATTATATTATAAACGATAAAGAGTCCTGGTATTAATTTTTTCGTTGTAGAAAAACTATATTATGTACCGGTTAGGCTACGCTAGGTTAGGTTATATTACGACCGAGATATATATATATATATATATATATATATATATGGGAGAGTTACAATAAGAGGAAATGCCACGAATTTTAAATATTATAATGCATGTAATGAATGAACCGAAGTACATAATTACTTACATTTCAAATGAATTGTCCGTCGGATCTTGCAATGCATCGCAAATTTCTGTAACAGTCTGCGTGGATAGAAGTTCATTCTGGTCCACCACGTTGAAAATTAGACGCGTTGCCTCATCATAGAAATCGCCATCTTCAAACAATTCAGGGGAGCTGTATAACTGGCTCATGGTGAATATTTCAAAATCACTAAGCAAGAAAAAACGGTGCTCTTCCAATACGTGCTCTACCGTAAAATTTACATTCCAATATGTGCTAACTAACGAAAATATCACGCCCTAACCTAACCAATCGTCAAGGGCGTACAATTGACCTAACGATTGGTTAGGTTAGGTCGTGATATTTTCGTTAGTTAGCACATATTGGAATGTAAATTTTACGGTAGAGCACGTATTGGAAGAGCACCGAAAAAACAATGAAATGAGGCTCTGAGATGAAAATGCTCCCTTTTATAAATGGGATCGTGATCAAACTACAACACACGAAACGCGGTGAATTTTGGGCTGGGCTTAACGCGTAGGCCTGCATAGCGGCCGAACATAGATTCTGGGCTCCGGCCACAGGGCTGTGATTGGCTGCCCCGTGAAATCTGGGGCGTGTCAGATATTCCCCCTTGTAGAGAGAGAGAAACGCTTTGTTTTTTTCCTCTTGTATTCGGACCGAGAGAGAGAGAGCGAGAGGGAGAGAGAGAGGCAAACGAGGATGGTTTGTGAATTTATTTATGGTGCCCTATGTAAAATAGGATCGGAAAAATTTATAGCCTCTGAAATATAAAATCTGAAATATGAAATCATCAGCGCACAAAGTTCTTCAGCCCTTCGAGACAATTCCGCCCATCTGTAAAAGTTTATTGTATCGTGGAATTCTTATACGTTACAATAAATAAATTTAAAAATAACAGAGATGTGTGCTGGATGTGGACCATTAACCCCAACGTTTAGATCATAAATAAGTTTATCTAAGGGATATATCTAAGGGATATATATATATATAATATATATATATATATATATATATATATATATCCCATAAATATTAATGATCTTCTATTGTTCAGCTGTTTACTTCTTTTAATTAGGAAATGTTCAGGAGGGAATTTGATTATACTGTCCTACCTTCTCTCCATTTCCCTCAAGTTTTACACTCCAACTTAGAGAGAGAGAGAGAGAGAGAGAGAGAGAGAGAGGAGAGAGAGAGAGAGAGAGAGAGAGAGAGAGAGAGAGAGAGAGAGAAGGAGAGAGAGAGCGAGAGCGAGAGGTAGAGAAAGAGAGAGAGGTAGAGAGAGAGAGAGAGAGAGAGAGAGAGAGAGAGAGAGAGAGAGAAAGAGAGAGAGAGAGAGAGAGAGTGTTACAAGGAGTTACAAAGAAAAGAAGTACCTCAAAAGGCCTTGCGGCCCATACCGAGGAGGTACCAATGGCAACGGGTGCCAGGGAATGTTTTCTACACCCTCAAATAGTGTGCAAGATTTGGTCTAACCTTTTTTTGAACTGATCCACAGAGGAACTGTTCACAACTTCTGAAGGTAACCTGTTCCACGTGTCACAGATCTTATACGTAAAGTAATTCCCACACACACTAGTCCTAAACCGTTTCAAATCCAACGTCCAACTATTATTGCGAGTTGGGTTATCATTTAAACTAAACATGCTTCTAAAATCGACATCGTTGAACCCACGTAAGAGCTTGAAAACCTCGGTGAGTTGACCGCGCAGCCTCCGAGTTTCCAGCGAAAACAAGTTCAGGGCGCGTAAACGTCGATTGTAGCCCATATGCCTAACGGAAGGTATTAACTTTATGGCTTTCGCCTGCACTCGCTCCAGCCACTCGATATCTTTACTGAGGGTGGGCGACCAGAACTGCACAGCATACTCCAGGTGCGGCCGAACCAGGCAATTGTACAGAGAGAGTACAATCTCCTTGTTCCGAAACTGAAATTGCCTCCGGATATAACCCAACAGCTTCTGGGCTTTCTTTTCCACCTCTACGCACTGTTTAGTAAACTTAAGGTCGCTGCTAATTAGCACACCCAAGTCCTTTTCCAAATCAGTGGCCTCGATATTACTCCCCAACATCGAGTAGTCCGACTTGGGATTGGCGTAGCCAATGTGCATCACCTTGCATTTACCCATGTTAAACGGCATTTGCCATTTTTCGGACCACTCTCCTATCCTACGTAGGTCCGCACGCAGTTGCTCGATCGCCTCGGGCGTCCCAACATTGGCCCCAAGCTCGGTGTCATCAGCGAATTTGGCGATCCGGCAGATGATGCCACCTTCAATATCATTTATGTAAATGATAAACAACAGTGGCCCCAAAACGGAACCCTGAGGAAACCCGCTAGTGACCGAGGCCCAATCCGAACTAGCTCCTAGAGAGGGTGAGAGGGAGAGGGAGAGAGAGAGAGAAAGAGCGAGAGGGATAGAGTGAGAGAGAGAGAGAGAGAGAGAGAGCGAGAGAGAGAGGGAGAGAGAGAGAGAAAGAACGAGAGGGATAGAGTGAGAGAGAGAGAGAGAGAGAGAGAGAGCGAGAGAGAGAGGGAGAGAGAGAGAGGGAGAGAGTGCGAGAGAGAGATCCCTGCTAGGAAACCCTGACTACCCATTTATCTACCAACCTTGGAAGGACGCGCCGCCACCGGTTCTCGAACCCGACGCATATAATCGTGTGTGCGTAATATTTTATGGGCGTATAGAAGGGTGTGTACGTGCCAAAACGAGGTGTGTATATACTGTGCCAACTGGCTGATAGTGCCTGGAGGCACTGGCTGATTAAGCCGACTGGCTGATTAGAGGACCTATAAGATAACGGCCGCTCTGCTGAAGTCTTAATATGCGCTTGGCTCGTGTCAAGCGACCACCTCTCTTCCTCTCTCTCCTTCTCTCTTTTTCATGTGGGATAACTCCGCCTCCAAGTTCCATAACCCCTTGCTCTTGCAAAAACCTCCCTCCCCCTTTGGTGGGTGCCTTGCAACAAGGGGGTTGGCACTGGCACTGGTGCCAACATTTCATTTGCAACATTTATCAACATTTGCAAGTGCATTGCACTCTCTCCTTTTTTGCCCATACTACTTACATATATATGTATATATATATATATATACCTTTAGTTTGGTTACCTTTGGTTAGCTTCCACCCGAAGTGTTCATCCTGACGAAGGTCAAGCTTTTCACTCCACCTTAGACCTACAGTTTAACGTGGAATCCGAACCACGCCCCACCAGCAGCTCAACGTCTTAACCACTAGGCCATCCAAGGTACCAATTTATCTACCAACCACTTTCTTTTTATTGTGTAGAAGGATGAACAGCTGGGTTTTGCTGCGCGCCGGCTGCCGTCACTGGGTCTCGTAGTCAGGATTCGTAGTCAGCGACGCTAACCACTACACCACCGATGCGCCTATATATATTACATATATATATATATATAATATTATATGTTACAGTCAAAGTGTGTAACCAACCATTTCCCATAATGGCTGAAACTTTTAGTCATTTCGCGAAATGGCTGTTTCACTTGGTTATTTCGCAAAATGACTAAAATTTTCAGACATTACGCGAAATGGCTGAAATTCCACCTTGGTCATTTCGTGAAATGGCTGAAATGACTTTTGTCATGTATTCATAGAAATAACAAACATCACAATAAAATTGGAAACTTTTATTTAACTGACTAAATCTTCTAAAACATACATAAATCCACAGGTCTGTTCAAATAAGTGAGAAACACTCTTCAAATGCATATTTAAACACATTTGAACATTTGAACACATTTGAATTTGAATTTTCAATATAGAGGTTTTCAAATACTAACCGGGCCTTCAATTTTATTCCGATGTCCGCCAGTGAAGGCCCGGTTAGGTCAACTGTATGCCCTTCACAGTTGGTTTGGTTAAGTCGTGTTATTTTCGTTAAAACTAACGAAAATAACACAACTTACAAGATCATTTGCCCGGTTAGGTCAACTGTATGCCCTTGACAATTGGTTAGGTTAAGTCGTGTTATTTTCGTTAAAATTAACCTGGCATACAGTTGACCTAACCTGGCAAATGATCTGTACGAAATGACCAAGGTGGAATTTCAGCCATTTCGTGTAATATCTGAAGATTTTAGTCATTTCGCGAAATGACCAAGTGAAACAGCCATTTCGCGAAACGACTAAAAGTTTCAGCCATTACGCGAAATGGCTGGTTACACACTTTAACTGTAACATATATATATATATATATATATATATATATGCGACAGTCAAAGTGTGTAACCAACCATTTCGCGTAATGGCTGAAACTTTTAGTCATTTCGCGAAATGGCTGTTTCAATTGGTCATTTCGCGAAATATATATATATATATATATATATATATATATATATTATATCTGTCTTCCCAAAAGTGATCTGTCTTTCCTTGTGAACGGACGTATTCTATCGAGTGTCCAGTGTTACCAATTGAATAAGTGGTTTTATTCGCAGTCTTTAAAAAAAGTGTTTGGTGCTTTATTAACTAAATTACCTCATATTATAATTATTCATAAACGAATATATTTTATTTATTGACTTTATTCATTATTATATTATTTGATTAAACCAAGGCGAGTGCATGTGGCTTGCCTTCTTTGTTTTCTTTCGAGAGAGTAAAATTCCAATCTACTACCAAACGTGGTCTAATAAGTTTGATTTTACCTTGCTGAGATCATCAAGTAGGGTGTGGTCACCCTCCGTGGGGAAAAAAAAAAGTAAAAAAGGAAAAAAGTCGGCCAATTGTGGACGGCTAAGTTTTTCTTCTTTTTTGTTTTTTTATCCATCTTTATTAATACTTTTTCTTCTGCAGAAAATTCGTCGGTAGCTTAATTAAGTATATATTCATTTAGTATAAATTTGAAGGCTCTATCCTTAAATGCTCGTAGCCTACGAAATAAAATAAACTAATTTTTTTCTTTAATTGCTTGTAAAGACTATGATTTAATTGCGATAAATGAATCGTGGCTTAGCACTAAAACACGTGACTTTGTAGGGGAGTATCAAATTAGAGGTTATAGACTTTTTGTTAAAAACAGAATAGGTTGGCGAGGAGAAGGTGTTATGTTGTATATCAAAGATAATATTGCGAACATTATAGAAGTAAAGCACAGAATTCCAGAACCGATACATTCGACTATAGCAGGACTTAAATTGAACGATTTCAAACTTGTTGTTGCGGTTATATATAAGCCCCCTAATCAAACATCTGATACGGACGAAGCGTTATATCGTGAACTTAAGAGAATAATAGGTAGTGAGCAGGCCTTAGTTATGGGTGACTTTAATTTCGCCAACGTGGATTACGATACAATGCAAGGAGATGCGGAAGGTAATCGTTTAGCTAATTTTCTCGAGGATAGCTTTCTTATTCAAAGGGTTGGGGAACCTACGAGGTTCGACAGTATTTTAGATTTAGTAATAACTAAGGACGACAGGCTAATCACTGATCTTCAATTAATAGAACTGTTCAGCAATAACGATCACAATATGGTAGAGTTTGTCCTCTCAGTAAGTCACTCGAAACCAGCTAACTTGACTAAAATTCCTAACTTCCAGCACGCAGACTTTTGTAAATTTCGAAATGAATTGTCACTTATCAATTGGGAAAACGTAATGGGGCTCTTCAACGCAAAAATAATGTGGGAATCGTTTGAAACAGTGTTGAAGAAAAGTATTCTTTATGCGACAAAACACAAACGAATGTAACGGAGAAAGATTCAGGTATTATTGTTGCCGACACTTTCAAACCAGATAAGGAACGTATCGAAGCGGTTAGAAAAGCAAATAGAATCTTAGGATTTATTGGTAGATCATTTGAATTTAAGTCGGAGAAAACAATGCTCACATTATATAATTCTTCAGTACGTCTCCACCTGGAATACTGCGTTTATTTCTGGTCTCCATATTTACGGCAGGACATACACAGAGGGAGAGAGTGCAGCGACAGACTACCAAGATTGAGACTACTAGACTGAGAAACAAATCATACACTGCCCGTTTCGAAACATTAAATTTATTATCACTTGTATAAAGGCGTGTTGGAAGAGATTTAATCGATGTTTAAAATGATTAGAGGTTTTGATAAAATGGACGCCGAAAAATATTTCTCCTTCAGAAATGTAGATAAAACTCGCGGTAATGATTTGTAATTAGTGGGTAAGTATTTTAATTCTAATGAAGCTAGACATTTCTTCTTTAATTGTATAGTTAATCTGTGGTATACAGAGTAGCCAGAAAGTCTCTTTGCAGTGAAATTACAGCATATCTGTATGTTACCCTTGTTTTTCATACAAAGGAACTTTGTGGCCACCCTGTAGATTGACAGCTGGCGTAGTTCAAAGTAATTCTGTCGATTCCTTTAAAAGGAGCCTAGATGTTAACTTTTCGTAAAACCCCAGTTAGAAGCATTTGTTAGCGTATAAAAATATTGTAGGGTTTTCACTCGCATTCTCTCTCCTTTTCTTCAAAAGTTTCACTTATCTTTAAACTTCCCTCCTTTCTTTCAACCTCCCTTCTTTGTTTTCTTTAAAATGTTCAATTGTCTTTAAATTTTCTTCTCTCTTTTAACCTTCCTCCTTAAACAGACATCCTCGTTGGGATCAACCGGTCTGTTGCTGTTTGGTATCCTTTGTTTTCCTTTGTTATTGTTTGTTCCTTGAAAATTATTAATTTTAAAAGTTTGGAACTCTGTAATTAGTTTTAAACATTTTCCTAATAATTTTAATTGGGCTTAACTCCATGTGTGTTGGCAAATCATATTTTATAGTTTTTTTTAGGATCACCTGAAGATCAGGGACCCCAGCCTTCTTTAGTTAGCTTTTAAGGCTAACTAACAAAAATATCACGACCTAACCTAGCCCTTCGTCAAGGGCGTACAGTTGACTTAACGAATGATTAGGTTAGGTCGTGATATTTTTGTTAGCTAGCCTTATAAGGCCGCCTAGAGAAGGCTGGGGGATCTGATCTTCAGGTGATCCTTTTATTATTATATATTTATTAATTTCTTCTAAATTTGGTAATATGAAATTTTGTAATATGTAATTAATCTAATTTTTGGGATCACCTGAATATTAGGGTCCCCAGCCTTCGTTAGTTAGCCTTATAAGGCTAACTAACGAAAATATCACGACTTAATCTAACCAATCGTTAGGTCAACTGTACGCCCTTGACGACTGGTTAGGTTAAGTCGTGATATTTTTGTTAGTTAGCTTGGATCACCTGAAGATCAGGGCCCCCAGCCTTCGTTAGTTAGCCTTATAAGGCTAACTAAAGAAGGCTGGGGGCCCTGATCTTCAGGTGATCCAATTTTTGTAAAGGATATATATTTTTTACAAAATAGAGCTGTCAATGAAATATATATATATATATATATATATATATATATATATATTCAGGGTGTTATCAATTTATGCTTCATAAATTAATGTACATATTCAGGACGTCAAAGTGAACAAAAAGTTTTTAAAAACAAAAATCCGCAATCGCTTCGTTTCCGAGATACATTGCTTTTTTGTTGAGGACGATCCAATTAAATTAAAAGTCATTAAAGTTCATCAGAGTTTATTTACAGAAAGTACTCAAAATGATTTCCCTGCATCAGATTACATGTTTCAACGCTTCGTTGAAAATATTGCTCATACGTTTGAAAACACCTACGTGTTTCAGTTCAGGTGAGTCACTGCTTTTCAGGGAGCAATAAGTGAATGGCCTCGTTTTTAGATGGCATGGCTGCGTATTAAATATGCTTCTGTACCACATCAACTGCAAGAAGTCATAGACAATAACGGTGGCAGGACAAGATATTAAATTTATTGCGTTCATGTATAAAATATCTCTCAAATACAATGGTAATTATGAATGTGTAACACCTTTGCAAAATTGTCAAATATCATCGTTTAAATGGCTCTAGGTTTATTGATATGAATCACTGTAATAGTTTTATTTTCTGTAATTTTCTCCTTTGAGGTGAGAGACCGTCAAAAGTCACAGCTGCAGCGGTTCAACACTTAAGTTGTAACATGGAACTTGTTAATACAAAACAATTATATACATTTATGATGCTGCCTCCCTACAAAACATTCTTCGTTTCTAATTAATTAATATTTCTCTCAGTGAGTCTTTATTACTATATTATTGTTGCTGATCTAGAAATAGCATTTGCTCTGGATATAACAATGTCATACCAGTAGTATCCATTCAGCAGCTGTCGTTCATTTGCCAATTGGGAGATATTCTAATCAGTGACGTATGAAACCTACAGATACCCATCAATCTGGTAATGTTATAATGTTATTAAAATGTAATGTGCATTAAAACTGTTTTTTCATTCATAAACCGCCTATATATGTATTTATATATATTAGGTTTTTGCTTTGTCATTGTTATAACACAAAATAATATCTAAATCTATGTTCAGTATTAAATGTAAGTAAATAAATATATAAATTAATCAACTTGGAATTTGCTCAGGGCGCAGTAATTCCTACCAACGGCTCTGTTTATACACATTGAAACTTCGGACGTGACGACAGTGTTCATGGTATTGGCAAGCCTGAACGAACTGAATTTTTTTTTTTTTAGTTTTCACAAGACCAATTTTTATTCACTTCATTGATATCCCCTTCTCACTATATATCCCCTTCTTGAATTTATATTTAATTATTCATTTATGTTTCCATAGTAATATGTAAACCAGAGTGATAAATGGAAATAATTATGTTCTAAAGACATTTTGCAATGAGTCAACAAAACAATCAGCGCTCTCACTAAACATTCCTTCATAAAATGTTACAACCGTTTGTAGTACACACAACAAATATATGCCAGGTGTTGCTATCTGTTCTCAAGAGTGTCCTAAGAATAATGAGCGCAACTGTACGTGGGCACCCACAGAAACATTTTCAAGGGGTGGGGCAAAACATGTATGTAGGGCACGGGTACTCAAACTTTTTCGCAGGCGGGCACATTTTCCAAATGCTGAAGCACAGGCGGGCACACATACAAAATATTATGATAAAAAATACATAAAAAACATAAAAAATATTATTATCTGATTTTAATTGGAATATTCTTTCTATTAACCAGTCTCTAAAACTTTATCTGGGGGCTACTCGGGAACACACCAAAATGGCTTCGCGGGCCCATGTTTGAGCACCCCTGATGTAGGGAATCAGCTTTTACAGTGTAACTATGTAACTACACGGACTAAAAGAATATGTGTAATGTGTGCTTAAATGCAAACACAAATTTACAGTATTGATAAAAATTACTAAAAATATTTACTTTAATTACGATTGTAAGCATTACCTTGGCATTACTAAAAGAATGGACACGAGTAGGGTAACAAGAATTAATACAGTTTAAAGACATGTAGTTAAGTGAACCATGAGCTTTAATAATGAAAATGGTAATCATTTATGAATACATTACGTTCACCGACATACCAAAATATTTGTAATAAAAATAAAAAGAGAAGACCAAACTTGGTAGGTAAAGGCGGCAACAAACGAAATGTGAAATTGAAATGCTATCTCTTCTGCAATATGTACCATATACTTTATTTTTTCATCACTGCCAGTTATTACAGAAAATATTAAAAAAAAAATCAATATGCTTATCCAGTGAAGCCTATTTAAAAAGAAACTGAAGTCGTCTGCGACCACTGCCAAATTGGTCCACAACTTTTCTCATAAAGTCAGCTTTGTTGAGTTGATTTTCTTCCTGTGTACAATCAACCTACACAACCGGGATCTACAGATCTACAGAAGCTAAGGCTAACAAAGACACTATGATCCACTCTAAGGTTAGCCCGAGAGAAAGGAAAGAGTAGGGGATTAAGAGAAGAGAATAAGGGGTTAAGTAAGTAACACCACCTACCACTTGTGGGTTAACATTCATTCAGAAAAAGAGAAAAAAAGTCTCACCATCATCATCCGCCGGCCACTGCCGACAAGTCGGAAAAATAGTCGAAGAGAATAGGAAAGGGGTGAAAGATGAAAAGAAGTAAAATAAGAACGCTTGCAAACCATGCAAACACAGTCTTAACTCACTGTCATACCATGCAAACTACAGACATGCAAGTAAGGAGAGGAAAAAAGAAGAAAAAAAAGTAGGTAAAGTTAAACAAAAAGTGGGTTAGTTTACTCTACGAACTACATCTACGTTCGTGTTAGTCTAATTTTTTTTTTTTTTTTTTTTGCTGGCATATCACACGCTGGCATGTCACAAGCTGGCATTAGACGTCAACAGACTCATCCCCGATTACGACTCCCAGATCTCCTGTTGCTAATTGTTTTTTTATTTAAAACAACGTTAATATTTTTAAAATGCCTATCTAAACGGTTCTTAAACATATTAAAGCTGGTAGAGTTAACGACTGACGCGGGAAGATTATTCCATTTATCAATTACTTTAAACGTAAAGAAGTTTTCAGCGATATTAGTAATGAAACGTCTGCCACGCAACTTAAATCCGTTATTACGAGTATTGCTATTATCGAAAGTGAACAGTTTGTCAAAATTTACGTTATCGATGTTATTAACGATTTTGAAAACTTCAGTAAGCTCCCCCCGTAATCTCCTAGTATCGAGTGAATGCAAGTCTAACTCTTTTATCCTAACTTCATAAGGCTTGTTGCGCAATGACGGAATTAGTTTCGTGGCACGACGCTGAACCCTTTCTAACTTATCAATATCCTCACGCAAATACGGGCACCAAAACTGAACGGCATATTCTACATGAGGCCTGACTAGGGGCTTGTAAAGGGGAAATATAATATCCTTTGATTTAAATTCTAAATTACGCGCTATGAAGCCTAACATCCTATTAGCTTTTGCGCAAGACTCCAGGCACTGGTTCCTAACCTTTAAATCCTTAGATACGCGTACACCTAAATCTACTTCCTCGTCAACGCTCGCTAACTCTCTATCATCCATCGTGTACGTGTAATTATTGTTACGAGAACCTATATGCAAAACTTTACATTTGTCTACGTTAAATTGCATCTGCCACTTATCCGTCCACTCCATAATCCTATTTACATCGTCTTGGAGCCTATTTCTATCGTCCTCGTTAACAACCTTACCGCCTATTTTAGTATCGTCCGCGAATTTTGACACGTTACTAGTCAATCCTACATCTATGTTAGTGTAAATTACGAATAGCAATGGGCCTAACACTGAACCCTGTGGGCCACCGCTACCTACATCCAACCACCCCAATTCACTACTATTAACAAAGACCCTCTGTCTCCTAGCACGAAGCCATTCCTCTAACCAGTTAGCTACCTGACCGCGTATACCGTGCGCTTTAACCTTCGCAATTAATCTTCTATGCGGAACTGTATCGAACGCCTTTTTAAAATCTAAATAAATAAGTCAGCCGCTCTATGCCTATCGTATTCACGCACTATTTCGTTATAAAATTCTAAGAAATTAGTTAAGCAAGATCTATGGCGTCGAAACCCATGCTGACTACTATTAATCAAATCTCTACTTTCTAAGTGATCGATGATACGATCCCTAACTCCGGATTCCAAAAGTTTACGGACAAATGACGTTAAGCTAATGGGCCTATAATTGCTAGCTGCTGTGCGGTTGCCTTTTTTAAAAATGGGCGTGACGTTAGCTAACTTGAAGTCTTCAGGAATAATCCGTTTCGAGTGGCTGATTAAAAATCTTCGTTAAGGGGCCTATGATAACGTCTTTCAAATCTTTCAAATGTCTGGGATAAAAAGCGTCAGCGCCTGGAGCCTTGCTAACTTTTAGCCTGTCGATGTAATGCGCAACCTCACCATCGTAAACGGTTATTTCATCCAAAATAGTCTCGCTACTAAATGGAACGATATCGTCCACGTCGGGAACATTATTTACGTCTTCTACGATAAAAACTGTCGCAAAAAAGTTATTGAAAATACCCGCCATCGGCTGAGCGTCAGAAGCCAAAGCGCCGTTAACATTCACTAGAGGGCCTACTTATCTTTTATCGGCTTACGATTATTGACATACTCAAAAAACTTTTTTGGATTATGTTTACTATCCGCAGCTATAAGTGTCTCTAAATTACGCTTAGCATTCCTAACTGATCTTTTAACCTGACGCCTAAGCTCGATATATCTATTAAAGTTAGCTACCGTGCCATTGCGTTTATTAAGTCTATACGCTCTGTTACGCTCGTTTATGAACTCGCCTATTTCTAGCGCGCTTGGGCCTACGAGGAATAAACTCCCTTTCAATTTTCATAAAACTTTCTTTAAACGCCTCCCAATGCATAATCGATAATCTGTCACAGTTGATCTTAGCCTTGTTTTAACTCTGCGCAAGGTACTGAACGACCTTTCAACTTTGCATGTAGTCGCAGATAATGTTAATAATATGAGAATTGCCTGGCGAATGGCTGGGTAAAATTCAGTACTTGAAAGCAAGTTGAGAAAATCTATGTTCATGTCTTGCAAGAGAGGGCAAATGCCTCCGCTTGCCCCCTCCTGCGGGCGCCCATGCCTATGTACAATCAGTTAGTTTTTCCGAGGAAGATCCACTTGGGACTCGCTTGTCTGAGAGAAAAATGACAAAAAATTTGGGGATTAGCTGCGGTTTCGTTCAGTTAATGTGGGGAACTTTAAAAATAAGGCATTCAAAAGAATCCGTGTCTCAAGATCTCAAGACGTGATAGTAATGTCTCACCAAAAAGAAAGACTCGTTGCAGAAGGTTACTACAATTTTTCAGGTAGTAATGTTAAAAATAATTGTTTACACTGACGAAAAGGACTTTCCATTGAAGTTGCGCGAAACCGGCAAGACTGTACCACCAAACAGTGGTACCGGCAAGACTGTACCACCAAACAGTGGTACCGGCAAGACTGTACCACCAAATAGTGGTACCGGCAAGACTGTACCACCAAACAGTGGTACCGGCAAGACTGTACCACCAAACAGTGGTACCAGTAAGACTGTACCACCAAACAGTGGTACCAGCATGACTGTACCACCAAACATCTCGTTTTTCAAAGAAACTTGTGGTTTTTTCTGGGGTCTCTTGGAATGGAAAGACTGATATTCATTTCATTGACACCAACAACGCTAAAGTGAACTCCGAAACTTATGTCAAATTCTTGGACCAAAATCCCTTGCCAAATTGCTGCCGTCTGTATCCTGATAATAACTTCATATTCCAGCAAGGTGGAGCTACTTCTCATGCAAGCAAATCTACACGGGACTATCTGCAACAGAATGATACTTATTTCATTAAGAAAAATGAGTGGCCTCCTCAATCACCGACTGCAACCCGATGGACTATTCGATATGAACTTCCTTGACAGAAAAAGTTTATGAAGGTCGAACAGAAAAGTTCACGGAAAGGAAGTTAAACTAAAAGATACTCGAGTGCTGGAACAAAATAACTAAAAGAAATCAGAAAATGTATCATGTCATGGGAGAAAAGACTAAGAGCTGTTTGTGAGCAAGACGATGGACATATTTATCATCTTTTTCAAGAGATATTTTTGTAAGTAATAAGAGTAAAATTTCAGTTCTATGATATTGTTTACAGTGATTTACATTTTTGTTTCTTTCACTATGGAAAAAGTATAACAGCTAGAATTCTGAAATTCTTATTGAATGTTGCTAACTATTTAAAGTTATACTGAGCCAAATTTCGCGATTGTAAAGTTTAGAAATTTATGAGTTACTGTACTTTAAGTATCGGGACGTTTTCTTCAGCCACCCGTTAGATTGGAACCAACATGATCAAAATAATTTATAATCTTACAATGCATAATCCTTACCACTCACTGGAAGATAGTTAAGAAACATTAACAACGCTGATTATAAGATCCCCATGATGTGGAACAATTGGCGGCACTCGCGAAAACAGTATACTGCAATCCATAAGAATATCTGATAAAGAATTTTCAGGAATAAAATTAATGGCCTCAGAAGAGTAAAAACTTGTAGAAGCAGCTTCTAATCTAATCATCCCTGTTGTGGAGCAGGGAAGAAGAAAAGACAAAGAAAACACCATTGCAAATTTGTTGGGAATCATCAGTGCACTTATGAGTGCCTCCAAATTCATATGAAAAAAGGGCAGGCGTATGGAGTTGAGTGACATTAGAAGTCTCGAGATGTACCAAGAGGTTAGTGTTCACCTGGTTCAACCAGTGTTGAGTGGCGATTCTGAGAGACCAGCCCTTTGGGTGTTGTCTTTAAGAACCAATGATGATTAAATGAAAACCATAAGTCCCTCACTTCTCAGATACGTACGAGATGTATAGGGTGTCCACAAAGTCCTGTTCCGGTTTTAAAATTTTATTACAACAAAACTAAAAGACAGAATAATGCAGTTGTTTGCACTTTTTTGCTTAAATAATTAAGTTTTTATCTTGATTTACAGGTTGTAATCTGAGTGTCAAGTTGCTATTGATAGAAGCTTCAACGAAAATTGCGACTACACAACTCAATGTGTACTCTTGTTTGTGAAGTCGATATCAATGACAACTGTTCAATAGAATTACCACCGTCAATATGGAAAGGATCCTCCGTCCAAACACAGCATTCGGAGGTGATTTTGCAAGTTTTCGGGAGACAGGAAGTGTGAGTGACTCGTCAAGACTCGTCCAAGAGATATTCCAACACAGCCCTAGAAAGTCTATTCGTCGTGTCTCAAGTGAACTGCAGCTACCAAGATCAACGGTATACAAAGTTGTAAACACGAGATTGCATTTTTAAACGTATAAAGTGCAAATAGTCCAAGTTTTACAAACCAGATTACACATTGAGCTTTTTCCTGTGTAGTCGCCATTTTCGTTCAAGCTTCTATCAATAGCAACTTGACACTCAGATTACAACCTGTAAATCAAGAAAATACTTCAATAGTTAAGCAACAAAATGCAAAACACTGCGTTATTCTATCTCTTTTGGTTTTGTTGTAATAACATTTTAAAACCTGAACAGGACTTTGTGGACACCCTGTATATGTGATAGATTGTTTGAAGATCCTTTCGCAGAATCAGTTCATTTGTTTACCCAAATTTCTAACATAATACTTTCAGAATTAAAGGACATATCTAAATGAATTTTACATGTGAATTTGAACGTACCTATTTTAATTATTTAATATGATGAACTCAAGAGAAATTTTATGAGCTGATGAGAAAAGCAAGTGAAATAAGTAAATTCGTAAAACCATCTACTTCCTCATATGAATTTCCATCCTTTGTTGCATGCATAACGTACAGTTTAATGATTTTAATACAGATTAACGCCAGACGATTGTATTCACGCTCTGCGGACACCCTTATGCAAGACAGGTTTAATTTTTAAATTCTGTTTAATTACTATTACGTGACTGCCGAAAGCTAACTATTACTGTGGTGCACGTAATTCTTTTACATATCGTTTGAGTTCCTTCCCTTGGTACCCAGCACTCGCCTACTCCTGGTCCTTCCATGTGGCAATTAGCATTTCAATAAAAAAACTCGAGTGTCTCCATATCTTCGTACAAAGTAGCGAGTCACTACCATTACCATAGAGATACTGTAGAATTATAAAAACGAGTGTCGTGTTTATTTGTATTTTACTCGCTTTTATAATTATAATTACAGTCGTAATTATCATAGTTATTTAAGTATTCACTAAAGAACACTTAGTGCTTTGATCTCGAGTAATTCGCTTATAACTAAAACTAATCATATTTAATTAAATGTTACAAGTTTATACGCAATTTCCGTAATCTTATCGCAATAGTCAAAACATTAAAAACATCAAATTTAATTTGTAAAATGTTTTAATATCACTCGGATATATTCACAAATTTATATAAAGAATTTTGAACTGAATTTAATTTTCCTGTCAGTTTCATGCACAGAAACATGAATGTGGAAAACAAAATTATAATTTAAGCGGGTTAAATTAATAGCTACTACATTAATTAATAAATTTTTTTTATAGTAATTACTGAAATGGTAGCGAAATAATTAAAAATTTATAATAACTATGAAATGAGATGTGAAAAATAGAAACAATTCACTTTTAGAAAATGACATTAAAAATCGAGTACATGTTTCTAGCTTTTTCATACCTACATGGTTTAAAATATACTAAATAAATAATCCAATTTTCCATGCCATAATGTACTGGCAAACAGCCTTTATCTATAATGATATAATGAATGACGAACATTTTAACTTATCAAATATAGATCATTATCTGTAGATACTATATACTAACATACAGTATTTATGAAAAGTTTTGAAACACCAATTTCGATCTTGCGCGTCTTAAAGTTTTAAGGTTTATATTCCATAAACAAAGAGTTGTTGAACTTTCCCTGTTTTCGGCACGTGACTTTAAAGTTTTTTAAATTTTTATTTACTTTGGATGCATCAATGAATTATTAAAAATAGTTAGGAACAAATTTGCCGTATATAAGGTGTTAATATATCTGTCGGAAGTCGTTAAGACGTGTCACGATGCTAAGAGCCTAAAAGATTTCTTATTAAGAAAAAATCTTATTGATTTTTACGGAACCGCGAATACTCGTGAATATTTTTGTTTGGAAGAATCCAAAAGTCACTCTCCTTTATCAGTGACAAAAACGTGTCTTCGAAGTGTGCCTCCGTACGGCTTCATCTTTTTCATGACCCACCCGACGGGAAAAGGGGCATTATGTTTGCCCTTTTCTGCGAGTTATTCGCGCTTCCTCATTACTTACTGCACATAGGTTATTTACCTATTTATTACGATACAATACCTATAAATGCTATATTTAGATTTTACTTTTGTAAGTCAGATACGAATTATATAGCTAAGAACGGAAAAATAACTAAAACAGGAATGACAAAACACTTATTTTTATCTCTGAGCTGAATTAGGTTTTACTGCATATAGTCAAGCAAGTGATATATATATACAGTAGGCCTATATGCAATTTATATTCTGCTCCATCCCAAATACTCAACTCACTCCCTTTATATTATTTTCAAAAAATTAATGGTGAAGCAATAGAGCAAATACAATATCTTGTCAAATTATCACCACCTCCTTGAGGTGTTACCCACTAAGCTACGGACGCTGGCTACTCAGACATAAGAAAACAATGTCGAAGTTGTTGTGCGAAAGGAAATATGATCATAAGGAACAAATGAAGCTAAAGACTCTCTTTTCATGTTAAACCCTATTATTTATTGCCAGCAAGTTTGGGTTGAATGTAAAAAAAAAGTTTGTCAGAATTCCAACTTTGCTGTATAAGAGATCATTTAGACTGCTGCACAAGTTACCTCCATAATGCTCAGCTTCGCAAATGTTCGCTAATAACAATGTCTCGAGTTCCCTGGAGGTAAAAAAACATACTCAATACAGTTTAATGCAGAAAATTAAAAAAAAATCGGACAATCCAATTGACCAGTCCGGTTTTTTGTCTTTTAAACTATGGGATTCATGGCATGAGAATGTTTGTCTTCAGCTCCATTTAACATCGTTATTGTTATTTTCATAACTAGCATTTTTATTTGTTGTCCTATTTTTGGATTTTAGTGTTTATTGTTACTTTTTTATTACAGTACTTATTTCATTATATGTACTTTTATTTATTTTTTAGTCCTCCTTTTGTTTTCATTTTTTAATTATTACCAGCTGTACTATGGAAGTTTTTTTCACTCTGCAATTAAATTCTTCCATTTCAATTTCCATTTTCGTAATGTGCAATAAGTATCACACCAAACTCATAAAAGTTAATTTTCATTCCAGCAACATTTAGCACAAGGTTACAATTGGTCGTTCATAAAATGGACACATAGAACACTTTCTTCGTTAATATCATCTTCAATTTGTTTTTGTTCATTGTAAACATCTTTAATGTTCAACTAAATCTCTAATTACCTCCCTTGTCACCTTTATTTTTTTAATAACTGTTGTTCAGTTTGAATTAGTAAATGAAAATGAAATGAAAATGAAAAGGTTTATTGACAGACTATAGTCCATATGACAAATATTATTAATACAATGACAGTTCATATACTAAGGATAGAAATATATACAATTGATTAGAAATAATACTGCACTGTCGAAGTTAAGTGGAGCTACAGACAAACGTTTTCGTACCAAGAAGTCCATAGCTTAGAGGATAAATGGCAGGACTCATGGATAGCTTGGATGATCGAGTTGGTTGATTTTTTAATTCTTTGCATTAGACTGTGTTGAGCACGTCTTGTTACCTCCGGGAAGCTCGGGACATTGCTGATAGCAAACATTTGCGAAGCTGAGCATCTCGGGGGGTAATTTATGTGAGAGTCTAAAAGACCTGTTGTACAGCAAATTTAGGGTTCTGCCAGAACCTTTTTTTATAATTCACCCAGAGTTGCTGACCGTATATATTACTGCAGAAACTACGAAAGAGTGTGTCTTTAGCTTCACTTGTACAGAAACGAAAGTTCCTTACGGTCATATTCGCTTTAGCACACAGGCTTCGAGATTGTTTTCTTATATCCGAGTCATCACTCAAGGAGCTGGTAATAGTTTGACCCAAATACTTAAACTCTTGTACTTGCTCAATTACTTCACCATTCATTTTAAACCTTATATCAGCTGGATGATTACAGCTTTTAGGATGAAATTGCATAACCTTAGTTTTTGTAACATTAAAAAGAATATCATGTTTCTGCGAATACACTTCGCAGACGTTTAGTAGCCAATCCAGACCTTTAACAGAGGGACTTATTAACACCATATATATCATCGGCATAAACTAAGTTATTTATCCTTGTGTTAGCTATACAACATCCCACTGTTCCCTCATTAAGTGAAGCAATTAATCCATCAATATACACATTAAACAGCATAGGGGAGAACAAGGAGCCTTGTCTCACCCCGCAAGAGGAGCCAAAACACTTGGATAGTACATTGCCCCACCTAACAGTGAAAGATTGGTGGGAATACCAAAATTTCAATAAATTTAATATGTACATAGGAACCTTCCTGTCTTCTAGTTTTGCAAATAAAATATTGTGGTTCACCCTATCATATGCCTTACTTATATCAAGGAAACAGCTATAAATGGTTGAATTACTGTCAGTGTATTTAGATATTGTTTCTTTAAGTACATAGATACACAGGTCAGTTGAGTGGGACATTTTAAAGCCAAACTGATTAGGCGATGTCCATAGGAAACCATTTAATCGGAGTAACAAGAGTTTTTCTAGTAGTTTCGAGAAGCAGGAAGCGACAGCAATAGGCCTGTAATTATTGCTGGACAGAATGTCTCCGTACTTATTTTTGACCAGGGCCAAGATATATACCCTCATGAACTCTGCAGGGATATAGCTATGAGCCAGCATGGCTGATAGGAGCAATGATATATGCAGACATACTACGTCATTTGCATATTTTAAGTGCTCATTCGATAAGTCATCTACCCCTGACGCAGAACCAGTCTTTAACTCTTTAATTAACCTCTTTACTTCAGAAAATTATATCAAAATATTTTCCCTTGTCCCTCCCACAATCGTTTCGCTGCAATCTATCTTAAGATTATCCCTACTCACACTGTTAAGAATGTTAGAGTAGTGGTTTTTCCACAGCTTTGCAATTTCATCCTCCCCCGACACCCCATTGATTGTCGGAGGGAGGACATTTTTGACACCCGTTTGATTCTTAACAAATTTCCAAAATTTGTTATTATCGTTATTTATGCGAGCTTCACAGGCTTTTGATGCTCGAATAGACTCTGCTTCCTGTTTACATCGCCTTATGACCGCCTTATACTGACCCCGATTTCTACACATATTCATGTATACTGGTCCTAATCTGGGTCTACCATGAAAGCACCACAAATCATAGGCGTCTTTCGACTCATTATTCATCTGGTTTAAATACTACCTTTCATTTTAAGGACAACGTAAAAGTTTTAATACGATATCCGTTTCACTTACTTCTTGGAATTGTGGTTTTGTGCAGTCAATATAAGTCGCACATTCATTGACGACACCTTGCAACAATATATTTTTTTCCCTTTGGAATTGACCGCCGTTTCAAACCTAGACAGGTTCATATCATGGCGAGACTAAGGTAGAGGCGGGACAGGAGCCGTGACAGTCGAAGAAAATCAAATATGGGGCAGACAGAGAAAGACACCCTCTGCAAGAGTGGACCGAAGACGTGTCGAGGCCGGATGGGAATGTAACTCCGGGAAGCAGTGAAAACGGAAGGTTGAATAAAGAGGGCAAAAAATAAAGACATGCTCAACAGCTAAAGGAACCTGACGAAGCGGGCAAGGCTCAGGGGCATTTCTAGACATAAGGTGGCCATGGGTCAAACGGGTGTGACCAATTCTCAGACGAGCCAATAGAACTTCTTTATGCCCGGATTTATGATATGAAGACCATTGACGAAGAACAGGCTTGAGACGGTGGAGTTTGTTTACGCCGACGCCATCCCAGTCCCGCTGCCACAGCGACCTGAAATGGCGGCGGAGAGAAGGAATGAAATCTGAGAAGGGCAAAGATTTAGGGGTAATAGGAAAGAGCATATACAGTGTATATATATGTGTATATATATGTATATATAATATATAGTTGGAAACAAACATTTTCGTTATGAAGAATGGTAAAAAGTGGGGCGTTACTTTTCTTTATGCAATAAAAATGCCGTTGACGTAGAAAGTAAAGATATAGTTTCAAGTTTCAATAATTTATTGTTATATGTTGCAGAAACCAAAGAATATATTATGTATGTCCAATTTAAATGTAGGGTGTCCTGAATGTCTTGTTACACCTATGTAAATGTTACTTCAGTGTTCTGTAACTATGGTAATGAAAGTATATAGTAGAAAACACTGAGACATTTTATTTTATACAGAATTATACAACATTGTAGTTTATACATAGTTATACGCAAGTTTATTATGTATCCAATGGATCTGTATGCAAACCAGCGTTCTCACTGCACAGAATGATTTTACGCCAGGTTCGGTGTGCTATGCTCCTCAGCATTTTAGGTGTTACAAGTTTAAAAGCATCCTTTACGGCTTCCTTTAGTCCGTCATTGGAATCATAACGTTTTTGAGAAACCTTTTCCTTTATAAATCCCAATAATGCACTGTCACAACTCGAGAGATTTGGGCCTCTCGGAGGCCATTTCAATGTTGCATTTTAATGTCCCAATCCATCGATCAGAAACACCTCATTTAAATATTCACAAACTCTCAAGGAATAGTGGGGAGGTGCTCCATCCTGTTGGAACTAAACATCATTTAATATTCCGAGATTATACATAGGTGTAACAAGACTTTCGGGACACCCTGTACATAAATGTATTTTCTTTTAATTAAACTTAGATATAGGTTAAAGCATAGTGTTAGTAACTACCTTCATGTTCGCTTATATTTCAAATCAAATATATGGTCTAAGTAGTATATAGCTAATAAAATACTTTCTAAATGTTACAAAAACGATGAAAAATATCCATCATGCGTGTAAAAATTTAAAAGGATTTTACATTCATTAATGTTAGGCTTAGAGCCTAGAGTATGTGACAAATTAATTTTCTCTGTAGTCCACAAAAGTGTTTCTGTCGATCCATAGCGTCTGTGCCAAAATTTAACTCACTGAATGAGCTAAAATGTGCACGTTTTATATCATTTCGTTTGTGTCAAATGAAAGAGATCCTTTTACTTGTGTATTAGTAAGAGTTTGGTTATATTAATTGAATTTTTAGGAAGATTTATAGAGCGGAAGAAAGTTAATGCAATCGAAAGGTACGATTTCACCCAAACGAAACGATAGAAAACGAATACAGTTTGGCGTGAGAGTCAAATTTTGCACCAAAATTTCTGTAACGTTCCCAAGTTTTGAAGCTCACGCTTCTTTCACCCCCTCAGAGTCTCTTTGTAATGTGGCCGACATTATCGAAATCAACTTTGAAAAAACATTTTTAATCTCCTGCATCAAAACTAAATTTAAACCACAAAAAGAATAGGAAAAAAATTATTTTAAATCTATCCAAATGTCAAAGTTTGCCTATATTTAAAGAAATACTATAATCAAAGTAGGGATTTATTTCCAGCTGTCTGGATCTGGTCTGGGGTCCGTCTGTTGGTGACTCTACAGTAAACTATTTATAATTTACAGTGTAGAGTCTACACTGTAAATTATAAATAGTTTACAATACTAACATATTAGCATATGTGACTTATTTTATTATTACATATACAGTAGTTATTACATATAGCAAACTCTGTTCATTATTACATAGAGTTAAGGAACTTCGGAGCAAGTGTAGTTTACGTTCCCCTGTGGTGCCTAGTGTAGTTTACGTTCCCCAACATTATCCTAGTATAGTTTGCGTTCCCCAACTTTGTCCGCGTATACCTAAATCAAATAAAACGTTAAAACTAACGAAAATATTACGACTTAACCTAACCAATCGTCAGTATATACACACATATATATATATATACACACACACACATATATATATATATATTATATATATGCACCGTTATTCATAGCTTCGCTTATATGTAATATATTTTTTGACACCAAATTCCGCTATTCGCAAACCCAGCTCCGTTATTCGCAATGCCAGATAAGGGAAAAAATAATTTACAATTCCGCCTGCTACCAAACGCAGCGCAGCATGCCCGTATCGGCAAGCCATTATTCAAGAAAAGGCACGGTCTTTGTGGCGAGATGTGAGGAATGAAGTCGTTGGTGAAGGTGAGAGCAGATATGGTGAAACTTTCAGTGCGAGTTGGGGGTGGTTTGACCCCAGTCGGGGGTAGTTTGAGGAAATAAAAGTCCAGTACAGGTATGTTTATTCTTTTATTGGTGTTATTCATCACTTACTATGGTAATACAGGTCTGTATTTGAGTTTTATACTTGCTTTTATGTATCGTATGGGAACGTATCCAAACATCTTACGTTCTGAAAAATGGCCACCGGAACGCATCCCCCATAAAACATGTATTTATATGAGAAAAATTGATTCGTTATTCGCAATTTCGCCATTCGTAGTGAGTCTGAGGAACATAACTCTTGCGTAAACCGGGGTGTATATATATATATATATGTAAATTGACGATTGGTTAGGTTAAGTCGTAATATTTTCGTTAGTTTTAACGTTTTATTTGATGGATTCGGATAAGCTCTAGGAGCGCTCCATTTTTCAATATTAAACATACACTCATAAAACATTTACCATTTGAAAGCTCACATTTTTCTGAGTCTAAAAATATAGTAATCCAAAAGTATCAATAGCAAATGCAAGATTACAGAAAAAATTACAAGTTACATTTTTATAGTGAATATTTCCTGTTTTGGCTATAATGTACTTTTTTTCATAAAATATTTTTCCTGATTGGGCTATTTTTTCGCTACTCTGCGACTTAATTAGTTGGTTGGATTCTGTTCTGTCTATTTTTTTTTTTCTAATTGGATTCAGTTTAGTCGTGTTTGTGATAGAATTATCACGTGCTGTTCGTGTGGTTTCTGACTTTGAGAACTTGATTCGTCATGTACCCTAGATGAAGAGAAAGCATTGGATGTTTTTACCTTTTCAATATTAAACATACACTCATAAAACATACATCATTTGAAAGCTCACATTTTTCCGAGTCTAAAAATGTAGTAATCCAAAAGTACCAATAGCAAATAAAAAGTAACTAGGTTTAATTGTTTGACGCATGACGTAATTAATTACATTATAAAAGTTGGCTAAGTTATAAATCTTCAGTCTGTGTTGTAAGATGGTATTTTTGGTAATTGTTACGCTAACCTAACCTAACATGAATATGTTATTACATTATTATTTCTATAATTTAGGTCTCGGGGGTACGGGGGCCGAGCCCCCGTAAAGATCACGCATCACAAATTGATCGGCATAGGGTTTTATATTTAAACCTAGTTACTTTTTATTTGCTATTGATACTTTTGGATTACTACATTTTTAGACTCAGAAAAATGTGGGCTTTCAAATGGGATATGTTTTATGAGTGTATGTTTAATATTGAAAAAATGGAGCGCTCCTAGAGATTTACCATGGATTCATTTAAAAAATATCTCCGAAAGATCCTAGTGTAGTTTACGTTCCCCAACTTTGACCAAGTGTAGTTTGTGTCCCCTTTTGCGTCAGGGGGACGTAAACTACATTTGCTCCGGAACTTCAGATAACAAACTATGTTCATTATTAGGCCTAAGTATAGAATCCGTGGTTAAATTATTGTTCAGGACAACGGCGTAGTTATATTTATTTAAAACATACAAAGTATAAAATGCAAGTCTGACAAATTTTTAACATGATATTTCTGTAGAATAAGTAAAAAATTTCGTTTACATGCACTATAAGAGTAGGAGCAGTAGGACAACCAGCAATTATTGTTTAAAGCTAAGATTGCAATAGTGACTAAATAAAACAAAAATTGCGGCCCCTGGTTAATTGAATGCCAGGTTAGGTCAATTGAATGGCCGGTTAGGTCAACTGTACGCCCTTGAGGATTGGTCAGGTTAAGTCGTGATATTTTCGTTAAAACTAACGAAAATATCATGACAACCTAACCAATCGTCAGGGGCGTACAGTTGACCCAACCGGTTATTCAGTTGGCCTAACCTGGCATTCAATTGCCCTAACCGGGCATTCAATTGTCCGGGGGCAACTCACAAGTAGATAGATCACAGCACTGCATTATCACATACTCACACTACAACAATAATATTCAGACTGAACTAGGTTTAAGCAGGCAACAAATAAACATTAATAACAAGACGACGACGTAAACAGGAACAAATTTACATTTTCTGGATTTGACCACGAACTATATATACCAGCACAGCATAAGAAATAATTTAACCACGGATTCTATACATATACCCATTATTACATATGGCAAACTATGTTTAAATGAGTCAGGTGTAATAATAAACTTAGAAGTGATCAAACGATGACAAACCTTTCTTTTTCCATATCTTAATATATTAATTCTTACTATTGAATAGTAACAGTAATTTATTATGACTAATTTTTAATATACAGCACATTATGATTATATCAGATCCCTAAAATTATATTCAAATGTGATTTACTTAAATCATACTTGCTAACCCGACCGATTTGAAGGCTCTTCCACTGAACAACATACAAGTAATATCAAACTTTTTATTCTGAGAATGCACTACAGTGCATCATTTGAGGTTAGATTTTAAAAATATTATCGGGGGTGAGAAGGCTGCCGTTTTAAGAAATTTCGTCTGCTAGTGCGGAAAACAATTCCGCATCATCGACGGACGTGGAACTGGTGGACCTCATTCCACGTCAATGCGAAATAATTTCTCACTTTTTAAATATGACAAATTTAATATGAAAAACGTAATAAATGTTAACAGAAATCATATATAAGGTGTTTTTATTCAATTCCTTTTTTTTTAGTAAACATATATTTTATAATGGATTATAAAAAGGAGCCATATGTATGACTATGGGTAAGCAATGACAAGCAGAAAGTGCATCGACCAACCCCATTCTGTTCTGTTCCATGTATCAGTCCATATGGGGAAGTATTTTGTGTAAATATGGTAAGGGATGATATATTTTTATCTACTTTGTAAATATGAAATCTGTAATAAAATATGAAAATGAACAAAGTTGGTATTAATTCACACAAAAAAATTTAAATGATATATATATACAGGGCTATTCAAAATGATTCACCTGATTTCAAATGAGAATATTTTTTAATGTTACAAATACAGTGATTTGTGATACATCAACCAAAAGAAAAACTGTCCAAATTTTGTCTCTCACCTCATAAATGCTCTATGTGACTTCCCCTAGTTACACGAGCAACGTCGACACGATAGTCGAATTCCTCCCATACTCGCTCCAGCATGTCCGTTGTCACTGACTCTACGGCAGTAACAATGCGAGTTCAGAGCTCATCCAAAGATGTGGGCAACGGTGGCACGTACACAGTATCCTTAACGTACCCCCAAAGGAAGAAGTAACGTCGACGAAACTCACGCTGCACTGTGACTACCGGTTTACACCTCGAAAACTGCAACACACAAAACGTCTTCTGCTGTGAGGGCGCCATTTTCACACTGAATGTTTGTTGCTAGGCTAGGCCACGGCGTGACTTTGGAGCCCTCTCGCGGTGATCTTGTAAAACTCGGAGATTTCCTCTTTCATGTGGTGTATGCCCAGTTGATGCAAGATTGATAGGTACGGAAGTATTCTCAGTTGAAATCGGATGAATCAATTTGAATAGCTCTGTATATATATATATATATATATATATATATATATATATATATATATATATATATATATATATACACATTTCAACTGCAAACAACACGCAGTATAATTAACGTAAAGAACGACGCTTTTATAGGAGAACATTCCGCGCAAGATGAGGAGGGAGAACGAACAAATGAAAAAATGAGGTAACCACCCGGGAATCGAACCCCGGATATTCCGATTGCCGGTCAGATATGATAACCACTACACCATGGTCCCAACTCGATCAGAAGTCGTAATTCTCCTACATACGCGCAGAAACCAATGCCCCGAGAGGGGCACCTCCCGCATGCCGCACCTATATATACATTTCAACTGCAAAGAACACGCAGTATAATTAACGTAAAGAACGACGCTTGTATAGGAGAACATTCCGCGTAAGATGAGGAGGGAGAAGAGAACGAACAAATGAAAAAATGAGGTAACCACCCGGGAATCGAACCCGGGAATTACGACTTCTGATCGAGTGGGGACCATGGTGTAGTGGTTATCATATCTGACCGGCAATCGGAAGATCCCGGGTTCGATTCCCGGGGGTTACCTCATTTTTTTCATTTGTTCGTTCTCCCTCCTCATCTTGCGCGGAATGTTCTCCTATACAAGCTTCGTTCTTTACGATATATATATATATATATATATATATATATATATATATATATATATATATATATAAATTATATATATCAGTGGCGATCGGTGACAATTATGTATAGGGAAGCATGCATAGCCTATTATTTATATATATATATAATATATATATATATACTGTATATATATATATAGTGTACACCAACCTCTTTTATTTATATGATACACCAGCTCTATCCTCCTGGCGGGGAGGAAGGGGAAGGAAGGGATGGGCAGTTTGCGAACGACAGTAACCTCAATATAACAACTTCTCTCTGATTTACTCATAATTAAGCAAACTCTAATTACAATTAACTTGTATTTCTTCTTCTAAAAATATATTTGGTAATAATTGCCAGTTATTTAGTCATTTAATGCTATAAGCTCATTAATTAAGCGCTTTAAAAGGATTCCGTTAGCATAATAGCAGGAATAAGCAACTTTCTAAGTTGCTTCCACCATCCACGTTTTGCCTAAAGAAATGAATGCGTTATGGGTCTGTGTTTCCATCGGTGAATATTTTTTATTCTTTCAAGACATAATATTAATTCATCCCAAGTATAGCGATCAATAATTTTATTGTATATCATTCATTACATTTATATTATCGTATAAGCAGTGAAATTATCGGTGAATTGATAAAATTTTATAAAACACGAATATAGTACGTCAAACAAAAGAAGCAATTCTCAAGGTTGCTTCCACTGGCGCCCATCTCGACGCAACAAAATAATTGCTCTCCCCCTCCTTTTCCAATGCACTTGTAGTGAATACTCTTATTTTAGTTTCAAGATAAATGTTAATTTTACCGTCTTGAATTTCGGAATAGCTATAAATTCATTTTAAATTAGTTACCCATCATAATTCAATTGTAAACCACATTAATACTAATTTTATGTATACTGTATTATTTTATTGTATGTAAACATAATTAATTATATATCACAATTGTCAGTTAATTATTTATATTCAAATAATTATTTTAATCTAATACCATGTCCATTTTGCAAATAAATAATAGAAATCCAAGGGTTATATTTTCCATCCTTGGTACTGTCGCAGTTTCGCCTAACGGACTCAATACGGCGAGTGAGATAATCACTGGTTGGCACTTAACCAGCGGCAGTGCTTATGGCTACATCATCCAGGTTAACCTATACCGGATAGATGCGCTACGGTCCCAAGCCGTAGCTTGCCTAGGCCCAACGACGACGACGACGAAAACCAACAATTGGTGACCCCGGAGTTGGATTCCCCCCTTTTACCCGAACGACTAGGACTAGACTGTAACGTCGTTCGTGCCCATCACCCCCTTCACCCGAGCGACTAGGACCAGACTGTAACGTCGCTCGTGCCCTCTGCCCCTCACCCCTGCCCGTGCGCTCTGTGCCTGCGCTCGTCTCAACCTCCACTCCTTCGTTGGTAACTTGTCGTCTTGCTTGTACGTCAGCAAGCATAGGAGAAGATGCATGACGACGCTGGTGCCATCTCCCACTTGAGCGTAAAGCTCCCCGTCTTCTGGCCGGGTGATCCATTTATTTGGTTCCACCAAGTGGAATCACAATTCAACTTGGGAAGGATCACCGCTAGCAGGACAAAATACGATCATGTTTTGTCCTCTCTACCAGCGAGCATCATCTCTGAAGTCCGTGACGTCATCGTGTCTACTTCCACGAGTGAGGACCCATACAACGATCTGAAGTCTGCCATCCTGTGCCGCACCACTGTCTCCGAGCGTGAGAAACTACATCAGTTAATCTCAAAAGAAGAACTTGGAGACCGTAAGCCCACTCAAATGCTGAGGGCTATGCAGTGCGCTCTAGGCGAACGCGCACAAACCTTCGATAAGGACATCTTTAGACAGTTGTTCTTGCAGAAACTTCCTCCATCAGCTCAGCGTGTCTTGGCCACTATGGATCCTGCTACTCAGTTGATAAACTAGCAGAAACTGCCGACAAAGTAGTGGAGATTGACACAGCTCCGGTCAACAACGTGAACACACAATCGGAACTGGAGTTGAAAGTGGAAGAGTTGAGTCAACAACTCAACCACGTTTGTTCACTGCTACAAAATCAACGGCAAAGAAGCCATTCTCGGTCAAGATTTACGAAGAGGCATCGTTCGAGTTCCGGGAAGATCTGCTTCTACCACTCTAAATTTGGAAAGAAGGCTAGGAAGTGCATCTCCCCTTGCAATTTTTCGTCGGAAAACCCCAGCAGCGAGTCCTAATGGCGTCTAGTACTCGCACTGCCAACCTGTTATTCATAAAGGACAGGAACTCTGGTGTCAATTTCTTGGTCGATACCGGAGCGTCAGTATTGTATTCCCTCAAAAATCTGGTCATACGCACTCGGAATCTCCGCCTCTATACGCTGCTAATGGTTCACGCATACCCACGTACGGTAATCAGTCGCGTGAACTAAACTTGGGCCTTCACCGATCCTTCAAGTGGATTTTCATCTGTGCTCAAGTGCAGCATCCCATAATCGGCGCTGACTTCCTCCAGCATTTCAAACTCCTGGTGGATCTTGACAAGCGACGCTTATGCGACCAGGCCACACTGCTTTCTGTTCTTGCCAAACAGGTTGCCCTTCCGGACGCCTCGAACTCTGCACTTTCCCTCGTTCCCCCTAATTCCATGTACCAGTGCCTTTTCCAGCGATATCCAGGAATTCTTCAACCGATGCAGATGGGTGATACCATTAAGCACACCATTACCCATCACATTACAACAAAAGGTCCCCCTGTGTCTGCAAAACCCAGACGTCTTGCCCGGACAAACTGAAAGCTGCCAAATCGGAATTCCAGCTTATGATAGATCTTGGGATAATAAGACCTTCCAAAAGCAGTTGGTCCTCTCCCCTACACCTGGTCCAGAAGAAGTCAGGAGACTGGAGACCATGTGGGGATTACCGGTTTTTGAATTCGACAACCATCCCGGACCGATATCCGGTACCAAATGTCCAAGACTTTACTTCTCTTCTCCACGGCAAATCTATCTTCAGTAAAATAGACCTCGTTAAGGCTTTCCACCACATTCCCGTAGAGCCTTCGGATATTCCCAAGACTGCAGTTTGTACACCATTTGGGTTATTCGAATTTGTGAAGATGCCGTTCGGGCTACGGAATGCTGCGCAAACCTTTCAGAGGTTTATAGATGAGGTCACCAGAGGCTTAGACTTTGTTTATGCCTACATCGATGATTTGCTTGTGGCCAGCTCAACGGAAGAGGAACATAAGGAACATCTTTCACTCCTCTTTCAACGCTTAGAACAATACGGGTGTTACTATTAATGCATCTAAGTGTGTGTTTGCACAGCCAACCTTGGAATTTCTTGGTCACACGATTTCGCAGCACGGAATTACCCCCCTTCAGGACAAGTGTGAAGTGATAAAAAATTACCCTATGCCAAATAATCAGCGTGAGTTACGTCGGTTTCTAGGTTTGGTAAATTATTACCACAAGTTCATTAAAAACTGTGCCAGTGTTCTTGCTCCTCTACACGCTATGATCACACACAAACGCAAGGTAACGAAATTGGTATGGTGTAGCGATAGTTTACAGGCGTTCGACAATGCCAAAAATGCTATCAATAGTGCATTGTCTCTGTCATTTCCTATCAGTGATGCCCCCCTAACTCTGACGGTCGATGCATCAGATGTTGCGATCGGTGGGGTGTTGGAACAAACCATTAACGGTCAACAAGCACCCATCGCGTTTTACTCGAAAAAGCTGCAGCCAGCCCAAACGCGTTATAGTGCTTTCGGACGTGAACTTCTTGCTATTTACTTAAACGTGAAGCATTTTCAACATTTCTTGAAGGCCGAGAGTTTTGTGTTTTTACCGACCACAAACCTTTGGTCACTGTCTTCAATAAAAACAGCTGTAACCACTCTCCCAGAGTCATCAGGCAACTCGATTATATCTCGCAATTTACCACAGATATCCGCCACATCAAAGGTGTCTTGAACACTCCAGCGGATGCACTTTCAAGAATAGAGATTACTTCTGTTACCCTCAGCTCTACACTGTGGAATGCTATTGCACAGGATCAAGATAAGGATACGGAACTACAAACCTGCTCAGAGAAGACTCCACTCACTCACTTTCCCTCAAGAAAATGAGTATGCCAGGATTGTCTGTGCCCCTCTATTGCGACGTATCAACAGCTGCTATTCGCCCTTATGTCCCTCCATGTCACAGACAAGCAGTCTTCACGGATCTTCATAAGCCCTCCCATCCTGGTATCCGTGCTTCGCAACACCTGGTTACCTCTCGCTTTGTTTGGCCCTCGATGCGGAAGGATGTCAAACATTGGACCAAAACGTGCCTTGCCTGCCAGCGTGCCAAAGTCCAAAGGCACACCAGGTCCCCCTTTGACGCATTTCCGCCCCCATCCCAGCGATTTGAGGTAATTCATGTAGACATTGTTGGCCCTCTTCCAGTGATTCAAGGCCAACGTTATCTGCTCACCTGTCTCGACCGCTTTTCCAGATGGCCTGAAGCCATCCCACTTCCTGATATCCAAGCGGACACTGTTGCAAGAGCCTTTCTTCATGGATGGGTATCAAGATTTGGATTGCCGACAAAAGTCATCACTGACCAAGGTCGCCAATTTGAGTCTTCGCTTTGGAAGAAGTTTACCAGCTTGTTGGGTACAGTACATGCGCATACCTGTGCGTATCATCCGCAAGCTAACGGCCTCGTCGAACGCTTCCATCGCCAGCTGAAGTCATCCCTTATGTGTCACGAAGACTCCCATTGGATGGATAAGCTTCCACTCGTGTTGCTTGGTATTCGCTCTGCATTTAAGAGTGATCTGAAGACTACAGCGGCTGAACTAGTCTATGGAACAACACTGCGGCTACCAGGTGGCTACTTCACTGCAGGGGATAAGTCATGTGATCCTACGGAATTCGCTCAAACACTTTCCTCTCACATGCAGTCCCTTCAGCCTGTTCCCCTCGATTGACTAGCCAACAGAACATCTTTGTTTCCCCAGCCCTCCAGTCTTGCACCCACGTTTTCGTTCGTGTACCTGTCCCAAAACGGCCTCTCCAATGTCCATATGACGGGCCCTATGAAGTTCTCCGACGTACGCGCAAATCATTTCTCATCCAGCGCGGTTCCAAGGTCGACAAGGTTTCTATCGATCGTCTTAAGCCTGCGTTTTTGGAATCAACCTTAAGCGAGGTACATGTAGCTACCAAAAAGGTCCAGGGGAAATCTGTGTCGTTCGGAACTCTTTGAACTTCCTCTCTGGTGGGGGAGTGTGTAGTGAATACTCTTATTTTAGTTTCAAGATAAATGTTAATTTTACCGTCTTGAATTTCGGAATAGCTATAAATTCATTTTAAATTAGTTACCCATCATAATTCAATTGTAAACCACATTAATACTAATTTTATGTATACTGTATTATTTTATTGTATGTAAACATAATTAATTATATATCACAATTGTCAGTTAATTATTTATATTCAAATAATTATTTTAATCTAATACCATGTCCATTTTGCAAATAAATAATAGAAATCCAAGGGTTATATTTTCCATCCTTGGTACTGTCGCAGTTTCGCCTAACGGACTCAATACGGCTAGTGAGATAATCACTGGTTGGCACTTAACCAGCGGCAGTGCTTATGGCTACATCATCCAGGTTAACCTATACCGGATAGATGCGCTACGGTCCCAAGCCGTAGCTTGCCTAGGCCCAACGACGACGACGACGAAAACCAACACACTGATTTGGATTTCGAGCTTTTTGTATTAAAAAAAAAATTTGAAAGGAGTATAGTCTTGTGATAATTTATCATAATTTTATCGCCATTAATATTATTTAACAGCGCTTCTAATCATTTAAGTGGGGAAGTAATGCTTCCATTGCTTCCATGGACCGAACGCCACTGATATATATATATATCATACAACAAGGCATCTGATGGATGTTAAGATATTCAAACATTATAAATCTGATTGCTGATAGACACCATGGGCGTCGATTGCGGGGTGGACGCAGAGGACATGTCCTCCCCCCCCCCCCACTTTCATGGATGAATTGCTATAAATGCTAACTATTAATGGCACCTAATAAGACGTTATATGTCGTATTATATGCATATGCAAATGTAATAGCAATATTATAAATTATTGTCATGAACACCAGTGTATATTTATCATGGAATTTAGCAGTCAATTTGCATTTTAATAATTGCACATAGCATTCGTGTGTTCTTGGTCATTAAGTACGCGAAATGGAAATATGTTAAATAAACGGTTTTCTTACGTCTCATTTTCAATATCAAAGTGTGATCAAAGTGCAGTTTATTTGTTTTATATTTCACGAACATATTTTGTTATCAGTTTATGTACAGGTAATAAAAGATTTATTTCGGTTAAACCTGTGTGTGATATTATGTGACATGAAAGGTTAAATATTATAAATAGTTTGTATTGCGTTTCTTATTTTGCAAAAAAAAAATGTTTAAATATGAAAGACATAAAATGATTAAATACAACTGAGTTTTTTCAACATGCTCAGAAAAATACAAAAAAAGGGTAAATGGTAAATTACGACATTGATATATTATACGCAACAGCTACTCAGAGTATTGTTTGATTTACTATTTGAAGGCGAAGTGTCCCCCCGACTATTTTAGAGCAATCGACGCCCCTGACAGACACATTAATATTCTTTCTGAAATACAGAGTAATATACATTTCAATTTGTAGAACCTGTATGAATAACAGAATAACTTAAATCAAATTAGTAATACCGATACCACATTTTCTAAAAACTACAATAATCAGAGACCACCTGGCATTGATTACAAATCCTACCGCTTTTGCTTTTCAAAATGTTGGCAAGTATGTTAAGTGCTTAATAAAATACCAACTTCAGTGGGGTCAAATAATGCAGAAAACCTTCTTTGAATATATTCTAAAAATATATTAACTACAGTAATTTATTTGTTTAATCTATAACATTATTTACAGATAAAAAATATTTTAATATAACCTATAATGGTATGATTGAAATTTTGAATATGGCATACTTTCATGTCCCTCCAAGCTATTAAAAATGTTGAAGATGGTTGAAAATATTGCATTTCTCTACACTGCAAAAGCTGTGAAGTGCAATTTAATCATTTGAAATGAATCAAACCTTTATATATATTCTTTTCAGTAAATTTCTTTATAATCTATATATATATATAATAGGATAATGCTGTCTGTCTGTGTGTATATCCCACCCTAAAACAGAAATATCGTGGTATTTTTACCACGGGTTTCTGCTAGTTATTAACAGGATTAAATTTTCTACTTTTGTAAGGGTATGTGGATTTTAACAAATTTAAGTAAAGTATTTTCTTATACTAAAAAATTTGGAGAAGAATATTTCGCTCAAGTCAAAGTCAATTAAGTAAAGTCTAAAGGAGCGCATGAGCAAGAACAGATAAAAATGCATTACGAATTTTAAAATTCCTCACAACACGAAACGCTTATTTTAACTGACTAATTTCAATACCTCATATGACGAACTAAGGTACAGTGAGACAAATTTGCTAATAAATTTTACTCATAATAATTTCGTAAAAATATAGGAGATTGTAGAGTCCAGCCGAGCAGGGAAGTACACCGGGCATACCATTAGGCAGGAGCCAGAGAGTTCTGGAACTCCCGTTTCTACTGTCGCTGTCCTTAGCTGACCTTTTACGGTATTTCATCTACACTAAGAGCAGTCCAGCATGCTCTCAAACACACTTCTCTAACTGTACCTCACAACACATAGATGTATCTTACACACTACACAACCTTTTCAAATTTACTAAAAAAAATATGGCAACAACTTCAACAGCCCAGGAGACCCCCTGGAGAGAGGAGCATAAATGTTCTCACTTTTGGCTTCCCCGTTGCTGATATCGGGAACAAGATGGCTGGGTAGTTGGTCTGGTTCTCCTACTGCCAATTCGAGATATTCTAGGCCTCTGCCTGATTCACTTTTTATAAACTTCTGCATCATTCATGACCTTTCCTCAAATTTCCAGTCTATTCAACACCACCTCTCCTCCAATAAACCTCACCTTCTCTTCCTCACTGAAACTCAAGTGATTGGGACGACTGAAAGCAAACCCTTTTCTGTGCCCTCTTACTTTCTCTATACACGGTTTCATTCCAAAGGTGGATGTTGTGTATCTGTACGCAACGACCTAACTTGCTCTCGTATTCCCGAACAAGAATTCCAAATTTTATACCTTCCGACTACGGCTTACATACCAATGTTAAATTTAGTACATCTCCACTATCTACTGTAACTTTCTCCTAATTCTACTGACTATCCACATCTCTTTGTCTAGATCACTTCCAAAGTGGAATACATTCTATTCTCTCGGGCATGGAAGCATACATCACATATACTTTTCCTGCAAGTAAAGCGAAAAGACCTTGGTTTAACTATGTTTGTTCTGCTCTCCGCAACAGAGAAGATGCTTATATTTCTGCTCAGAATTGTAAAAATCTATTCTTCAACTCGCCAAAAATTCTTTTATGAGACAAAAATGTGAAAACCTATATAATTCTAATTCTTCTCGCTCTCTCTGACACCTAGTTAAGAACTTCTTCAACGACTTGACTTCTTCTTTTCCTCCACTTTTCCATTGTGACGGCTCAGTTTCCGTCTCTTCGCCTGATAAAGCTGAACTCCTCGCTCAAACTTTCGCCTCCAACACATCGTTGGATGATTCCAGTGCTGTTTCTCCCTCTCCTACCTCTAACTTAATTATGTAAGAAATTAGAATCACTTACAAAGATGTTTTTTTTCTGCCCTATCTAGGCTCAATTATAGGAGGGTGTACGGTCCCGATGGTATCCGTTCTGTTCAAGGGCGGACCCAGACCTATGCAACCATTGCACGTGCATCAGTTGCACCGGTATAGATCCGCCACTGCTGTTGTTCTCAAGAGCTGTGCTTCTGTGCTGACACACTGTCTAGGCAAATTCTTTCTTCTATGTCTTTCATCTGGTACTTTTCCTGTCTGCTGGAAGTTAGCACTCATTCAGCCTGTCCCAAAGAAGGGTAATGGTTCTCAACCCTCCACCAGGCGTCCAATTGCTTTGATTTCTTGCCTTTCAAAGGTTTCTGAATCTATATTTAATATGAAGATTTTTAAACACCTCTTTACTCAATCTTCTTCCACATCGTCAGTATGGGTTCCCCATACTACTCTCCTGATGGGCTCCCAGTAGCATGGGCGCAAAAGGGAGGAGTGCAATGCAATCGCAAATGTTGATCAATGTTGCAAAGGACATATTGCATAAGTTATGCACTAAGGGGAGGGGGAATGTTGCAAGTTGCTATTCAACAAAGGGGGAGAGGGGAATGTCGCAAGTTGTTATGCAACAAGGGGAGGGGGATGTTGCAAGATGTTATGAAACAAAGGGGGAGGGGGTGTTGCAAGCAACAAGGGGATATGCAACATGGAGGCTGAGTTATCCCCCAAGATACAGAGAGATGAGAAGGGGAGAGAGGAGGAGAGGTGTTCGCCTGGCAGGAGCCAAGCGCATATTAAGACTTCAGCCGAGCGGCCGTTGTCTTAATATGTTCCTAATCAGCCAGTTGACTTATCTGGCTGAGTTGCCAGATTGCGCTATTTATTTAATTACAGCATATATTCTGGCTTAATCCGCCAGTTGGCTTATCTGGCTGAGTTGCCAGATTGCGCTATTTATGTAATTAAAGCATATATTCTGGCTTCAACGGCCAGTTGACTTACAAGGCGTAAATGGCTTGTTCAGGTGTACAGGTTGAGTTGCCAGATAGCGCTATTTATTTAATTAATGAATATATTCTGGTTTAGAATTCCGCTTTAGAAGCCAGCCAATTGATATAATTAAATACCTTGTGAAACCAAAAGAATTAAATAAAACACCCTTACATCATTCTCTTTATTTAGGCGAATTAATAGAAATATGTAGAAAATAAATATGCAATGGAATATATATGATCAAAACTAATAATAACATAAGGACGATGAATATATAATAAATATAGAATGGAATATATATACAGGGTGTCCCAAAAAAACTATATAGCTATAAAGCTATAAAGCTATAAAGAGTATATAGTTTTTTTGGGACACCCTGTATATGATCAAAAAATAATAATAGTATAACAAATACGAACGAGAAATATATAATAAAAAATATACAAAACGTTGTATTATCAATATATTAGCACACGAAAAAAATATATATACAGTTATATTAAATAATTAAATATATTCAAATTAATAATATACGAAACGTATAATCAACTGCATATTAGTATAATAATTAGTATAATAATCAATATAATAATTAGTACAATATAATAATATAATAATAATATAATAATAATATAATAATTAGTATAATAATCAACTGCATATTTTCTACGGGGTATATTAAAGAATTAAAAATAATAATAGGCGAAACGTAAGCACACCGGACAAAAAATTAGTCACCCCTCTCAGAATGTACCTAATAACGTGTGACGGCGCCTCTGGCCTTGATAACCGCACGAATCCGGCGAGGCAGAGACTCTACGAGGTTGTGCATGTACTGAACATCGATTTGCTGCCACTCGTTCATCAGCCGGTCCCGAAGTTCCGCCAGAGTCCGTGGGTGTCTATTCCTGCGCTTCACTTTCTGTTTCCAGCCTGAACAACACCTTCGACGCATTCAGGATTAAAGGCTTCATTGGACCTGCGATGTACTCGTCGCCTCCCATCATTGGAGAACAAACAAAAACGGGACTCATCGGACCAAATTACACGTTTCCAATCTGCCGCAGTCCAGTTTTTGTGCCTCTGAGCCCATTTATAACGTACCAATTTGTGACTTGCTGTTAACAGCGGCCTCTTCCGTGGTACCCTGCTCCAGATGTCCATCGCATGCAGTTCTCGTCGCAATGTCCTTTCGGAAATTGGTCGCTGGAGAACCTCATTGGTTTCTTGGAGCAATTGTTCTCTGGTTTGAAAACGATTTGCAGTTACTAGAAGAGAAACATGGCGGCGGCCCCTATTGTCGAGAATTGTTTTCCGGCCACAGTTACGCCGTCGATTGTGAGTTGATTGCGAATTACACCACTCTTTGTAAACTCGCTGGACAGTACGCGTTGACACACCAACAAATTGGGCTACTTCAGATATTTTGTGTCCGTGGGCTCTGCCAAACACGATGGCTCCTTTTTGCCACTGAGTAACGTCTGCCTCACGACCCATTTTGCAGACTATATCCAACACACACTTTGTTCTTCACCACCTCACGAAACAGATCTGATCCTGTGTGCTACGTCACCGCTACTTGTCACTTACCAATGCTACATCAGCGCCCTCTGTGTGACCTTGAACTTCCTACTATCGGTGCTATTAGGGGTGACTAATTTTTTGTCCGGTGTGCTTATAATCAATTGCATATTAGTACAGGAAATATATATATATATATATACACATATATATATATATATATATATATACACACAAATAAATAATTAAATCTACATTCTTTATGTTCTACGGTGCAAAACGCTAAACTCACACGTTATTACTTCGTACCAGAAGGTAAAACCGTCCAAGCATCACTCCACCGTTTAACTTATACGGATGCCTATACTCGACATAAATGGTTTTCATATTGTTCAATACTATTTTTGTGTCCACTTTACATTCGGTTGGCAAGTTATCTTTAAACACGGCTAGAATACAATAAAAAGCACGCAAAAAGAGGTCATCGTTAACCACAACATCATTATTAAATACAAGTTTATAAAAACGCCTATCCAATCGAGTTTTTTTTTTACCGTCCCGAGCTTTTCAATCGTGAACTCTTCTTCACTCTGCATAGCGGCAATTGAAATAATCTTCCAAGTCATAACGACAGCTATTCATTATAGAGAGGTACAGCTTTTCAGGATGAACAGTGTAGGCAAGCTCTGCCATGTACCGCTCAAGTGCTTTGTACCAAAGTTCAGGAAATTTAGAAGAATCTAAACCTTTTAAATATGCATCCAGCTCCAGACCATTCTTCCCTTGTTCATTCCTACATTCGATAAATCCGTCGAGCAGAGCGGTGTATGCGTATTCAAGAACCGTGTCAAAATAAATCGTATACGTAACAAGAGCGTCTAATATAGGCTTCAGCTTGCGGAATCCGATGATTTCAAACATTCTGTCGAGGATGAAACGGTTTCGCGTAGAGACAAGAACGTTATTATCTGATGCATTCTTCCACATCAGACGTATATCAACGCATGGCTGTTC
Organism: Bathynomus jamesi; assembly: GCA_023014485.1. NCBI lineage: Eukaryota > Metazoa > Arthropoda > Malacostraca > Isopoda > Cirolanidae > Bathynomus > Bathynomus jamesi. The sequence continues at coordinate 429,739 of JAJOZX010000446.1, forward strand.
GTTATTTATACACAACGTGCAAGCAAAGGCATATGAGGGGACGTCACTAATCTGTACTCTTCTTGTACCTACACCTGCAGGTATTTTATAACGGTCCTCTCCCCACTTCACAACTATCACGAAGACTCTATTCATCTCCTCAACACTTAAATAAATAACATTACGTTTACCAGAGTTTGCTTGCCTGCAAATCGTTTCAAGTACATAGTTAATGGTGCCAGTTTCACGCCTGAACACGCGCAATGACTTCGTCACGGAGACATCGTAGGAGGCGTTGAGAATGCTTCTCAAAGAAGTTCCATCGTATTCGCACATCCAGTCGGTTCAAGCTCTGAGATGACTATGAGACAGGTGGACGGATCGGCTCGAAGGGCGGAGTGAGTCACGCTGATGAAACGTGTACGGGTTTGTTCGAACTCGTGTGTTTCGTGAGGTAAACGGGTGGGCGGCTCGCTGGGGGTATCGAGTCACACCATAAACTGCTGAAGCGTGTAAAGGCTTGTTCGAACACTTGTGCCCTTGGACAAACAGAATTTTCCGCTACATGAAACAATACCGGCTTTAATGTTTTATCACTCACCAGACGTTCATTTCCACAAACTAAACATCTTCACAATCCGGTGCACTATTTGAGAGAAACATATGCCCATATTTATCCTCCTTGTTTAACAAGCGATACTCGTCTCTAAAGTCTGTTAAAAACTCACACAGCCCATTAGCCACAACCTCACTGCAAACCGTTGCTTATCTTCTGAACGTCTTGCTTCTTCTACTTCGCGGCATATGTGAGCCTTTATAAAGGTTACGTCTATAACATACTTCAATACATCGTTTGTACTACGAAATCCTGCAATGCCCTCGCCAGAATACCCGTAGAGTATTTGAACAGCTTGGTCCTTCGCACGGATCAATGTAGCTTTAAAAGTATCAAAGGAGGGGGGAATAGGGAGTTTTTCAGTATCCACCTCATCTTGGCACTTTGCCGAATACCACTTCATAAATGTTGAACACGCACTATTAAAGGTAGCCATTACTATTTTTCTTTTACGCGGAAGAATACCCGTCTGAGCTAAAGGGTATGCAGACGTCAACTGAGCACTAGGGTCGATCGATTTTACATTTTTTTCGATTTGCATATTCTAATAGAGACAAAAACTTGCGCATGCATGAGAAAGTAGCCTCTGCAAAATCTTAGCTTAATAGGTAATCATCTTCTGCCCCCGGCAGAGCGATGAAAATCATATTTTAGTAGTCAAAAACGTATTTTTCTTATAATTTTTAAAATATTTCAATATGCATCAACATTATTCCTAATAACTATAAAGTCGATGAAAAATACCTCATATGATCGTTTTTCCAAGCGCGTTGTCCTACGTTAATATCTTTTGCCCCCGGCAACAACGTCAAATGTTGAAAAAATAGGTAATTTATATACATATTTTCAGATCGGCTCTTTGTCTTAAATAATGCATTTATATATTTCCCATAGCATTTATATCGTTGCTTAGGCATGAAATAACACACACGCAAAATTTTATGACTCTAGAGTAATATCTTCTGTCCCCGAGAAAAGTCTAAATGTGGATTATAATTACGTTAATGCGATGTTATAAGCACGATAAGTACTAAGTACAGCTTCTCGCTTGCTAATTTTATAAAATTAGCAACCCAGAACTCACCACGAGGAGGTGGCTGTACGTCGAGTTCCACCCTATCCAGCCCCAACCACCCTTCCTTTGGCTGCATATCGATTTACATACGGTAATCTTTCTTAGAATCAAATCGTGGAATTTTTGTTCGGGAGTGAAGACGGGAGCGGATGAATCCGTCCCTCTCTTCTATTCCACTTACACTGGCAGAGGCTTCGGTTACTAATTTGATGAGTCTCTCGACCGCTTGAGTATGACAAGGGAATAATGGGATCAGTCCATCAGGCTGGTCTCCCGTCTCAACAAACTCTTTTATTCGGGTATCAGGTATTGTTTTTGTAACGGGGGGTTCGGTCACCTCAGCCGTTTGCCAGTTGATCATTTCGTAACAGTTTTGACTATCGTAGAGCAGCTTCAGGCATGACGAAGGCTCGAATTTCCGCCGCTGGTGATTGTTTTGATCGTGCTTTTAATATTCTTCTCCATCCCAATTCTCTTATGTGTTGCTCATCGGCATGTAGCATGGAGATCAAAATATTTTCTGGGTGAGCAAAGAAAGAATTTCTACGGAGGACTTTGTTGGCGATTGTCTTAGATCTTTGAGGCATGGTCTGAGAGAGACGCATCATTTCGAAAAAATGTTTTGCGCCCTCAGTGAAACGAGTTTTTCTTTATCTTAAACCAAATTGGTGCGTAAACTGTCATAATGAATCGCACAATTTCGTTGAAGGTGCTGGAGGGTTCACTGGTTGAAACATAGAGGCGCAGAAATCTATTTGCTGTTGTCAGCCACCTGGAATGCGCCATCTTACCTGGATTTCGAGCCGCGAGAGCTGAAGAGCAGCTACCGCTCGACACTGCTCTGTAGATGCCTAACAAATATTTTTGGTCAGTGCTCAACTCGGCATCATCTATGTCAATATCGGGAGATGGAATGGCATCGAATTCTGTAATTGGAAGTTTTTCGCAGTCGTTCAGTTGTTTTCCAACTAGTCCAGTAAAGCCCATTGGCCCAGTTGTTTTGACGTCCAAGTCTTGAATGAGGTGTCGCAGTGATAATTCATTACCGTGTAATAGGCATATGATCCACTGAACTGGCCTTTGTAGTTTCATTTCAATCATACGAATGGCTCCACCCTTTCGACCAGTGTTCACCGCGGTACCATCACAGCCGATAGCCACAATGTCGTCCGTGCTAATATTGTTAGTCTCTAGAAAGTTGATGATACCTGATGTTATTGCAGTGGCAGAACCTGATGCAGGAGTGAAATGCCCCATGTACTGGGATTCTGGTTCTTGAACTAAAACTATATGCTCTTCTACCACAGTCCTTCTATGCTTCACATTGTCTATTTCTTCTTGTGTCATTGTTTTATCTTTACGTCCGTCAAAGAAAGTGCCCTGTAATGGTAGCGTGATCTTGTCATCTTGCTGATGCTCAGAACGAACTCTTTTTCTGGCTCTTCTTATCTTATTTCGATCAATCACTGAACTGACATCATCTTCTCGTATCCAGCCAACATCCTCTAACAACGAAGAAGCAATAAATGAAGCAGCTCTGTCTGAGACGCCCGTACGATCACAAGCTTCAGCAAGTGCCTGGAGTTTCATTCGTGTTTTTTCCTTCATGTCAGGTTTATCTCTCGGTGTTAGTTCATACGATGACGATGATTCTATAGATGTATCCTCGGTTTCACTAGAGGCTGACGAAGAAGGTTGTTCTTGAGAAGTTTCTTGTCGTTTACTAGTCGACGGCTCTTGATGTTCTGCTATTCCTTATTGTTTCAATATCGCCAATCTTCTTGCAAGAGTCATCTCGTTTTTATTTGTTGTTTCAACATCCAAAGTTCCTATTGCCATTTTGCGATCACTTCTTTGGTCGAATAAAAACTGTTGCTCTTTCAGTGGTACTCGTCGTTCACGAGGGCAGCTGCATTTTGTCAAATCAGGGCATTTACAAGCCGATATGTCAAATAAGGTTGTCTTAGTTGATTTCTTGAAGGCCTCAAGATTTTTCTGTAACGATTCGTTCTTCTTTTTCGCGTTCAGTGATTTGATGATGTTAGCCATTTTATTACGATAACTTTTCAACATTTGATTTATCCGTGCTGTCGAAACTGTTGGAATGGAAGCTAATTTCCACAAGTATTCCAGTCTCTCCGTGACCACAGCGGCGATGTCTTTGAATGGAGGTTCCTTCTTTGATGATCTCAACTCAGTTCTCACATGATGGTAGTATTGCATCACATCTTCACATGTGGGAAAACATCGCAAATTCAAATCTTTCCCAGCACCAAATATTGGACACGTAACCGATCTTCTAGTTGTAGCGGTAGCCATCCTGTAAAGATTAAAGAATAATGTATTGTTCTGTTACGCAATAAAATCGAAAAAAACAGAGTTATGAGAAAAACAAACAAGGATATGAGCAGAGAGATTGAGCACACTGAGGACTCTGAGTGAGGAGCCACACACACACACACACACTGAGGACTCGAGGAGCCAGCTGCAAAATACACACCTGCCTTCGACGCTGTCAAAAGGCAACTGAGGGAACTGCGCAGTGCGTACTGGCGCGTCAGTGGCAGCTGCTGCTGGCAGCACTCACCAGAGATGACCTTTAAACCCTAGCCTAGAGTCATAAAATTTTGCGTGTGTGTTATTTCATGCCTAAGCAACGATATAAATGCTATGGGAAATATATAAATGCATTATTTAAGACAAAGAGCCGATCTGAAAATATGTATATAAATTACCTATTTTTTCAACATTTGACGTTGTTGCCGGGGGCAAAAGATATTAACGTAGGACAACGCGCTTGGAAAAACGATCATATGAGGTCTTTTTCATCGACTTTATAGTTATTAGGTATAATTTTGATGCATATTGAAATATTTTAAAAATTATAAGAAAAATACGTTTTTGACTACTAAAATATGATTTTCATCGCTCTGCCGGGGGCAGAAGATGATTACCTATTAAGCTAAGATTTTGCAGAGGCTATTTTCTCATGCATGCGCAAGTTTTTGTCTCTATTAGAATATGGAATTCGAAACAAATGTAAAATCGATCCACTCTACAGTACACACATTACATTCCCTCTTCTCGATTTCAACTACCTGACTTTCACATTTGGAGCTTTTACACTGCTCACATACCACGTAGCCATCCTTACAATGTTTCACCATATCATCAGCAAACTCGAGACAACCCTTACACAAATCATGATGCCTTCCATATTTTCGACTTCAATCATAACTGGCGTAGAGAGCCATTATGTTACGGATTGGGAGATACGATGTTCCTGACAACCCTAAAATATGTAGAGGTCTTGTACGATCTCTCACGCTGCTTTTAAAAACATATACAGTCTTACGACGATCATCCATTCCAAATACGACTATACGTGCATTCATTTCCTGCTCGGCCTATCTCAGTTCTTCAGGACCAATATTACACTCAAACTCAAGATTACAATCTGAAGCCAGTTTACGGGCACGCTGCACAACCGTGGGCAACCAAATTTTTCGCGTCCAAGTATTTAGCACAGTGAACATATGAGCTAAAATTATTGCTGTAAAACCACAACCACGATCTACGTTTAAAAGCTTTATGTAAATAACCGGAGAATTGAAATTAAGAGTATAAGGTGTGGCACTATAACCCGCAACCCGGAATACTCTGTCAATATCTACCATGAAGTTGGCCATATTGAAGGATGTACCACTTTGAGAGGCTTGCATTATACGCCCCAAAATAGAGTCTATATCTACAGACGCCAAACGTCTGAACGGTATTACCACCCAAAAATCTTCCCCCTCATCTGACCCGAACCTGAAGGATAACCTCATCCGGACTTCAAGTTCGTGGCGGTTCTGAAGGGCAAACTCCACAATAAGTTCAACTACGCGCCGCAATCCGTTGTATACATGGACCCAGCGCCAACCCTGACCACGTACCGATTTCTAGTTAGGGCAGGGGTAAGGGTAGCGGTGAGCACCAACTCGAATGTTATACCATCCTCCACAGTATGAGAAACTGTTGTGGAGGAAGTACCCGGATCTGAACAATGGGGCATATTTGGAGAAGGTACTATTTGTAATAAGGCTTAAAGATATATTGGTGTCAAAGAAAAATTTATATTGAAACAAAATAATTGGCCAAAAGAGGAAAAATGAACAAGTTACCCCGAAATAGAATCTACTGTATTTTGTTTTAAAAATCATATTAATATTTTTTGTAATTTGGTTTAAAGATATATTGGTGTCTTAAAGGTAAATTTATATTGAAACAAAATAATTGGATAAAAGAGGAAAAAATAATAAGTTACCCGTAATTTAATTTATATTTTGTTTTAAAATCATATTAATGTTTTTTGTTATAGTTTAAGGATAAAACTATGTCTTAAAGATAAATTTATATTGAAACACAATAATTGTCTAAAAGAGGAAAAATTAATAAGTTACCCCTAATTTAATTTCTATTTTGTTTTAAAAATCATATTAATGCTTTTCATGTTATAGTTTAAGGATAAAATTGAGTATTATGATGAAAATTTGTATTTGTATTAAACTTAGTTTATCTTATTCGATTTTTTGTTTAAAAGATCGCCTCACCATTTGTTAAGTAGGCTTCGTTTCACCACGAGAAGCTCAATAGAAAAACTATTATTATTGTCTTTTTTTTTACTTGGTCCCATAAACGTATTTGCTTACGTTTAATAGCTGTGTCTATTGGGTCGTATTTAGAGACAACCCAGGAGTTGGTAAATAAGGCGGTGGTGGAGGTGGTTGGTGGGTTGTTGTGTAATAGTTTCACAACCAATCGTCTAAGTTTAGACGCTTGATTGTAGCCCTCAGATTGGTTACGTGATGTTGATGGGATGAGCTCCTGAAAGTCGTAATCCTCATCTCCCCATGTGCTGTTGATGGGATGAGCTCCTAAAAGTCTATACTTAGACGATTGTTGGTGATGTGATGCTTTTTTTGTGTGGTGGTTGTGCTCGTATATATTTTGCTATTGGGGCTTTGCATGCATCAATCAGTTTATATATATATATATATATATATATATGTGTGATAATAGGGGCTTTATGGGCGTACAGTCGGTGAGTGTATGTTCATTTTGTGCGTTTTTAATTCGTTCGAAGGTTATTAATATATAAAGGCCATCAATGCCTTCTGAGAAGCCTTCTAAGCCAACTGGCGGATTAAACTAAACCAGAATATATGCTTTAATTAAATAAATAAATGCAATCTGACAACTCAGCTAGATAAGCCAACTGGCGGATTAATTCAGAATATAAGCTTTAATTAAATAAATAGCGCAATCTGGCAACTCAGCCTTCTAAGCCAAATGTCTGATTAAGCCAGCTGGCTGATTAGAGGCCCTATAAGACAACGGCCGCTCGGATGAAGTCTTAATATGCGCTTGGCTCCTGCCAGAAGAACACCTCTCTTCCTCTCTCTCCTTCTCCTCTCTCTTTCTCTTGGGGGATAAATTCGCCTCGAAGTTGCATAACCCCTTTTCGTTCTTGCAACATTCCACCCCCTTTGTTGCATAACATCTCGCAACATTCCCCCTTATTGCATAACAACTTGCAACATTCCCACCCCATTGTTGCATAACTTATGCAATATTGATCAACATTTGCAATTGCATTGCACTCTCCCCTTTTTCGCCCATACTACTGGTCTCAAAGGGATGCTCGACTGCAGACCTACTTGCATATCTCTTTTCCTCTTGGTCATCCTCCTTTTTGGATTTCGGTAAAACCTTTGGTATTGTGCTACACATATCAAAAGCATTTGATTGAGTCTGGCACAAATCTTTAATTTCCAAACTGCCCTCCTTCGGTTTCTCTCCTTATATCTGTTCTTTCATCTCTGATTTCCTTTCTGACCGAATTATAGCTGGAGTTATAGATGGCCGCTACTCTTCTTTTAAACCTATCTTCACTTCTCTACCCGCTTCCCAAAGCGTCCCTCTCAACATTCACACCATAAATTGCGTAAGACGGCTTTGGCACATTTGGTCTCTAACCTTCCTACTATCTCTGGTTGGGGTAGAGAAAACCTTGTGGCTTTTAATGCCTCAATAACTCAGTTACTTCACCTATCTACTCGTCACAATCTTCAACGCAACTATCCCCTTATTTTCGTGATATTTCCTGGAAAGATCACAAAAACTATCTTTCTAAAACAGTTTGTAAAAGGTTAGGCTTGCTGCACCGGCTTCGCAGTTTCTTCACTCCAACTCAGTTGCTGTCTCTGTACAGGAGACTTGGCCGCCCCTGTATGGCGTACGCTTCTCAATGTGTGGGGTGGCTGAAACAAAGCATCTCTACTTGACCTGGTGGAATCAAAAGCTTTTTATCTCATCAATTTCCCTCCTTTTACTGAGTGTCTTCAATCCCTCTCTCTTCACCGCAATATTGCCTCGCCTCACTTTCTCTCCATTTCACATTATAATGAACACTCCTCTTCTGAACTCTAAATGCGCCTCCTCCTTTAAGGAGAGCATGCAGTACCAGACTTTCAACATATTCTCATTTCTTTTCTGTCCAACTCTCTCATGCAAAGGTTAATCCATTATATATATATATATATATATATATATATAATATTATATATATATATATATATATAATATTAGGGCGGATCGAAAATGAGGTTTTTAAACATTTTTTCGAAATTCAAATATGGCTAGTGCGGAAAATATGTGGGTGCTATAGATAATGACTGTGCATAAATATTAGTCCTGCGAAATTATATCTTCAGGTGCCACAAAGCCGTCGAAAAAAGTGAAATATAATGATTTTCTTATATTCTGCATTAGTACAATAACTGAAACTTACTTGTTATTATTATATATTAAGTGTTCCAATTACCAAAATAGTTACTGAATTACGCAGCTCTTAGTTTATTTAGATCAATGTTCTTTTGATTAATGATCTAAATAATCCAGAACTCACCACGAGGTGGCTGCGTGTCGAGCTCCACCCATGCCCTCCCAACCACCCATCCTTGCGCATGTTTTTTTCTATTAACGTTTTATTTAAACTTTATATTCAGCTTTACTTTCGAATGATGGCATTTTTTTACGTGACTGAAGTGTTGATCTTATGAAGCCATCTCGCGCGTTCAATCCAAATACTTTTGATGATGCTTCAGTCACTAATTTTACCATTCTTTCTACTACTTGTGTATGACAAGGGAATTTCTCGAATGGAGGGGTACTCTTGTTTTCTATGAATTCTTCAATCTCATTTTCTGTCAGGTGTCTTGTCACAGGTGGTTCAGTGACAATGCATTTTTGCCAATTAATTAAATCAGTATAATCAGTAGCTTCAAATTGAATAACAGGTACTGTGAAACGCCTCACAACTTTTTCCTTGTTTGTTTGCCTTGCTTTCTTTATTCGCCTCCACGCTAATTCTCTTATGGCGCTGCGGTCATCATGAATCATTGATGCTAGAATATTTTCTGGATTTGCAAAAAATGCATTTCTTTGTATGACAGGGTTTACAATATCCTTTACTTCGTCATTCAGTGTTCTTGTTAGTTCAATAGTTTTGAAAACATGTTTTGAGCCATTGACAAAAGACGTACTTTGCTTAATAGAAAACCACGTTGGGATGTAGACCTTCATTATAAAAGAAGCAATGTTCATGAGGTTCTCAGATGGACTTACAGTTGAAACGTATAGAAGAAGCAAACGATTTGCTGTAGTCAGCCATCGTGAATGTGCCATTTTGCCTGGACTACGATGAGCAAGATCTGGAGAGCAATATCCCTTTGTTATGGCCTGATGAATATCAATTAGATATTTTTGGTCGGTGCTAAGATCTTCACAGTCTACAGTTGGTTCCTCAGCATCAATCCTTTCAAACTCGACAATGGGAAGACTCTCACAGTTCTCTAATTCCCTGCCAATAGGACCGGTGAATCCGCGGGGGCCAGATGTTTTTCCATCCAGCTTTGCAACTAAATGGCGTAATGGCAATTCATTGGCATGGAGCTGGCACACTAAATGTTGAACTGGCTTCTTCAGCTTCAATTCTATAAGCCTTATAACGCCTCCCTTTTCTCCAGTGTTGACTGCTGCACCATCGCATCCAATGGCAACAAGGTTTTCCAGGTTCATGTCATTATTTCCAATATACTCAAACATTCCTTTACATATTTCTTCAGCTGATCCAGAATTCACAGAATAATGGCCCAAATAATCTGAACCAGGTTCTCTCACTAAAGTGATATGTTCTTCTGTTACCTTCTTCTGATATACTTTGGACTCTTTTTTTTCTTGGAAGAGTGTAGAATCTTTTCGACCATCAAAATAGATTCCTCTGATTGGGACCTGATTTTGATCTTCCATAATTTCTGATCTCTTCTTTTGTCTTTCTCTTCTGATTTTGCTCCTATCCACTACTTCAGATGTATTGTCAATAGAAACTTCTCCAATATCTTGCAATACTGCACTAACAATGAATGCTGCAGCTCGATCTGAAACTGCAGTCCTGTCACAAGCAGTAGCCACTGAAGGTAGATTTGTAGTTTTCCTTTTCTTGAATAATTGTTCTTCAGGTTGTTCGAGCTTTCTCTTCGAGCTAACTGGCTCTGGAAATGTATCGTCTGATATTTCGCCAGATTCACTTTCACTATTTGATGTCGATGATGATAATTCAACATTTGTATCCTGCAATTTCTCCTGTGAAGATTCTTTGGTGAGCCTCACAGCTTCTTTTTGCTTTCTTAGCAACGTAGATGCTTTTTTCTTTGAGAGTGTAATATCTACTCTATCAATAAACAGTTTTCTTTCACTCCTTTGATCTAAGAGGAACGTCACTTCTTCCTTTGGAACCGTTTTTTTCTTTGGGACAAGAACATTGTGTTAGTACTTTGCACTTGCACGCTGCAATGTCAAAAAGTTTCGTGTGTGCTTCTTTTTTGAACATATCAATCTTTGCTTTGTAAGCTTCAGAATTTTTTCTGCTTTGGTATGGCTTCATAATGACACGATACTTTTCGTGGTAGCTTCTGAACATTGTTTCAATTCGCCTGTCTGACAGAATTGGGACGGAAGCACTTTCCCAAATTGTTTTCAATTTATCAACAACTTGTTCTAATATTTGAGATATTGAAGGATCTTTATTAGTATTCTGTTTCTAATCGTTTCTTACAAACAAGTAATATTTAAAAACTCCTTCGTATGTAGGAAGATTCCTGTGCCACAAATATTCCCCCATACCAAACATGGGCACTCAGTTGAGGCCCTGGTTGATTTTGCACAAACTCGAGACATTTTGAAAGTATACAAATCTGAAAAAGAAAGCTAATATCAATTATACGTTAATTTCAGTTAATAGTACATGGCAAACTTAGGGCAACACAATAGAGAAATGCAAAATATATAAGAAATATAGTTTAGACTATCTGAGTAACGCCAACAACAGAACACCCACCTGCTACGAGAGCGACAGCTACACTGAACCGAGGTACTCACGTGACAGCTGAGTGAGCTGACTATAGAAAAACTGTTTTTAGAGAATAGAAACTTTTTTAAAGGTTGACTGAGCTATTTTTATACAAGTGTGAATAAATTCTTGTCTATTGTGCATCGTGGACTCTTCTGTAATTATTGGTTAAAATCTGCTTTTTTCAATTTTTTTCAATATTGAAGGTCATTGTGGCAACTGAAGATATTAATGTTATGATTTTAAATTTATACCAGCTTATTTCCTCACTACTCCACACATTTCCCACACTAGCCAATTTGAAAATTCGAAAAATGAGTTTTTCACTCCGCCCTAAGATATATATATATATATATATATATATATAATTATATATATATATATATATATATATATATATATATATATATATATATATATATATATAGTGGTAAAAAAAAGAGTGGGCACCTGAAAAGATGGTTTTAAAGAATACCTTTAAAACATGGCATATATATATATATATATATATATATATAATAGTGGTGCACCGGATATCCGCATCTGCATCTGTGGATATCCGCATCATTTTTAACATTCGCATCCGCACTTCTGACTGAGGATGTTATGCTGATATTACCTGTAATAAATTATGCAATTTACAATTAAATTAGCTTATAAAGTAGCTTATAAGGCCCAGTCATGCACATTTCATGTAAAGTATTAATTGAACAAACAAATATATAAACCTCAAAATATAAATACCTGTTAACACAGAAAATTGAATGAAACTTGTTTCATTGAATTTTCTGTGGCTGAAACTCTTGAGAAAGTTATTTTTATCATAATGAAAACATCAATATTAATTTTAATTCTTATGCATTGCCTGCCATAATAGTAATATCACGAAATTTGAAAAATTATGTCATATATTCATAATTCTATATTATATTGATAGATTAACTAAATATCCGCATCCGCAGATATTGAAATTAAAGATCCGCATCCGCAGATGTTGAAAAACTGACATCCGTTCCACCACTAATATATATATATATATATATATATATATATATATATATACACACCTTGTAACCTCGTACTTTCTCCGTGCGTCCGCTGCGTCGGTCCCTAGACTTCTAGGCGTGGCCTGGTGGAGGAGAGAATTGCTCTCTTGCGATCTCCAACGCCCATAGCACACCCAGTTTATGCGATATATATATTTTTTTTTGGTAGTGAGTATAATACATATATATATATATATATATGTTAAACACAGTCTGAGTTTGTGTATATTAAAAGGACGTGTTATGTGCCTTGAAAAGTGGACGCTCAATGTCCCGGTTGAGGTTTAAGTTTTGTTTTTTTAGCTAAAAATACAATAGTTACCCCCCTTTTTCTTTGATGTATTCAATCCGACGTGAATGCAACGAGTTTCTTGCGTATATTGAGGTTCTGAATGTAGTAGGCTAGGTGTAAGCTGTAAACCCTAGATCCTGTCCCAAAGCTGGATCCTATCTGCTTTGCAAATAGCTGGTGAGGGAAGCTATATTTTGGGGCCTCTTTTCGAGTAACCCGGTGCACACGTTGGACTTTCCATCATGAAAAAGAAAAAAACTATAGTATTTGTCATTTATCATTACTTATTCGAACTATAGTGGATGTAATTTCCCAGAAGAGTTCCTTGTTCCATGCACAGTCTGTGTTTAAGGTATAAGTTTCTCTCAGGGGACCATTCTGAATTTGTATATATATATATATATATATATATATATATATATATATATATATATATATATATATTGAAGCGTCGCGAGTACGAGGGGCGAACTCGCCACATTGCCAATTTTGCGATTGTTGAACGAATGAATAGTTCAACCCTCCCCACATCCACAGACAATTTGGTATAGCCAAATATCCCCCTCGTACGCTCAAAATGTAGTTCCTTTCAATGCGTGTATTTGCGCTATGTGCCCCTCGTACACAATTGTCACAAAGTTTAAAGTTTAAATAGCACAAAGTTTATCTCAAAATTAGTTGGCGAGCTCACTCGCTACTAAATCTTTTACACGTATCATATGAGCCATTTGGAGATCTCTTTTATTTGCATTGTCGGCATCTGTCAAATTCAGATTGAGTACTTTATCATTTTCTGATTTTAACAATAAATATTTTCCCTTCTGTTAAGTAAGAAACGGGAATTTGCAAGTTTTCTTTTATAATTTTTAGCACTTTGTCATATATCCTTTCTGTGTATGTATATATATATTATATAATATATATATATATATAATATATAATTTGTGTATATGTGTAAGTATATATATATATATATATATAATTTGTGTATATGTGTATGTATATATATATATATATATATATATTATATATATATATATATATATATGTTAACCCCTTGTCTATGGCCCTGGGTGGTTCGGATTGACGGGGGTTCTGGTTTAGGAGGCAAGCAACGGATAGGTGCCTTGAAGTGGTTTTTCTATAGTTACTCTCGAGTTCTTCTATAGTGGCTCGGAGGACTCTGGTAGATTTGCAATCTAAATGCTGAAGGTTCCGGATTCTTCTTATAGCGTATCCGGAAAGTTTTCTAAGTTTTTCTGAAGAGAGCAAGGCTCGAAGGGGACAATAAAAAGTTTCTTCACTGTAAATTTACTGCTAAAAATACAGGTAGTGCTCAGCCTCTGAATTAGCTTCTGAATGACAATGGATGAATTTGAATGGGTTTATATACCCAAAAACTGCTAACATTATTATTATTAAATGCTAAGAAGGCTGTATTATTTTTGCACAATATTTAAAAATAAGTAAATTTTTAGCTGTGGTAAGGCTTGAACGAGTAAACAAAATATTTGAAGACGAAACCATATTTTTATCTTAAACCGCGACTTTTCAGATCTGATGTTATCATGATCTGCCAAGTTAACTAAAAGTGGAAATCGGACTATGCATCTTTACACTAAAATATGCATATGAGTGAAATTTTAAGGTTTAAGATGTACAATTTTAATGCTTAGGCAAGACATGATCTCATTGTTTATAACGAAAGAGAGTGTATACAAAATGTGAACATTGCAAAGCTTAACAGGATTCCTTATTAAGCGAAATCTAAAAAAATGATTATGAGATTTTAAAAAACAACAGGTCACCAATTATTTAGCAAAGTGAAAGAATCAAATTTTATCCAAACTCGCGTTGGGCGATTTTGGTCCTTATGTAAAAATGAATACACACACGTACATACATATGAGTATAGGCATTATATAAAGTTAAATATATAAGATTATACATGAACCATATAACACATGAATTTTTAAAATGGATACTTTTTCTTACAATGGATACAGAGACTATATAAATGAATACAAGAATTACATGAAGGATAAGATAATATAGGAATATGGGAATTATTTATGGTTCATTTTTACAGGGCTCTTCCCTCTAGAATGATATTAATATAATAACGTAACATCCTAACTAATGCTAACTAGATGATAACTATTGGTTTTATAATACAGATTTATATATACAACATAAGTCGGGTGGTTAAGTCTAGTTCACGTGGTCTGGGTACGCACTCTTGGTCGTGCATAAATAGTTTCATGTTCCGTGTCACTGGTTTTCTTTGTTCCCAGAATGATCTTTTCACCACAAATATACCGAGGATAATAGCACACAATAATGATACTAACGGCAGATGTTGAGAAAATGGTTACCGGTTGTAGTATTTGTAAGAGGTTGTTTTGGTTATCATCCGAAATTTTAAACCGGCTCAATTGATCATTCCATTCAGGGGCATGTAGTTCGGGTAGGATGGTTACAGGTTTTATGGAGAGATTTAAGATCTCTATGACGGGTTTAAATTTAATTTGCGACGGAAATGGGTATGAGTTATTAAGGGTAACCTTATACGGGTTGTATATTTGGAGGGCTTTTGAACGCAAGGAGCAACCAATTGGTAGCCGAATAACCATAGGGATTGTAATGAGGGAATAATTCGATGGACACTCGAGGTAGCGGCAGTCCTGTTCGCGAAGGAAATCCAGATGTCTGGTCCAATTCGTAGTTGGATGGTTTGAGTGGAGGGCAGATGAGTTGTTTATTTGGTTGCGGGAATCGGCAATGCCGGACGTCGCTATCTGACATCATAGAATAAGCTGATAGATCTTTGGTGAGGAAAAGGTAAGGTGGTACGGTGGGTAAATACAATCGATAGACATTAGAGTTATTTTGGTAGGGTGTTGGGAAAGGGTGAAATTATATACGTCATAAGTGAGGAAATCGAAAAATGGTATAATTATGAGGTATGTGTAGGGGCGTGGTCCATGTACAGTCCAGGTGTATTCTAGAAATTGAGGGTAATTAGTGTGGTTGAGTGGGAATATGGGTGATAATTTTAATTGTGACTGGGCGGTGTGAATCAAGGACTGAGTATTTCCCATGGTATTAGGGTGGAAAGAGTGATTTTTCCATGGGCTAGCTGGGTTGCACGCAAAACCTTGGAATGAATCGTAGTTATTCGTTGTAAGTATTTATCGATTAGGGTTACTTGTATGTTCATTATTCTATTAATTCTAGATATCGTTTGTGTTCTTTGTATTGAGCTAACATGGATTCAAGGTATGTGAATCTGTCCGAAAGGGAGTGAGGAAGCGATTGTTTTCGTGTAATGACCTAATAGTTTGTTCTAACATGTGTCCATTATATTGTCGATTCGAGCGAAGAGATTCAATTTAAGTTCAACTCTTTTAATATCTTCTTCGGTTGCTAATCCGAATAAACCTTTGAACAGTTTCCCTCCTATATCTATCAGTCCCCTTTTACTTCTTTGGTTAAAGTTTTCTGAATTTTTAGTTTCAGTTTGTATCCATGGTAAGGCTAATATTTCTGATAGGGCGCGTGCTGTAGTTTGAATATTTTCGAGGGTATTTTCTAACAGAACGCGACTAATCTGATCTTTTCCTTGGAAAGAATTTGGACTTTACTTTCAAACGTTTAATTGGGTTTGTATCTGAAGGAGATTGATTTTAATTCTAGCAGGGGGTTGCAAATTTATATAAAGGTCTGCATGCCCTTTCAAAAATTTACCTTCTGCAAGTTTTTCTATAACAACTCCGGTAGAAATTTTAATGCTAGGTCTACAAGAGTAAATAATTTGGAAAATTATAAGGGGGACAATTTTATTCATTTCTACGCCTTAAGTTATACGGAGCTGGGGGTAGTGTGTGGATTGTGTGGATACTTGTGTGATACTTGTGTGGGCGAAGGGGTCGGCCTCGTTTTGGTGGCAATGGGGGTCGACCGTTGAGCTCGGATTCTGAGCGGGTTCGTTTCTTATGTGAAGGTTCTAGTTCACGTGGGTGATGCATTTGCGGGCGGTATGTAGGGTCCGTGCGTCGATCATCAATCGGCGAGGGTGGTGACAGAGGAGATGGTGGAGTTGGAGGAGATGGTGGAGTTCCACTGAGTGATCTCTCGAAGGGGTTTCTCCAGGGTCTGGGTCCGATGGGACGCTTGGCTCTGGGGCCTCCTCTTGTTCAGAGATTGCCTCGAGTAATGGTGGTATTACGAGGTACCAATCTTCGTCATGGGTAGCGGTTCCCGCGGTGACTACTTCAGTTTTTTTATCCCTGCCCGATTTGTTAATATCTTGACCTTTTGAAGGATAGGCGGCTCGAACGCCTGGCAGCTGTTTTTTGGGAAGGTGTTGTTCGGAAGCTATCTTCAAATTGTCAGCGTGAATGATCTTTAGTTTGGAATGATCCCGGAGGTCGAGGATTTCATAACGATTTTTTCCGAGGTTTTCATAATCCTATATGGGCCATCCCATTTGGGTATAATTTGCGATGAGCCCTGGCGGTTTCACGCTCTTCAGATAACATCGCATACCGACGATTATAGTCCGTTGACGGGGATGACGCCTATGTTTCTTGCTCCATCTGTTGGTTTCGTTGGTCGAGGGCATAGCGGATTATGTCAAAAATCTTGAAAGATCGTTCAGCTAGTTGCTGATTTGCTTCTGCCATTTCGGAAGATGTTAGGACTGCCGGGTCGGTTTGGTCGGGCAAATCAAAAGGTAGACGCTTGTCGTAGTGATATAGAACGAAATGAGGGGTGTCCCCGATGGACACATTATAGCCATTGTTGATGGCTGTTTGTACCATGGGAAGGGAATCATCCCATGTACGGGAGGATGCATCGACAACGTGGCGCAGGGCTTCCAAGATCTTTCGATTGTGCCTTTCCACTAAGCCGTTTGCCTGCGGATGGTATGCCACAATGTGTGTATTTTTAATTTACACATGTTACAGAGTGACTCGAACAGTTTGGAAGTGAAACTAAGGGCGTTATCCGAGATTAGGATGGAAGGAGTGGTATGTTTTGGATGACGCGTTCCACTAGGGCTCTTGCCACAGTTTCCGAGGTCTGGTCTGGAATGGCGGCTACTTCGCTGTAACGCGAGAAGTGGTCCGTAAACACAATGATGTACTGATTTCCCTTTGATGTTTTGGGAAATGGTCCCAGTATATCCATTCCAGTTCTTTGCCAGGGCCTTGGCATACTGGATATTTATGCATTGGAGCGGTGGATGGTACGTTGCCCTTATGCTTTAAACACGACGGACATTCGGCGATGTATTCATGTACCGTTCTGTTCATCTCGGGAAAATGGTATCGCTCCAAAAGACTTTGATGGTGCGATCCGGCCCCATGTGTCCATAAAAAGGTGAGTCGTGACAAAGTCCAATGGCTATATCAACGAGATCCTTTGGTATCTCCACGAGGTCGTTTCCATCTTCGTTCCTGAAATGTACGAGCCCATCTTTGAGGTTGTACTGTTCTTTTACCTTCGATGGTTCCTTTTGTTCCAGGCGCGCCCGAAGGTTCTGGGTGTGTTGGTCCTGTTGTTGGGAGTATTGCAGACACTCGTAGTCGAACACAGGAAGAATTCCTATTTTATTCACTCGGGCGTCGGGCTTGAGTCTCGACAATCCGTCTGGAATAACTTGCAGTTTTCCCGGTTTGTATACGATTTTCGCTGCAAAATCCTGAATCAACAGAGCCCATCTACTCAATCGTCCTTCAAGTAGCTTGTCCTTGAAGAGGTACGTGAGTGGCTTATGATCAGTCTTGATGGTTACATCGTAGCCATAGACGATATTTCGGAATTTTTTCAAAGCCCAATATACCGCTAGGGCCTCTCGGTCCGTAGTGGAATAATTCCGTTGAGGTGCAGAGAGAAGTTGACTGGCATAAGCAATGGGTAATTCCACACCGTCTACGTCCTGTAACAGGACGGCTCCTAGTCCATAGGAGGAAGCATCTGTGGCTATGATGAAGGGTCTTGTGTAATCAGGATATTGTAAAATGGGATGACAGGTTAGTTTATTAATTAAAGTTTCAAAGGCATGTTGGTGATCGGATTCCCAGTTAAATTTCGAATTTTTCTGGAACAAATTAGTAATGGGTTTAGCAATATTCGAAAATTGGGGGATAAAGTTCCGATAGAATCCGACAAAACCAATAAATGCACGGGCGTCGTCGATGGTCTTGGGTACAGGGTACCTTTCCAGGGCTTCGAGTTTGGCTGGATCAGGTTTAATTCCTGTGGACGAGAGTAGGAATCCTAGGTATACCAGGGATTCTTGTAAAAAATTGCACTTTGCAAGCTTCAGTTTAAGGTGTGCTTTTCTCAAGTGTGATAGCACATTATGAAGGCGTTGAAAGTGTGTTTTTATGTCCGAACTATAGACGATAATATCGTCAAGATACACGAGAGCTTCGACACCTAATAGGTCGGAAAGGACTATATTCATCAACCTAGAGAAATTAGCAGGCCCATTTCGGACTCCGAAAGGTAAAACCTGGAATTCGTAATGGCCTCGGTTAGTGGAGAAAGCAGTCAATGCCCGAGATTCGGGACTGACCTCCATTTGCCAATAACCTGATGCTAAATCGAGGGATGAAAAAAAGTTCGCTTTCCCTACGTTCAGAATTGTTTCCTGCATGTTTGGAATCGGGAAACGGTCTGGGATGGTAATGTTATTCAGGCGTCTAAAATCTATACAAGGGCGAGATGTTCCGTCCTTTTTGGAGACGAGAATCATAGGAGCGGACCAGGGACTAGCTGAAGGCGAATGACATCCTGCTCCAACATGTCCTTGATGTGTCCTCAATAGTGACTAACTGAGAATGTGGAACCCGATAGGGAGGAATGAAAATGGGTTTGGAATTGGGTTCCAACTTGATTTCAAAAGGGACCAAATTAGTTCGGCCCAGAGGATCTCCGGTTAGGGCAATCACATCTTTATTTCTTATCAGGAAATCGAGAAGTGATTCCATTAGTTTGGGATCCTGTAAAGCTGGTGACTCCTGAAGGGAGTGCTTCAGACATTTCTTATATTCTTCTTTTAATATTGAAGGCTTTAATTCTAAGGAACTGGAAACACGATTTATCGTACTGATGGGGAAATCTGAATCTATTTCTACTGTGGAAACAGTTCCTATTTTCTGATTTGAAGTTAATTCTATAGATCTTTCTCCTTTGTTTAAACAAACAACAGGGATAGCTGAATTCTGACTCTGACTAAGGACTTGGGCAATAAGAACATCTCTTTTGAAATTACTTTTCTCTGTAATCAGAGTACGCTCTGACTCTAATAATTTTCCTTGACTGTTAACTACTTTTGCTAGGAAACAAATCTTCTCATAAGGTGCTACTGTTATATGCTCGGTAGGGCATATGAAAAATTGTGAATCTGATTCTGGTTCGGCGACTAAAATTTGCCTTATTGGCTGAACTGAAGCTGGCTGACTGGAAACTGACTGACTGGAAACTGACTGACTGGAAACTGGCTGACTGGAAACTGACTGACTGGAAACTGACTGACTGGAAACTGGCTGACTGACTGGCTGACTGGAAACTGACTGTCTGGAAACTGCCTGGGTTGATCCAACTGGATTCAACAACTGGAACTGATTACCCTGGGGTCTGATTTCTGGAGCGGTTGTCCCTCTGGATGCAACCGGCCGACTTGATCTGCTATCAAGTAGAGGGGGTTTCCTATTTCTTTCGGAAATCTGAACTGAGCTAAGTCTATTAGCATTAAGTTGTCTGTCATCCTCGCGGAGATGGTGTGTCCTATTTCGACACTTTACTAACTTTCCGGCTGGGTAAATCTCCCATTGATTCCGGTTAAAAAAATCCATCCCTAGTAGGATGTCTGTCTGAAAGGTGGCGACTGTGTCCACTATACAACATTTCGCGGGGTATACCGCGTTTCCAATTTCTAAATAACTCAATTTCTCCGTATGTGGGTATGGGTGTGCCCGTAACTCCTCTAAGTTGGCAGGATGGTGCCTTAAGTTCATACTTATAATTGTACTCTCTAGTAATTCATCTACGCATTGTTTCTTAATTAACGTTGCGTGTGCTCCTGTATCTAGGAGAGCAGTTAAATCTTGGTTATCCGTACTACAATTTATTATTAAATCTAAGAGGTCCGCACCTATTATCCTGATGGGGAGTTTGTGTGCGTATCTGGGCTTACTACTGTAATTTAGGAGGGAGGAGGTTGAACTGCTGCCTCCAATGTAGGGTCTAAAAAAGGGATCACATGGTCTTCTATGGGAGGACCTGGATCATATTCTACGGGGATATCATACGCTGAAGGGTGTTCTTGAAAACTGTTCTCTGGGGAAAATGATTCCTCCCCGGGTACTTCTACGTACCGAACTAGTTGACCTTGCTGGTTGT
This sequence comes from Bathynomus jamesi, assembly GCA_023014485.1. NCBI lineage: Eukaryota > Metazoa > Arthropoda > Malacostraca > Isopoda > Cirolanidae > Bathynomus > Bathynomus jamesi. The sequence goes on from JAJOZX010000446.1 coordinate 450,616, forward strand.
ATTGGGGTTTATACATGGGGTAAGAGTGTGGGTGACCCTGTGGTCGTGATTTATTGGGTTGGTAGTTCGACTGAGGCTGGGAATGGACTGGTTTCTGGGGATTGGTTGACTTTTGGGATACGTTTTGGGGACGTGGTTGGTTTGGTTTCTGAAAGTGGGGTCTATACCCTGCAGGGGCTTTATCAGCACACTTTTGGCGATCGCCACGGCGATGACCATGTTCGTGACAGTGGGAGCAATACGAGGGGTAATTACATTGACTTATCATATGCCCGAAACTATCACAGTTAAAACACTGTGGAGGAGGGCGTGTATTCTGGGTTTGGGGGGCTTGTTTCTGGGGTGTTCCCTGTATTTGCCTTGGTTTATATTGTTGTTGTTGTTGCTGTTGGTATTGTTGTGGCTGCTGCTGAATATACTGTACAGGGGTTTCTCTACCCTTTCGGTAGGTTTGGTTTGCTAAATCGGGGTGATGTTCCCGTGTTTTGTTTATGGCTACACTGACAGGTTTGTCAACATTTAAAAACTCCTGAAACTTTTTTTTAGGCGCTCCGGGTAAGTTTTGGTAAATGGTTGTGGCTACTATTAGATTTCTTTGTTTCGAAGTAAAAGTTATGCCACATGCATTTTCTGCGGCCCGGAGGGCTTCTCCTACAAGTTTGTGTGTACGTGTAATAAAATTGTTTAAATCCTCGTGTTCCTCTTTCTTCCATTTAACTTGGAAGACTGCTTCTAATGTGGCTAAGGGTTGTGCAAGGGTTATTTCTTTAAAAAATTCTAATAGGTTTTGTTTAAAATCGTCCCATGTTATAGCTTCGCTAATTGATGGGACGTAAGTGACTGTGTCATGGGCATTTCCCTCTTTAGGGTCAATAAATCTTTTTGCTTCTCTGATTTTTATATCATCATCGGTAATATTCTCGCGTAAGAAATGTTGCTCTAAAGACTCAACCCAAGGTCTTACGCGCGGTTCAACAAAACGATTATCTATGGTCCCCTTAAAAATTAAAACAGTATGAGGAAGATTTACTAATCTGCCTAAGTTAATATATGCTGGGGCGGGGGTTTGAGACTGAGACATACTGACTTGTGTGTTTGGGAATATGTTTGAAGGGCGCGGGGTAGGTGGAAAAATGGGTGTAGGTAATTCTTCGATGTCAGAAAGCGCACCGTCTGAATCGCTCATATGTGAAGGTACTTATTAATGTTCTAATTAGGTCTGCTTGACCGATCTTAATTCATGGAATGATCACTTAAGGGGTTTTCCTAACTACACTATCTAAAAAAAATAATGCACAACAATTTGCCTAACTCGGGGAAAATTTGAAAAGATTGCAAACAAAAATAAAAATGTAAACAAAATTTCACTCAAATGTACGTGATGGTATGGTAATACTATGTTTGGTACATTAAATAAAATTATACTATACTAACTAGAATAGTAAAAATAACTGTGAAAATAACTGTGACAATACTGTTTTCAATAAAAAGAGTGTATCACTGGTGTCTGTAGTGTTCACTGTGTTTTTTGTTAATTCTGGCTCAATACTAAATATTAATTGTTAATAATAATGACTTTTCAAATGTTTAGAAATTATTTTAAAAAAGTTTTTGTACTTAACAAGATTCCTATGGCGAAATCCTTTTGAGGTGTGTCCTGAAGACGTGTCTGGCTGGCCACTTGTTCCTAGATGAAAAGTAGGCGTGAAGAACTTGGAGTCGTAACGCACCGGTTCACGGGTGGATGTGACGAACTCGAAGTCGTGACACGCCGGTCAACTGGGTGTTGGTTCTGGTTCCAGGGTCTGGAAGACTGGAAGAATCCTGGAGTCGTGAAGATCCTGGTTAAAGGGTCTGGAGGACTGGAAGAATCCTGGAGTCGTGGAGATCCTGGTTAAAGGGTCTGGAGGACTGGAAGAATCCTGGAGTCGTGAAGATCCTGGTTAAAGGGTCGCCAGTTGTTAACCCCTCCGTCTATGGCCCTGGGGTGGTTCGGATTGACGGGGGTTCTGGTTTAGGAGGCAAGCAACGGATAGGTGCCTTGAAGTGGTTTTTCTTTATGTTACTCTCCGAGTTCTTCTATAGTGGCTCGGAGGACTCTGGTAGATTTGCAATCTAAATGCTGAAGGTTCCGGATTCTTCTTATAGCGTATCCGGAAAGTTTTCTAAGTTTTTCTGAAGAGAGCAAGGCTCGAAGGGGACAATAAAAAGTTTCTTCACTGTAAATTTACTGCTAAAAAATACAGGTAGTGCTCAGCCTCTGAATTAGCTTCTGAATGACAATGGATGAATTTGAATGGGTTTATATACCCAAAAACTGCTAACATTATTATTATTAAATGCAATAAGGCTGTATTATTTTTGCACAATATTTAAAATATTTGATGGAGTGAGGCCCTGGTGTAATGGTTATCATATCTGACCGGCAATCGGAAGATCCAGGGTTCGATTCCCGGGTGGTTACCTCATTTTTTTCATTTGTTTCGTTCTCCCTCCTCATCTTGCGCGGATATTCTCCTATACAAGCGTCGTTCTTTACGTTAATTATACTGCGTGTTTGCAGTTAAAATGTATATAATGTACGGCATGCGGGAGGTGCCCCCTTGGGGCATTGGTTTCTGCGCGTATGTAGAAGAATTACGGCATTTGATGGAGTGAGGCCCATGGTGTAATGGTTATCATATCTGACCGGCAATCGGAAGATCCCGGGTTCGATTCCCGGGTGGTTACCTCATTTTTTTTATTTGTTTCGTTCTCCCTCCTCATCTTGCGCGGAATATTCTCTTATACAAGCGTCGTTCTTTACGTTGATATATATATATATATAATATATATATATATACATATATATATACTGTACATATATATATATATATATATATATATATATATATATATATATATATATATATATATGAAGAGTCGTGAGTACGAGGAGCGAACTCGCCACATTGCCAATTTTGCGATTGTTGAACGAATGAATAGTTCCGCTATATATATATATATATATATATTATATAATGGAGCTTTAATTCGGAACACTGCGACTCCTATTTTGATTTTCCACTGTTGGTTGCTTTGTTTGAATTTTATTTCGTTTGTAACCCTTTTTAATGAACCTTCCGATTGGATAGTCCTTAGTGATGCCAATTTAGGGTATATTAAGGTGGGGTTTGTCTCTTATTGCTAACCTTATGACTTCGTTTGTGTGCTCATTTAAAGGGTCTGTCTGGAAGTGAGGTCTCGAGATTAAAAGGTCTTATGCGTTTCTTCAGTTCATATCTAAGTTCCTCATTTTGTTTAGCTTTCTCTTCAAACGCAGACACTCTCTCCTTTAACACGTTTATGTGTGCTTTTAGTGCAGTTGTTCCCTTTGTTCTAATTTCCTGATTATTTCATCTTTCCTTTTCATTGCGGATCAAAGAAAAAATTTACTTCATTTAGGGTAGAAGTTCTTCATTACCTTCTGTAAGTGTTTCGCCTTTGTTTGCATGGTTTTTACGCAAAACCTCTTCAGTGCGTCGTCGTTTTGGGAAGGTTGTCGGGAGATGTTTGGGCTTCAGCCGAAGGAGAAGAAGAACGGCTTTTGACTGCGAAGCATCCCTTTTTCCTCTTGCAGTGTAAGAGAGAGGCAGTCACCAATAGGTTTTATTTATCATGGTTTCCCTTTTTAGAGGCATATTTGATAAGCAGATTTATACTTTTACTTAGAAAGTCTTGAAAGAGAGAAATTTACTTATTAAATCGTATCCTAATTTAGACTTTAGTTTTTTCACATACAGAGACATTAAATTTTTCTAGTAATTATAGAGAGATTTTTGGGTTTGTGAATGAGTTTGTGAATGTATTTCTGCTCGAACGTACAGATCTACGATATTTTTGGGCTTCGGTTCTGTATGTCACTGTTTGCCAAATGTCACCAGAAAATTTTATAAATTAAAGTGTGTTAATTATTTCGTCTAAATTTATCTATGTATTAATGTAAATACGCAACCGGATTTTAACAGAATATTTCCAGATACATTTATGTGTACAAATCGAAAAAGTTACTTATCACAGCAGCTTTTCTCACTAAAGAAAACAAATACCAACATGGAGCACCATGCCACAAATGTTGTCTTTTGCAATCAGGATAAACATGGAAAGTTTCCGATATATTAGACTCGTTCACTCATATAAATAGACTACCAGAAATCAAAATGAACTGGGGAGATGCAACATTTCCATGATAATTCAAAAGCTACATTAACCTTTAATGTACATATACAGTACATACTCTATTATAAAATACAGTATACAAATTATTACAATGATGGACTACTCATTTCATTTGAAAGTCTCTTAGAACAAATTATATTAGATTTATTAAAGCTTGCATTGAGAAGGAAAGGAAATATGAAATATTAAAGCTGTGTGTGTGTGTGTGTGTCGTAAATTCGTATAAGGAACATCAAAGCAGTGTATATTGTACATTTTCTCCTTTCTGGTTTTTCTAGATCTGCAACACAGTGCAGTTAAAGTGATTAAAAGGATGTATTATTAACGTCTTCTTTGTTTATAGCGTCATTAAATAAGAGGCATAACTATCTTCTCCAGCTAACATTCTTTTAAGGAATGGCAAAAACCTTTATCCGGGTTCTTGATGATTGGCAGATGTGCGCGGCCCTTTCTTATGGGATTTCTTAAAGATTCCTGAGGAAAATATCTTCCAATGATCGATAAAGGAATTTCTTGTTCTTGTTCGGTACTTTTTTATGTATTTCCGAGAAGTTGGCGCGTGACTTCGTTAAGTTTTCTGAAGGTAAATTCTCATAAAAAACGTTACATCTCCGGTCCCCATTTGGACCAAAAACACCATTCTCATATTGTATTTGCACTCTTGACCAGAAAATATCTTTGATTCCTATTCCAGTTCCTTTCTCTGCCGAAAACCTTGATTACACAATCAATACTAACTCCGGATGGGAGCAATTTTTACAATACATAACAAAATGCAACGGGAAATTTTATATATATATATATATATATAATATATATATATATATGAAAATTATTTCACGAAGGTAACACGTGAAAAATATTTATGATGAATAAAACCACGAAGGAAAGGAAACACAAAATGGTGCTCAAGCGCTTTCGTCTAATGACATCCTCAGGAACACTGAAGTACATAAAAAGGTTAAGCCTATATATAGGTTACAGAAAGAAAAAAATAAAAAATAAATAACATACATACACACACACACACATATATATATATACATATACATACATATCTATATATACAAATACATACATACATACATACATACATACATATATATACAATAAACAGAGAAGTAAAAAAAAAAAAAAAAAAAAAAAAAACTTAAAGGATTACCAGTGAGGCGTACAGATTTGTAAAGAAAAATATCGATTTTTATCACAAGATCAAATGGATTATAAAAATACAAATTTATACTGGAACTCTGCCGGGTTTTAACACAACTGCCTATGGTCAGGTTTCGATATATATAAAAAAAAAATAAAATGCAAATTAAAAGTTAATCGATTTTTAGCACAAGATCAAATGGATTATAAAAATACAAATTTATACTGGAACTCTGTCCGGGTTTTAACACATTGCTGCCTATGGTCAGGTTTCGATATATATAAAAAAAAAAATAAAATGCAAATTAAAAGTTAATAAAGTAGAAGACAAGTTTACCAAAGATTTAATGTTTTACACTTCTTATCTAAATCAGTTTTAAAGGAATTCAACATAACAGGATCGAGTTGAAAAAGACCTTTGCTTATGTTGAAGTTATTTGAAAGTTGGATAATGGCAGACTCAAGAATATTTCTATTAACAATGTTGCTTGAATGGAATAAAACTGAAGCATTATTCCAATCAATACAGTGGGCTAACTCTGACAAATGGACAAAAAGGGCACTGGACAACTGTCCTGTTCTAACGGAATATTGATGCTGTTTTATACGTGTGTGCAAATCCTTTCCCGTCTGACCTATGTAAAAGGAATCACATTGTTTACAACCAATTTTATAGATAATGCGTGAATTATTGGTAGGCTATTTTTTACTATGATATTTTTCACAATATTGTTATATGAAAATACTACATTAATATCCAAAAGTTAAGTACATTAGCAATGCCTAAAAAGCCCGGGAAAAATGGAAGTACTAAAATATTTTTTGACAAAGTACTCGGGACATGATACCCCCACTAAGAAGGCCATATTTTCATCAATGTTTCTCCGCGCCCTTAGGATCGCCAGTCCGGAATACATCGATGCCGAATTGGAAAAAATCAACGGTATTGGAAGTGATTTGTGTTATCCATCTGCGTTTATGGAATCTTGTCTCAACAAGGCAAAACGAACTTTCTATCGTGTCAATATTAACACTCGTACTTTGTCAAAAAATATTTTAGTACTTCCATTTTTCCCGGGCTTTTTAGGCATTGCTAATGTACTTAAACTTTTGGATATTAATGTAGTATTTTTATATAACAATATTGTGAAAAATATCATAGTAAAATATAGCCCTACCAATAATTCAGGCATTATCTATAAAATTGGTTGTAAACAATGTGATTCCTTTTACATAGGTCAGACGGGAAAAAGGATTGCACACACGTATAAACGCATCAATATTCCGTTAGAACAGGACAGTTGTCCAGTGCCCTTTTTGTCCATTTGTCAGAGTTAGCCCACTGTATTGATTGGAATAATGCTTCAGTTTTATTCCATTCAAGCAACATTGTTAATAGAAATATTCTTGAGTCTGCCATTATCCAACTTTCAAATAACTTCAACATAAGCAAAGGTCTTTTTCAACTCGATCCTGTTATGTTGAATTCCTTTAAAACTGATTTAGATAAGAAGTGTAAAACATTAAATCTTTGGTAAACTTGTCTTCTACTTTATTAACTTTTAATTTGCATTTTATTTTTTTTTTTTTATATATATCGAAACCTGACCATAGGCAGCAATGTGTTAAAACCCGGACAGAGTTCCAGTATAAATTTGTATTTTTATAATCCATTTGATCTTGTGCTAAAAATCGATTAACTTTTAATTTGCATTTTATTTTTTTTTTATATATATCGAAACCTGACCATAGGCAGCATTGTGTTAAAACCCGGCAGAGTTCCAGTATAAATTTGTATTTTTATAATCCATTTGATCTTGTGATAAAAATCGATATTTTTCTTTACAAATCTGTACGCCTCACTGGTAATCCTTTAAGGTTTTTTTTTTTTTTTTTTTTTTTTTTTACTTCTCTGTTTATTGTATATATATGTATGTATGTATGTATGTATGTATGTATTTGTATATATAGATATGTATGTATATGTATATATATATGTGTGTGTGTGTGTATGTATGTTATTTATTTTTTCTTTTTTTCTTTCTGTAACCTATATATAGGCTTAACCTTTTTATGTACTTCAGTGTTCCTGAGGATGTCATTAGACGAAAGCGCTTGAGCACCATTTTGTGTTTCCTTTCCTTCGTGGTTTTATTCATCATATATATATATATATATATATATATATATATATATATTATATATATATATATATATATGTGTGTACATTACAATGTGAAAACTGTTTCCAGTATTAAGTGTATAAGAAAAAAACACATTAAAATATGTTTTGAAATGTATTTAACCTTAAAAAATGTCACATTTCTAAACACGTTTTGTTATAACACCATAAAATACAAAGTTTGTTTAATTAAACCCGATTTTGTTTCATGTTTTTTAAACGTGTAAACGTAAACATGGATGTTTGTGTTTTGCATTTAACTAGGACTAATGGTTGGTTGGTTGGTTGGTTGGTTCATTTTTATGGCCTCTGTCCAAATGAGGACACCTTGACGGGTGGCAGCGCCACAAACCGAAAAAATAAGTCCCCATTTTAAAAGGAAAATAGAGTCAAACCAAATACATTATGTGCAGTGGGCTCGTCAATGCATTTCCTTTCCCATTTCTTAAACTGCTGCTTGGGAAAGTCCTTGGATGGGTAACAATAATTATAAACATGTGTGAATAGATTTACTGAGTAGATGCGTTACCTCTGACTCATAAAGATGAAAGTTTGAACTGTTTCAAGTAATACAAAATAATGAAGACGATTAAAAGACTGTATCAAGAGTAATCTATACTATAAAAAGCGAGCCCTGTCCGTCCGTCAGTCCCTCTGTATTCCAGATTGATTGAAAGACAGTGCGATCATAGACACGTCATAAAATGGGTGGAGCTTTAGCACGTGCTTTCACTCCATGCATTTACGATTCAGCAAATAAAATTAGAATTTTTTTTAATTAGACAAAAATTATAATTTTTAAAAATCTATATATATGCTCGAAACCAACGGGAATATTATTGAATGCCCGGTTAGGTTAATTTAATACCCGGTTAGGTCAACTGTACGCCCTTGGCGATTGGTTAGGTTAAGTCGTGATATTTTTGTTACAAAAAAAATAAAAAAGTATATTATATTATTTTTGACTGTACAGTAACTATGTATTACCTGAAGGGTAATAACATCCTTTCGCAGGAACTACCAAAAATATCCCGCCCAGAGGCTGGGATATTTTTGCTCTCTCCTAGTTATTATGAATATGCATCGTGGGATATGATTTTTTCATAAAGGAGAAATCCGCACTGCTTTCTTACTATGAATGAAGGTATCTTAAAAGTTTCTTAAAGTATTTCCATGAGAATACCTCTTTCAGTAGATGAAATTAAAATAGAAACCAATGAACATAAACATTTCTAAAATCTTTGAAAGCGGGTCTATAATTTACTTTCTAATAATTTGGACGTCAAGGAATGAAAGGGTAAAATCTTGCTCAATTTCGACAGTAACCTTAATAGAGTGTAAAACATTTTTTAATCTATCAAGTATAGGGTGAACCAAATGTAGGTGGACAGTAAATGATAACGTTTATTTTGAGAATACATATTTAATTTTTTTGTATACTATAATACAAAATAATTTAAATAAATTTAGTTATAATATTTAATATAATAAAACACAAACACCATAGTTATAATGAACACCATAGTTATAATATAATATAACACAAACCGTATTCAACCTACTGTCCACCTACTTTTGGTTCACCGTGTATATAAATATGAATTATGACACAAATATCATCAACTAACAAGGAACATCTGGAACAAGAATTTCAGGAAGAAGTTTTCTCTTTAAAAGCTCCATAAATATACTGCTCACCTAACAGATAGAAAGAACTCTTATTGAGATCGTCTTTCTGCCGAAAAAATAAGTTATTAAGAGTGAGAAAGGAAGGAGCCAAACAAACGAATCAAGCAGTTCTTTAAACAGAACCTGCAACTCAATATATCTATTTGAAAACTCTTTCAACCGTTTTCTCCAAAACTTTTCTGAATTTCAACATTCATTTCCTATTCTTCCGAAATTATATATATATATATATATATATATCTTGTTAACCTTGTTTGGGTTCCGTGCGTCGGTCTTTCTTCACACGAAGGTCAAGCTGGTGGCCCTGCCTCTAGTCCTTGCTTGGTGGAGGAGCGAGTTGCTCTCTTGCGCTCTCCATCGTACATAGCCAGGTACACCCTGCTCATCTGGTACCGTCCTGAGCCAGGCATCTAGTCTTCTCTTGAAGAATTCAACTTTGACCCGTGTAATGTTTCTGAGGTCCTTTGGAAGCTGGTTGAAAATTCTTGGGCCCCTGACAACCAAGCTATTTTCCTTCAGAGTTGAGGAGGCCCCTTGTCGGGCCTTTAATTTGGGAACACTACACATTCTGCCTTTCCTATTTTCCAGCGTTGTCTGGCTGGTAATTGGGTTTTGTTTGAGGTTTGGTACCAGTTTTTCGATAATTTTCCATATGTAGATTATGGTATACCTCTCTCTTCTTCTTTCCAGGGAGTACAGATTTAGTTTGCGTAGTCTTTCCTGGTAGTTGAGTTCTTTGCAGCCATCAATCTTGGCTGTGAAATGTCTTTGCGTTTCTTCTAGTTTATTAATTTCTTCTTTTTTATATGGGAACGTCAAAACTGAGCAGTATTCAAGTTTTGGTATGATCAGTGTTCCCAGCAGGGGAATCATTACTGTCTTGTCCCTCCTTTCGAACGTTCTTAGTACCTGTCCCGCTATTCTTTTTGCTATGTTTACTGCTATCTGATTTTGTGTCTCGAGTTTGGCATCTTCGGTCACTATAACCCCCAAGTCGACCGCTTTCGTGCTTCTCTGAATTTCTTGTCTATCTGCAGCATAATATGCAGTCTTTTTAAGTCCCTCATTTCTACCATATCTCAAGAGCTGAAATTTCTCGGTGTTAAATGTCATATTGTTGTCTTCTGACCATTTGTATATTTTGTTTGTGACTCTCTGCAAGGCCTCTACTTCGTTTGCATCGCTGATTTTTCTGCTGATCTTTGTATCGTCCGCAAATGATGTTACTATACTGTTGCTGTTTACTCCACTGTCTATATCTGTTAGCATGACAGTGAACAGGAGTGGGGCCAGCAGTGTACGTTGTGGTACTGAGCTGCGTACTTCGGATTCTGATGATGTTTCACCTTGAATTTTGACCACCTATAGTCAATTTCTGAGGAAGTTCTAGATCCATTTTCCCACTTTGCCTGATATTCCCATATGTTTCATTTTATGTGCTATTATACCATGATCGCATTTGTCGAAAGCTTTAGCAAAATCCGTGTATATGACATCATAGTTTTCATTGCCTTCAAGTGCATCTAGGATATTGTTATAATGCTCTACACTGCGTTCGCACTTATTAAGCAGATTACATTTTCTCCAATGTTTTCAAAAGTTTTTCCCCGATTTCAATGAAATTTGTAGCAAATAATCACTATATATAGCAGCATTGATAGTATTCATTTCGATAAAATATTTTGATAATTAAAATAATTATCTCATTTTATTGAAAAATATGTAAAACATTGTGTTCCGACTTATTAAGCAAGTATTCTATTTACGAATCTAAATGGTGAAAATGGGTAAGAAGAAGGATTTAACATTAACTGAGAAAAGAAAAATAGACAAGTTACTCGCTGAAAATATAAAATCTATTGAAATTGCGAAGCAGTTTGGCAGAGCTTATCGAACTGTAAACAAGTTTGTAGCGGAGGGTACCAAACTGAGGCAGCGAAGTGATAAAGGAGCTATAAGGAAAGTCACAAGGCGGCAGATATCTGTAATCAAGCGCAAATTGCAAAGCATCCATTGTCTTCAAGTAAAGAGGTTTTTGAGCAGGCTGGCATATATAATGTACCAAGAACATCTCGATGTGGATTCCTCCAAACAATTGGCAAGACGTGTAATCCTACGGTTCAGTCACCATCAACACCCAGGTACAAGAAGCAGCGTGTTGAATGGGCGCGTCAGTACGTGAAAACAGATTTTAATACTGTATTGTTAACCGATGAATGAAGAGCAACCCTTGAGGGATCTGATGGTTGGTCAAGAAGATGGATTGCTAAGGGTCAATCTCTACCATGGAATGAGGTTTTCTTTTAGAAAGTTTGTATAACTGGGCATTAATTTTTACACCATCAAGCACTCTGTATGGGACAGCTACTTCATTGCCTATCAATCCTGCCCAAACATGACACTACCTCCACCTTGTTGGCGTCTTAATCTCGATGGTAGAAATTGGCTCTCAGCAATTAATCTTCTTGACCAAACATCAAGCCCCTCAAGGGTTGCTTTTCATTCATCGGTGAACAATACAGTATTAAAATCTGCTTTCATGTACTGACGCGCCCATTCAACACGCGCTTCTTGTACCTGGGTGTTAATGGTGACTGAATCGTAGGTTTACACGTCTTGCCAATTGTTTGGAGGATTCCACATCGAGATGTTCTTGGTACATTATGTATGCCAGCCTGCTCAAAAACCCCTTTACTTGAGGACAATGGATGCTTTGCAATTTCCGCTTGATTACAGATATCTGCCGCCTTGTCACTTTTCTTATAGCTCCTTTATCACTTCGCTGCCTCAGTTTGGTACCCTCCGCTACAAACTTGTTTACAGTTCGATAAGCTCTGCCAAACTGCTTCGCAATTTCAATAGATTTTATATTTTCAGCGAGTAACTTGACTATTTTACTTTTCTCAGTTAATGTTAAATCCTTCTTCTTACCCATTTTCACCATTTAGATCAGTAAATAGAATACTTGGTTAATAAGTCGGAACACAATATTTTACATATTTTTCAATAAAATGAGATAATTATTTTAATTATAGAAATATTTTATCGAAATGAATACCATCAATGGTGCTATATATAGTGACTATTTGCTACAAATTTCATTGAAATCGGGGAAAAACTTTTGAAAACATTGGAGAAAATGTAATCTGTTTAATAAGTGCGAACGCAGTGCATAAGTTGTAATAGGTATGATCTTCCTGATCGGAATCCGTGTTGATTTTCGTTGAATCTTTCCAATGTCTCCAAGAAGTCATAGATTTTCTCTCTGACTATTCTTTCAAAAATTTTGGTGAGGTGGGACGTCAAGGACACTGGTCTATAGTTCTTTGCTTGAGATCTATCTCCTCCTTTATATATAGGGACGATGTTTGCTCTTTTCAAGATGCTCGGTATTTCCCCCGTGTCTAGGGATCTTCTCCATATCCAGTACATCTTTTTTCTCAAATTCCTTCTGTTTTCATTTGAGACTTGTCCTTTGTCCTTTGAACTTGTCGGGAGATGATGGTAGTAGCATTTTCTCCCGTATTGGCAGGTTCCATATGTCGCGTAGGTCTTGCAAATGTCCGGATGGTAGAACTTGCATTTTCCACCAAATTTGCATTGACCATTATCCATTATATTATATTATATATATATATATATATATATATATATATATATATATATATATATATATATATATATATATATATATATAATCTGCGAGGTCATAAGGAACACCTTCCCTCGCTTGGCAGTCCTCTATGATATATCTTTACATGTGTGCGGACTGTAATGCCCACTACGTAGGCCAAACCGGCCTGCAACTTAAACAGAGAATCGAAAAACATAAGGAACTTTCCATCGGACTGGTTGCTGATCCATTGAATGTTAAAAATGTATTCCTTAAATTATTCACCATGTAGAAACTTTCTACTAACAAACTACTTGCTACCCCTTTTTTACTTCTTGCTACTCTTTTTTTCCTCGTCATTCCTTTCGTTGCCCTTGATCTGTGATCATATTCATTTTGGGTAAGCTTTTATTTACACTTTTTTAGCACTGTGTTGTCCTTTATCATTGTTTTAATTTTGTATTACTGTTTCATTTTATATCCTAGCTTTACTCTTAGCCTTTCACTGATGATGACCCTCGCTCGGTGTCGAAACGTTTGAAATAAATGTTTAGATCAGCATTTCTTAACCTGGGGGAAATTTCAGGAATCCAGGGGGGAAAGTTTATTTGTTGATCATATAATTAGTGTGCATTATAAGTCTGCTAATGTTATTAAATTTTGTCTTCGAGGCTACTTTTTTTGCGTATCCTGATGGAGGGGGAAATCGGGTAGGGCGAACTGATCGAAAGAGGAAATGACACGAAAAAGGTTAAGAACCGCTGGTTTAGAAGCATCGACTTGGTCTTCTTGTTTCTTATTAGAATTCGATTCTCTAAGAATGATTCTGTCGCTAATCGACTCCGGGGAATGAACGTCAAGCAAGAGGCAGGGAGTGCTAGAACTCCCGTTTCTTGTCAATGTCCTCCTTAGCTGATTTTTTTCCATGCCTCGTCTATCCTGTGAGGACCCAGCATGCTCTCAAACACAACTTTTCTCCCTATTCCTCACTACACCTACATACAGCTTATACAGTACCCTTCTCGTATCCCCTATCAACTTGGAGATAGGACCAACATTCTGGATTTACTTCTCACTTCTCAATCTTCTTACGCTGTCAAACTTTTTTTGTCCGTTGGACTCCTCCGATCACAATTTTATATTTGTTTCCTGTCCTATCGCTCGGCTTTGAGTCCTAACAAGAAGTGATGCCTTTGGCACCTTGGCGCACTTGAATGGGAGGCCATTAGGCAGTACCTCTCTGATTTCCTATGGAATGGTTACTGTTTCTTTGGCCAAGACCCATCCACGTGCGCTGAGTGCATCATGGAGGTAAATCTCTCGGGGATGGAGACATACATTCCATATTCTATGCCGACTACTATTGCAGAAAACACTTTTAACTTTGCTTGTTCTAATACTATCAGCAACAAAGAAGAGGTTTCCAGAAGGTACCGTCGCCATCCAACTCCTGACTCTCACTCAGTTTATATTTCTACCCGGAATCGTGCAAAATCTGTCTTTCGACTCGTCAAAAATTCCTATATCTGACAGAAATGTGAACACCTGTCTAATTCTAATTCTTCTCACTCTTTCTGGCACCTAGCCAAGAACCTCTCTAACAACTTTAATGCTTTTTATTTCCCTCCTCTTTTCCATTCAGACGGCTCAGTTGCCGTCTCTTCTCCTGATAAAGCTGAAATCTTCGCTCAAACTTTCGTCTTCAATTCAACCATAGACGATTCAGGTGCTGTTCCTCCATCTGCTCTTCCCCCTAAATTAATTATGTTTGAAATTAGAATCTCTACCAAAGCTGTTCTTTCTGCTCTATCTGGGATCAATTCTAGGAAGACGTACGGTCCCGATAGGGTCCCTCCGGTTGTTTTCAAGAACTGTGCTTCTGTGCTGACACCCTGCCCAGGCAAAATCTTTCGTCTTTGTCTTTCATCTGGCACTTTACCTTCGTGCTAGAAGTTTGCTTTCGTTCAACCTGTCTCAAAGAAGGGTAACCGCTCGCAACCTTCCAACTATCACCCAATTGCTTTGATTTTTGCCTTTCCAGAGTTTTTTAATCTATCCTTAATACGAAGATTCGTAAATATCTTTTTACTCAATCTTTTTTCAGATCGTCAGTATGGCTTCCGCAAGGGACGCTCTACTGGCGATCTTCTTGCATCTATCTCTCACTTTTGGTCATCCTGCTATTGCACTAGAAAAATCTAAAGCGTTTGATACAGTCTGTAACAATTCCTTAATTTCCAAACTGCCCTCCTTCGGTTTTTTCCTTCTTTCTGTACCTTCATCTCTGACTTTCTTCCTGTCCGATCTATAGCTGCGGTTGTAGATAGCTACTGTTCTTCTCCTAAAGCTGTTATTACTGGTGTTCCTCATGTCTCTGTCGTCCCAACCATTCTCTTCCTTTTAATTATCAATACTTTGTTAAGTCGCACTTCCTGTCCTAGCCACTTTTATGCCGATGATTCCACTCTTCACTTCTTCACCCGCTTCACAAAGCGTCCCTCTCAAAAGTCACCCAATGCTTCGCGTGAGACGCTATAGCGCACCTGACCTCTGATTTTTCTACTATCTCTGATTGGGGCACAGAAAATCCTGCGGTTTTCAATGCCTCAAAACTCAGTTCCTTTATCTGTATACTCGTCACAATCTTCCACAGGACTATCCCCTTACCTTCAATGATACACAACTGAATCCTTCCTCTTCCCTTAACATTTTTGGTGTTTGTTTTTCTCTTGATCATTCCTGGAAAGATCACATACTCTCCTTTTAAAACAGCTTCAAAGAAGCTAGATGTGCTGTACCGCCTTCGCAGTCTCTTCATCCTTATTCAGTTGCTGTCGCTGTACAAGGGTTTCGTTTCACCCCTGTATGGGGGACGTTTCTCGTGTGTCGGGTGGCTGAACCCACCCAGCTCTACTTGAACAGGTGGAAAGAAAGGCCTGTCGCCTCTTCAATTCCCCTCCTCTTACTGACTGTATTTTTGCCTCACTCTCTCTTGACTACCGCTATTATAATGGACACTGCTCTTCTGACACACTAATTGTATGAATCCTTTTTAAAAGAGGGCATGCAGTACCAGACTTCGACATATTCTCAGTCCTTTTCTGTTCAACTCACGAGCACAAGCGTTATTCGATTTTCTAAATCTTTCATCTACTCAACCGGCCTATCGTGGAACAACCTTCCTAAGTCCATCTTTCCCTTCATCTATGACCTCCAAACTCTCAAACGCGGTGTCCATGCATCTTGAAGACTTTGGACCTTGATTTTGGCTGTCTTTTTTGTGGGCTATAGTACTGTCTTAAAAATTTAAATTCTTCGTTTAATGAAAAGTAATCTGAACAAATTCGGTAACTTCTTGCTAATAATGTTAGTATAGCGCTAATCTTATATTTATAAAACATATAACTTAAATAATTGGTTCCCAAACCCGTAAAAGTTTGCTTTCTAAATAGTGAGGTCTGGAACTTGTTATTAGCCCGTTTAACTAGAACATCCAGGAAAAATAAACTATTATTTGTTTCGTTTTCACATGTGTACTTAATATTAGTATGTTGTTTGTTTGGATAATGAAGAAAAAGTTTTACATGTGAAGGATGTTTAAATATTAAGAAAGTGTCATCCACGTATCTTCTGTAATATACGGGTTTAAAACTATTGGGACAACTATTCAACCAAATTTCTTCATAACGGCAAAGAAACGCATTTGCTAGTGTTAGACTGAACGGGGAACACATAGCTACCCCATAAATTTTTGCTAAGGCTATAAAATCCTTGATTTTGCTAAGGATATAAAAGAGATCAATCATGCCGATTCTCTTACTATGGCCAGTTTTGATGTCTCATCATTATTTACTAATGTCCCGTTAAAAGAAACATTAGATATCTTACTAAATAAGTTATTTACCTCTAGTAATACTCTTATTAATGGCCTCACTCAGACTCAATTTAAAATTCTCTTCGAAATAGGGTGTTTTGATAATCTTTTCTTAACCCTTAACTAGTCGCGTGGGGTCATTGTGGCCCCAGTGATAATTTTGTGGCTAATTTAAAAGAAATGGTCAACTCTGCAAAAACCTCGCTCAGGCTAGCTTACTTTATGGCCCAGATGTTTGTCTTTTAGTTGAAATCGGTCAGCTACAGTGAAAGGTTTATACGTTTGTATTGTACACATTGATCCCACGCCACTAGTTACGTGACAATATAATAGATGCACTGAAATTTTTTGGAAGGTAAGTTTTGAGTTATTTATATATATGCAAAATGTGTGTGTGTGTGTGTGTTTGTGTGTGCGCTCGTAGATCTATAAGCAAGTTTATATATTCAAAAAGTTTCTAAACTTCCTCTTGATGGACTTGTTGCAGATGTTGGACGTAATACGTCTTCAGGAATATCATGATGAAGTCGAATGCGTTTTCTCAGATCTTTGGAGATGTATTGACTCTGGGCTCGAGATATTTGATGAGGCTTCACCAATTTACCTACCAGTTTTTTCAAAAACATTCGTCTAGTTACTGTTTCGGTAATTATATTGTGACTCCTTGTTCTTATATTCGTTGTTGGAATGACTTTTTTTCCACCTTGTGGTTTTGTCCTTACCAATGAAGTAATTGGCTTCATTCCCAAAACTGGCTTCATTTTCATCTTCACTGCAGCTAACCTCTTGTTCCGAATTGGAGTCGTGTCGTGTTGACTGCATTCTTCATGGCTCTCTTCCCCATCTTCATCACCCCCAACTTCAGTTTCGTCTTCATCGAGCAGCCTGCAATAAATATGCATAAATTGAATTAGATATATACAGTATATATAGAGTATATATATATATATATACATATATTTTTATGTACATACGTAGGTAACGATAAAGAAAGAAAATAAGCAAACTGGCGAAAGTTTAGAAACTTTTTGAATATATAAACTTGCTTATAGACCTACGAGCGCACGCGCGCGCACACACATTTTGCATATATATAAATAACTCGAAACTTACCTTCCAAAAAATTTGTGTATCTATTATATTGTCACGTAACTAGTCGCGTGGGATCAATGTGTACAATACAAACGTACACATTGATCCCACGCGACTAGTTACGTGACAATATAATAGATACACTGAAATTTTTTGGAAGATAAGTTTTGTTATTTATTATATGCAAAATGTGTGTGCGCGCGCCCGCGCTCGTAGGCCTATAAGCAAGTTTATATATTCAAAAAGTTTCTAAACTTTCGCCAGTTTGCTTATTTTCTTTATCGTTACCTACGTATGTACATAAAATATATATATATATATACTCTATATATACTGTATATATCTAATTCAATTTATGCATATATATTGCAGGTTGCTCGATGAAGACGAAACTGAAGTTGGGGGTGATGAAGATGGGGAAGAGAGCCATGAAGAATGCAGTCAACACGACACGACTCCAATTCGGAACAAGAGGTTAGCTGCAGTGAAGATGAAAATGAAGCCAGTTTTGGGAATGAAGCCAATTACTTCATTGGTAAGGACAATACCACAAGGTGGAAAAACGTCATTCCAGCAACGAATGTAAGAACAAGGAGTCACAATATAATTACCAAAACAGTAACTAGACGAATGTTTTTGAAAAAACTGGCAGGTAAATTGGTGAAGCCTCATCAAATATCTCGAGCCCAGAGTCAATACATCTCCAAAGATCTGCGAAAACGCATTCGACTTCATGATATTCCTGAAGACGTATTACGTCCAACATCTGCAACAGGTCCATCAAGAGGAAGGTGCAAATTATGCCCAAGGAGTAAGGACAGCAAACTTTCAACGAAGTTCTCAAAGTGTGATGCTTTTATTTGCAAGGAACACGTGATTATCATGTGTAATTATTGCGAGGAAACGTAAACTCTTTTAGAAACAAAGTTTGTGAAATGAATTCTAATAAATTAGAAACCACTCCATTTCCTTCTCATTCCTTATTTTGTTTGTCAATGTGATGTTATAAATTATGATTTTTTTTGCAAAAATGTATAAGAAAAAATATGGTGTTTGTTCATTTTCAATTGAATATTAACAATACATGTCTCTCTTAATCATCCTTTGTGTTAGTGTGGAGTTGAACTTTATTAATAGTTAATAACAAATAAAATAAACTATTGGGTCATAATGATCCCACGTGACTACTTATGTTATTTTCTCTAATGCGACTAGTTCAGGGTTAATTAATAGTAATCTTCACAGCCAAATTGATGGGGTAGCTATGGGTTCCCCTTGAGCCCAACATAAGCAAATGCATTTCTTTGCCATTACGAAGAAATTTGATTGAATAGTTGTCCCATTAGTTTTAAGCCCGTATATTACAGAAGATACGTGGATGACACTTTCTTAATATTTAAACGTCCTTCACACGTAAAACTTTTTCTTCATTATCTAAACAAACAACATATTAACATTAAGTACACGTGTGAAAACGAAACAAATAGTTTACTTTTCCTGGATGTCTTAGTTAAACGGGCTAATAAGTTCCAGCCCTCACTATTTAGAAAACAAACTTTTTCTGGTTTGGGAACCAATTATTTAAGTTATGTTTTATAGATATAAGATTCGCGCTATACTAACATTATTAACAAGAAGTTACCGAATTTGTTCAGATTACTTTTCATTAAACGAAGAATTTAAATTTTTAAGACAGTACTTTATTAATAATTACTATCCTTCTAATCTTTTTGACAACCAATTAAAGAAATTTTTAAATAACACTTTTAATACTGAACTCCCCATAACTACAGTACAAAAAGAAACCAGATATATTAAATTACCTTTTTATGGTTATTTATCATTACGTATTCGAAATGAGTCCAAACTGCTTAAGTCTAGTTATCCCCAAATAAATTTTAGATTCGCTCTCGTCAACCAACTTAAATTATCAAATTTCTTAAAGTTCAAAGACAAATTTCCCGAAACTGTATGCCCTAATGTTGTTTATAAATACACGTGCGACAGCTGTAAGGCTGCGTATATCGGCAGTACTGAACTCCACCTGGAGGTACGCCTGGAGGTACGCCTTTCTCAACATTTGGGCTTATCAGTCCGTACTAACTGTCCCCTCAGTAGCCTACCACAATCCGCAGTTAGAAACCATAGTAATGAAAACAACCATCCCCTTCACAAAACTCAGTTCGAAATTCTAACAAGAACCAATAACCTTACAGAACTCCGAATTTTAGAAACTTTGTACATCTATAGAAACAATCCCTCCAGTAACAACAATAGTTCATCTTACAAATTACAGCTCTTCTAAGTAACCAACCAACCTACTTTCATACCTTCCAATGAAACTGATCATACAGTTTTCTCTTAGTATTTGCTGAATGTGGAGGTTGACGTAATCATTGTGTATTTACCAGTTGAGGTAATTTTAATTTAATTTAATTTTAATTTCAATTTTCTTTTGTAGTGATTTAATTTTAATTATTTATTCTTTTTGTTTTAAGATTTATAATTCAGTGATAAAAGATTTGTCGAAACGTCTGAAGTACAAAAAATAAACGAAAATGTTTGCTGTTGTGTTGGTCCTTTATATATAGCATGTGTATTTCATACTATCGCTTAATACGAACTTACATATACCATTCAAGAAACCGTGGCAGTATTGGCACCATGTTAAAACTGTAGGCTACCAGAACCTATTTCTGTAGTTTATTTTTTCCTCTGAAGCGTAATTTGTGCTGTAGGTCTGAGGCACTGTACATTGTACAATTTTAGACAAGGGGGTTAAAACGAATACAGAAGTAGAATGCTTATGCATAAACTCATTTTGAAGTGCAATACTGCTCCTCTTTTTTCTCTTAAATGGACATTCAAAATTTCTACTTTTTAAAGTATGTTTTCTAGCATGAATGTACCCATAAAATATTGTGATAATTTACTGATTTCCTGATTAATTTAAATCATAATTCAGAGGTACGGACACTTTCTTCAAAAAATATAGGAACTTAATTGTACCCATAAAAATAAATAAAAAATTTCTGCTTACAATCGCCCTTTTTTTTTCCTCTTAAAGGAGATAGGGGGTGCTGGATCGTATTGCAAAAATGTTTCGTAATAACTTTAAAGAAATTCAACTCGGCGACGTTGATTTGAATAAGGGGTAGAAGTTATACAGGATATGCGGTCCTACGATCGGGAGAGGCAGAGCGAATGCATTATCATCGAGGAAACCATGCGAGTTTTTCTTTCTTCATGTGTGTGTGTGTGCGTGCGTCGGGTAAGAATAAGCCATGTTTTTTCAACATTTTATTAAATGATAAAACTATGAGGGGCATTTTATAATTAATACATAATTTCGTTTATTGTTTTCGCATATATACAAATAGGAGTGACAATAATCTCGTTTTATATATATATATATCAGGGTGTCCCGTAATTCTGGAACCATAGGGTAAAATAAGTAATTCATGTTTTTCACTTCATGCAAGTGCCCATGATATCTTTGAGTAAGGAAGAACGCATCCAGCTAATTCTGCTCGTAGGAAATCGGAGTCAGAGGAAGGTCGCTGAGGAATTTAACAGATTGCATCCGGACCGCGCGCCGATAACACACAGCTGTGTCGGCAAACTTGTAGCAAAGTTCAGGGAAACGGGATCTACGGAAGATAAACCACGCAGTCGACCTCCGAGGACACCACCGACGATGACACAGCCGCATCCATCCTCGCTCATTTCACAAACAGTCTCCAAAATTCTCTTCGGCGTTTTTATTGCCGTTTTTATCATTTTGCCCTATGGTTCCAGACTTAAGGGACACCCTATATATATATATATTATATATATACAGGGTGTTTCAGGAGGAAAGGTCAATACTTCGGGAGGTGATAGTATCGGTCATTGTGAGAAAAAAGTTCATATGAACATTAATTCTCAATGGTTACGGAGATTAAGGTGTTTGAATCTGATGCGCGCGCAGCTCTTCCTCCCCTTTCCCTCCCCTATAACCTTGAACCTTGTAAGCTGTAATGTAAGCATGTAACATAAGCCAATCGACAGCTGACTGTTGTGAGTGACATTGTTTGGTGTTTGAAGCAGTGTTAAGAATGCCACACACCGAATATGCAGATATGGTGTATGTCTACGGTTTTTGCGATGGAGGTGCAACAGCTGCTGTTGCAGAATACCGTCGACGGTTTCCGAACCGCAGAATTCCGGCTCGAAGAGTGTTTACCAAGGTTTTCAACACATTGCGTGAGATTGGTACACTTCCCAGCGCTCATGTTTCATCTGAACGTGAAGGTCAACAAGATGTGGATGAAGTGGAAAACATTCTTCAGTTGGTAGAGCGTAGTCCTACTACTAGCTCACGAAGGATTTCTACACGTCTCGGTGTACCACACACAAGAGTATGGCGAACATTACGTGAGGAAGGCTTGCATCCATATCATGTACAGCGTGTACAACACCTTCAACCAGGAGACGCTGCCATGCGACTGGAATTTTGTCATTGGGTAAATGCTAACCGCCGATTCCTTCGATTAATACTGTTCACCGATGAAGCTACTTTCACCCGTGACGGTATCAATAACACTCGTAACTCTCATCGGTGGTCAGACGAAAATCCAAATGCCACTGTGGAAAAAAAATTTCAACATCCCTTCTCTGCCAATGTGTGGTGCGGTATCATCGATGATCAGCTGATTGGCCCTGTTACTTTAGAGAATCGTCTTACAGGACAAAATACCTAGAATTTCTGCAAAATGAATTGCCAGGAATATTGGAATATTGGAGGATGTTCATTTGGCTACATGCGCTGGTATGTACTTTCAGCATGAGAAGCTCCTCCACATTCTACCCGTCTGGTGATGCAATACCTAAATCAAACTTTCCATGGTCAATGGATCGATTCAATGGCCACCAATGTCTCCAGACGTCTCTGCGTTAGATTATTGTTTGTGGGGGTGGATGAAAAGTCAAGTTTACAAAAGAAAGGTGGATACACGAGACGAATTGCACGCGCGCATTTTGGATGCTGCTGCCCGCATAAAGGAACGTCAAGATCAACTCAGACGAACAACACGCGATCTTCGCACACGAGTTGCAAAGTGCATTGAGGTTGACGGTGGGATTTTCGAAAACGTATTGTAAACTGTAACAAATTTGTCATTTCTGTATCTGATACCATTCAAAATGTCAATGTTTAAACATTAAATGTTAGAAACAGTAATTGGTTTCTCTTTCTTGATTACCATTAGCAATGCTTTTCTATTTGTAGATTCAAACAGCTCTATCTCCGTAACCATTCAGAATTAGACACATGTTCATATGAACTTTTTTTCTCACAATGACCGATATTATCACCTCCCGAAGTATTCACCTTTCCTGCTGAAATACCCTGTATATATATATATATATATATATATATATATAATATCCAATTTAAAGTAGTTAAAGAATTAACAGCCAATACATTTTAAATAAGTTACAGAATATAATCCCCGTCCTTAAGCATTACACAAATTATTATTATTATTATTATTATTATTATTATTATTATTGGATGAATTTTATAAGTTAGTTACAGAATTAACATCCATCACATTTTAAAATAGTTACAGAACGTGATCCCCATCCTTAAGCATTACACAAATTAGTAGTGTTAGGGATATATTTTATAAATTTACACAGTATAATAATAAAAGCTATCCTGCGCATATTGTTACAAATTAAAGTAATTAAGTGATGAAGTTATATATATATATATATATATATATATATCTATATATATAAACTCACAATACATCGAGTGCCTACAAACGGGAACCGTTTTTAATTTGAATGCATACCAGTTCGTCATTCCGTTCAGTCTCAAACAAGTCGAATAAATTTTAAAAATTTGTAAAACTTCTGCTACGAGCCACAGGCATGAGAAAGCACAAGCTGTACATGCCATAGATATTGCTGTAATGATTCTGGAATCTTTAAGGATTCCACACTATTTGGGGAATTTGCAGTTCTTCGAGAAATTTTACAATAATAGCAACATTCCATGGATGTTCGCCCAGTGAATTAAAATAGTACATTCGCTCCCGTTTTTTAAAATAAACGGCTATCCAATGTCCCTTCTGCACCACTAAAATCCTTATTTAGAATAAGTGCGCCGCAGTCTCTCGTAGTTGGTAATTTCAACGTTTCATCCTTCGCAAACACGCCGATAAATTTGGTGCGTGTGAATCGATCACTCTTCATCACACTGGAGTGTATTCGTGTTCATTTTTAAAAGTCTGTGACTACACCCATAAACCTGTCAACTTCGATTAGGGCTTGCGACTCGAGGTAAACTACTACACTAATAGGGGCGTCCAGCGGCTTCGCGAATTCCAATCTGAATGAGATGTGGGCTTATGTGTGTATTTATACTCGCAGATAAGTCGGGGGAGAGGTCAAAGGGATACATATTAACCCTCTCAACGAATTTCTTCTGCGTTAAGCCGATTCCTAATTCCCTGCAAGTACCGGCAATATGTGCAAGGTTGCTATACGCTCTCGAACAAAGTGGAGACTCATCATCTGTAGAATAATTCGTTTTCAATGTCCCACCTAAGGCCACCCCATTGACGTACAGCAGGGGTGGGGAACCGTTTTAGTACCCCGGGCGAATTTCAAGTGTAAGAGTCAGTAGCGGGCGAATTTTTACTAAGAAAAATATTTTTTCTTTATTTATACGTATATACCTGCAATGCCACTATACATAATTAAAATTATATTTTGCAATATATTCCTTACCTTGTACTCTAATGAGCCCGCGGGCGAGAGGTTCCCCACCCCTGACATACAGAGTTATATTTTTAAGGCCGAAATTTTCGAACTTAAATGCTGTCTTTTGTATTTTCCATTCACAGAAGCTTGCTCCTGCATTCCAATTAATATCCTTTTAGGTAGCGCTCCAAGAGCAACATTTTCTATCTGCTTCGATGTTATCCCTGAGGGCACTGTATACAACTTTAATTTGACTCTATTAATTGGGTGTTTTACTATGGTATGTAGTAAATTTTGTTCAATTTCTAGTTTAGCAGAGTTTAATTTCACTCGACGCACGCGAAGATATGTTTTCATAATATGAATCACCACAGGCTTCGAGCTCTCTTCTTGGTCAGCACCCAGAATTAAGCAAATCTCTGGGCTCGTACGGGTGAGCTTTAGTTTCATATCGACCCCATTTGCAAGCAGCTTCTCCTGGAATGTGAAATCTGTGTGTAGGCGCCTGAAGCATTCATATATCTTATTTTTAGAGTTTTTAAATTTGGCTTTTATACTACTTTCATCTTTTGCATGAAAACAACCTTCAGCAGTTAAAAAAGTATCCTTTGCTTCTTTTGAAAAGTTGGACATTTTCCGGATAGGCTCGTAGGTGATAGTAGCCAGACCCTGCCGAGACGTTGATCTGATTTAAATACACGTCACATTGGCTGAATATGGTGTATAGAAAGTTGGTCTCTGGGTATACAACGTAATCTTTTTCGCATTTCGTTCCATATGTATGGGCTCTCCGTAGTTTAGCGTACATATACACAAAACTTCGGTCAAAAAAGTAAGGGCCTGAGCTTGGGATCACGAATTCTATAGGAGCACACGGCGAGCTAATGGTGTTTAGCGGATTAACTGTGATAAAGTCACTGTGCTCTATAGATACTTGTATCGGGGGCATGTCAAAGAGGGCCAGCTCCGATTTACAACATTGTGAACTACACGGATGGATGAAACTTGCCATGGCACGTCAGAAATAGGGGCACCTCTCTCGACAAGTAGTAATCAGCCTATGATTCATGAGAGCAACGTCATTAGCTTATATCAGTTAAAAAAGTGGTCAACCACAGGTTGCATGCGCTTAGAACACTTCTTTTTGATGTCCTTTTACGTTTAACGCCACGTCCTGCGAATCCCTTCTTCCGTACAGGGCTCTTCTTCTTCCTGCCACCACGCATTTTTCTCTTTGCATCCTTGATGATTTCGTCCCGTGTACGCTTTAAGTGCTTTTTTAGAGCTTCTTTAGGCTTAGCCCCCGGCTATTGTCTTCTACAGTGATAAGACCTGATTGTAACGCTTTCCTGCAGAGATATCTGGTACCACTCTTCAGCAAGGGAACAGCCGTACGCAGTATGGATGAAAAAATGGAACCAATCCCACTCCCGCGCTGGTATCTCACCCCTCGATAGAATGTGAAAGGCCTTCGGGTAATTCTATCAGAATTCAACGGAAGTGCAGCTTCACTGTTAAGCTCCTGTCACCGAATAGAAACTTTCTTTTCCCCTCAATCGTTCTTATATATATTGAGACACTGGTTAGTAGGTTCGCTGCGATTTTGACATAATGAGGCTTGTCGTATGTGATGCTTAAGCTCCTTCCTCCACGATCAACGTCATCCGCGCTGTGCCTAATAACTACGGGGACCTCTGTAGGATTCTTATAATTTTCGTACTCGTGAAGAAATTTCTGCAGAGCTTCTTGGTATAAGATTTTTTCCTCATCAGGAGCCTTTTCACTTTAATAGGTCTAACAATTCGCTTCCCATTCTTTTAAGCCTGCTTTTGCGGTGTTCTAGAATAGTATCTCGACTCTTTGAGCTTTGTCGTGAAGCAGACACTTTCTTCATTATAATAAACTAATCAGTAAAGCCCCGCAGTTTGAATTTTACGAGCGAGTGCGCGTATTATGTTCTTGTGACGACGTAGATAAGTCTTCTGAGGGGGGTTTTTATTAGTACATTACACTTTATAACGTTAAGACACATTTCAAAGATGCATTTTAAAAAATCGGAGTCGATATTTTTAACACAGCTGTTGCAGCGCCCGTGGCAACCGATGGTACATTTTTATTAATTCACGAAATTTCTTTAATCTCTTTGTCATTCTGGGATGTACACCGTTTCAGCCTCGTTTGGAAATATATTCGTTCTTAGAAGCACCCTAAACGTGTTTCGCGTGTGAAGGTCACAGAGCAAATATTCGTAACGTTGCCTTGTAGCTTTTTCATAAACTTCTAACAACTCCTTACGCTGATTCGGGAACATTTGATTGGCTAATACTCCAATTTGTGACGCATCTCTACGTTGTGCGAATAAGACTAGATATTGTGTATTTGGCGACACATCGCGCATGTATTTATTTTTGGAAAATAGATTCTGATTGATGAAGAGTACGCTTTTGTTAAGATGTGGGAGAACATTGTAAATGTCTCGGCAAACGTTTTATCCATTTCTAACATGAGATCGTCAATTACAATGACCGTGTGCTTATTACCCTTTAACGAACTAACATCATATACGCCTTCGTGGAACAAAATATCATCTTGGTACTCGTTGAATACTGACTGGTATGTCGAACAGCACCATATGACTTTATGCACAAATTTTGAGAACATCTCCCTCTTATCTTTAATGATTTTAAGCATAAACACAGTTTTACCACATCCTCTAGGGCCAAATATAATGCATGTGGACGGGCTCGTGAACCTGAATTTTTCTACAGTATCCATTTCTAACCTGTCACTCCGAAATGAAACATTTACAAAATATAATAAATTTTTAAGTGATGCTCCTTATATTCTGTAGTCTTGTTTTTCTTCTTCCTCAGAACCTTGGATGATAAAGAAGATGAAGTACTTTGCCAGCAGCATATCTCCATCATAGATATTGCAGGCGATACAGATGACAGTGTAGTTGTTGTTGAGGCTACAGAGTGCCCTATTACCGACGCTAGCGAACCCCCAGTAATGCCAATTGTAGCACCCCATGCGTGCGACAATTCGCGAAGAAAACGGAGGCATGACGAAGCAGATAATTCGCTTTCCACGTCAGGTGTAAAGCGCGCCACGAGTGCTTCGGTTGTTAGACCCACAGTAATAGAGCCCCTACCCTCTACGTCTTACGACACAGCCCCTACATTAGTTCCTTCTAAAAATAAAACTGTGCCCCTTTATTCCTATTCAACCAGGTCGACCCGCGCACCAAGTATAGCAGCGGCATTAAACATGGACTGCGACGTGTAGTCGAACGTATTGTACAGTTTGCCCTTCAGAACAGTGAGGGACGTGAAGCCAAGACGCGACTCTCCCTCGGGTTCGGGTCAGATGACGGACATATAGATGTTTTTTGGGTAGTAACACCCTACAGACGCTTGGCTGCTGTGGATGTAGACTATATTCTGGGTCGTATAATGCAGGCCACTAAAAGTAGCATCGCAATCAACATAAACAATTTCACGATAGATAGTGACCACGTATTCCGTGTTGCGCCACACATTATACTCTTAACTTCAATTCTTAGGCTATTTACAGACGGTATGTAAACACCGAGCGTGGCTGCGGCTTTATAGCAGTAGTCTTAGCTCGTATGTTTACTGTACTAAATACGGTGACCTAAAAAATTTGGCTGCCTACGGATGTGCAGCGTGCCCGTAAACTGGCCGCAGACTGGCAAGGCAAGCTCGAGTTTGACTGTAATATGGGACAACATATCAACCCATCCGTAATATAAGGGACTTTTACGCGAGTCACGATAAAAGTCGAAAATATGGACGACATCATGATTTGTGTAAGGGTTGTATGTGAGCAGCAGTATAAAGCTCCAAATGTGAAAGCCGTATAGTTGAAGCTGAGAAGAGGGATTGTGAAGTGTGTAGACGCACATTTTTCAATAATAACTGTTTTGAGCTCCATAAATCAATTGGCACGTGCAGGAAAATGAGAATCTGTGAATGTGGTATGTTTCATATGATGGATAATTGGGGGAATTTCAAGCATAAATGTGATGAAATTCACTGTTCTACATGCCATGAGAAATATAAGGCGGTTGGAGTAAAGCATGTATGTTATATGAAAGACGCCAAGCCTAAAAACAGCCCTTGTATAACTGTGTACTACGATATAGAAACATATACGAATGCTGAAACCAAAGAGGTTATTCCACATTTACTTGTAAGCCAGACTATCTGTGATGAGTGTATGGAGAGCGAGTGTGATGAGTGTCACAAATGTGGTAAACGGACAAACGTTTTTAAAACGAATGCCCACGATAGCCCTGTGAAACTCTGTGTCCTATATTGTCAAGTTAGCGGACAAGTTAAAAAAATGACTGTGTATATTCTCGCCCATAACGGGGCAAAATTTGACACACAGTTCCTTTATAAGGAGTTGCTTGAGCACGAGTCATCTGAGATATTTACAGGTGATCCCTTGAAAAGAGGCAACAAACTAATACAGATGCAAATAAGAGGTAATGTACAGTTTAAAGACACTTTATTATTCACACCTTTGTAAATTAGCAAAGCTACCCAAGGTGATGGGCGTAGCCGCTGAAGTTTCAAAAGGATATTTCCCTTACACATTCCTCACTAGCGAAACTTTAAATTACGTAGGACTACCTCCACCCAAACATTACTTTAACTATGAATGTATGAGTACAGATGAACGTGAAGATTTTGACCGATACTACAACAGTTTTAATGAATGTAATCCTTATAATATAGCTGATGAATGTGAGCGTTATTGCTGATGATGTGCGCGTGC
This sequence comes from Bathynomus jamesi, assembly GCA_023014485.1. Classification (NCBI taxonomy): domain Eukaryota; kingdom Metazoa; phylum Arthropoda; class Malacostraca; order Isopoda; family Cirolanidae; genus Bathynomus; species Bathynomus jamesi. Next base: position 479,995 of record JAJOZX010000446.1, read on the forward strand.
TTAGAGTATGTTTCCAGGCCTTTAGAAGGATGTACATAGGTCGTTTCAAATGCGATCCGTTGCAAGTCGCAACCACCATCGCCTCATTATGTTTTACGGTGTTCAAGAATAACTTCATGCCTAAAGACACCTTAGCCGTTATCCACAGAAACAATCCCCGCAGTTATGGGCACAAGGCTATTTACTGGCTCATACACCTACAGCAGCAGACAGGTGTATACATAAAGCATGCCCGCAACACGGGTGAAGTACCCATTAAGGTTAATGGTCGTGTTTTTTGGGTTGATGGTCTAAGTGAAAACCGTGCCACTGGTGAGAAGACTGTGTACTCCTTTAACGGTTGCTGGTGGCACGGATGCCCCCGTCCTGAGTGTGGAATCGTAGGAGATATCCACGGTAGATCTCCTGCCGACTGTCTTGCGTGGACCCGCACCCGCGATCAACTTATAGGCTCCCAGTTCACTCACAAAGTCTTGTGGGAGCATGAGTATGATGCACGGATGGAACAGATGGACAGTACCGTGAAGAATAAACACGATCAAACGTTCAATGGTGCTGGATCCTCTCAAATGCGGTGATAGCTTGTTCGGAGGGCGTACAAATCCCTTCAAGCTATACTTTCCGCTACGGAGGGTGAAACTCCATTACTACGACTTCTGTTCTTTATACCCCTACGTGATGAAGAACAATCCGTACCCCGTAGGTGCACCTGAAAAAATGGTGGGTCCCACCATACCAACCATCGAGGAGTTTTCAGCTAACTTGAATGAGCGCTACTTTGGACTCTCTTTCGTAGACGTGCTCCCCCTCGCGATTTATGGATGCCGATCTTACCCGTCGTTATAGATCACAAGCTCATGTTTCCCCTGTGCGTGAAGTGCGCAGAAGAGAACAACGGTGATTGTGACCATACAACCCACCAGCGTAAGATCAGAGGTGTATATACAAGCCCTGAGCTGGCCCTAGCCGTTCGCCATGGGTATAGAATAATGAAGATACATGAGGTGTGGAGGTTTCAGAAGCTACCCAACCTTTTCACACCATATATAAACGCTTTTTTGAAGGATAAGGTTGAGGCGTCAGGATATCCGCGAGGGGTTGATACCGAAGATGAAAAAACGGCTTATATTCAGCGTTACCGTGCCCATGAAGGTATACAGCTTGACCATCCCAAATTGTTAAGAATCCTGGCAAGCGCTTTAGTGCAAAGTTGTGTCTAAACAGTCTTTGGGGAAAGTTTGCGCAGAATACCGGCAAAGGGAACGTCCATTTGGCACAAAGTTATAGTGAAGTCTGGGATTATGCCAACGCTCCCGATAAAGAGGTTATGGAGATCGTGAATGTAGGTAATACTTACATAATAAAGTACAACACACCGAATTGGCCACAGATACCTCACGGGTTACAAACATACCTGTAGCCAGTTTCACGACGGCCTACGCCCGCATCAAACTTTGGGGCCTATTGCACTCTCTTGGACGGAGGGTGTTGTACGCTGACACAGATAGCGTGATATTCACAGCGAGGGAAGGTGAATACATGCAAGCTATTGGGGAGTTTCTCGGAGAGCTATCTGACGAGATCAAGGATGAGTATGGTGATGGTGCATCCGCAGACTCGTTTTTGTCAACAGGGCCAAAAACCTATGGGGTGCGGGTGAAGGTAGGGGATGATACGAAGTATATCGTGAAGGCTAAGGGTATCACGCTTAACCAGACGAACCGTCGAGTCGTTAACTTACTCGTTGGAGGAACTAGTGTGCTTGGAAGATGAGGGTGACCAGCTACCCCAACTGACTGTGGGGACGCACGATTTTCGCGCGTAGAAACATGGGGGTGTGAAGGAACTTAGGGGCACGAAGGTATGCCGTAACACCTATAGGAAACGTTACCGGGTGCCTGGTACCTATGATACCGTACCCTTTGGCTACCTTAATCCTTGATTGTATTTATATATATGTGTATTGATATGTTTATTTATCACGTATATTTGTTGCAATTAAGGTTTAATTTTCACATTTGCGTGCGTGCGTGCGTGCGTGTGTGTGTACAGTAAAAAGCTAAGCCCCGCCCAATGTAAGATCGGCAACCTGAGTCCTGCCGCTACCTGAGCATATCTCTATCCCTGCGTGCTCAGTTGATCTCTGCATACCCTTGAGCTCAGACGTGTATTTTCCCGCGTAGAAGAAAAATAGTAATGGCTACCTTTAATATTGCGTGTTCAACATTTATGAAGTGGTATTCAGCAAAGTGCCAAGATGTGGTGCATACTGAAAAACTCCCTATTCCCCCCCTTTGATACTTTTAAGGCTAGATTGAGCCGTACGAAGGACCAAGATGTTCAAATACTCTACGGGTATTCTGGCGAGGACATTGTAGATTTCGTAGTACAAACGATGTATTGAAGTATGTTATAGACCTAACCTTTGTAAAGGCTCACATATACCGCGAAGTAGAAGAAGCAAGACTTTCAGAAGATAAGCAACGGTTATGGATAGTGTCTTGTTGATGAGTGGTGTGACAAGCGATATTATATCATGTTACACTATACCCACTACTCGCACCCTACGGTTGAGAATGTAAATCTTGTCATCATGGAGAATCTTAAGTATTTTTACCACTATATTAATATATATCATGACGAGGTTTGTAGTGAGGTTGTGGCTAATGGGCTGTGTGAGTTTTTAACAGATTTTAGAGAAGAGTATCGCTTGTTAAACAAAAAGGATAAATATGGGCATTTGTTTCTCAAATAGTGCACCGGATTGTGAAGATGTTTAGTTTGTGGAAATGAACGTCTGGCGAGTGATAAAACATTAAAGCCGGTATTGTTTCATGTAGTGGAAAATTATGTTTGTCCAAGAGCACAAGTGTTCGAACAAGCCTGTACACGCTTCAGCAGTTTATGGTGTGACTCCCCCCAGCGAGCCGCCCACTCGTGTACCTCACGAAACACACGAGTTCGAACAAACCCGTACACGTTTCACCATCGTGACTCACTCCGCCCGTCGAGCCGATCCGTCCACTTGTGGCTCATAGTCATCTCAGAGCTTGAACCATGTGGACCTGCGAATACGAGAGACCTTCCTTTGAGAAGCATTCTCAACGCCTCGTACGATGTCTCCGCGACGAAGTCATTGCGCGTGTTCAGGCGTGAAACCGGCACCATTAACTATGTACTTGAAGCGATTTTCAGGCAAGGAAGTAAACGTAATGTTTTTATTTAAGTGTTGAGGAGATGAATAGAGTCTTCGTGATAGTTGAGAAGTGGGGAGAGAACAGTTATAAAATACCTGCAGGTGTAGGTACAAGAAGAGAGCAGATTAGTGACGCCCCCTCATATGCCATTGCTTGGACGTTGTGTATAAATAACGAACAACCATGCATTGATATACGACTGATGTGGAAGAATGCTTCTGATAATAACGTTCTTGTCCCTACGCGAAACCGTTTGTTCCTCGACAGAACGTTTGAAATCGTCGGATTCATCAAGCTGAAGCCTATATTAGACGTCCGTTTTCGGATATGATTTATTTTGACACGGTTCTTGAATACGCATAAACTGCTCTGCTCAACGGATTTATCGAATGTAGGAATGAACAAGGCGAGAATGGTCTAGAGCTGGATGCATATTTAAAAGTTTTAAACGCTTCGAAATATCTCGAACTTTAGTACAAAACACTTGAGCGGTACAGGGCAGAGCTTGCCTACACTGTTCACCCTGAAGAGCTGTACTCTCTATATAATGAGTAGCTGTCGTTACGACTTGGAAGATTATTTCAATTGCCTCTATGCAGAGTGAAGAAGAGTTCACGATTGAAAAGCTCTGGACGGTAAGGAAAAACCCTCGATTGGAAAGGAGTGTTTATAAACTTGTATTTAATAATGACGTGGTTAACGATGACCTCTTTGTGCGTGCTTTTGAGTGTATTCTAGCCGTGTTTAAAGATAACTTGCCAACCGAATGTAAAGTGGGCACAAAAATAGTATTGAACAATATGAAAACCATTTATGTCGAGTATAGGCATCCGTATAAGTTAAACGGTGAAGTGTTGCTTGGACGGTTTTACCTTCTGGTACAAAGTAATAACGATGTGAATGTAGACTCGATTACGTGTGAGTTTAGCGTTTTCCACCGTAGAACATAAAGGATGTATATTTAATTATTTAATTGTGTATTATATATATTATTATTTTGAATTATTTAATATACCACGTAGAACATGAAGGATGTATATTTATTTATTTAATTTTGTATATATATATTTTTTTTTCCTATATTAATATGCATTTGATATGTTTCGTATATTATTATTTTCAATATATTTAATTATTTAATATAACTGTATATATATTTTTTTCCTGTAGTAATATATTGATAATACAACGTTTTGTATATTTTTTATTATACATTTCCGGCTCGTGTTTCTTATGCTATTATTATTTTTTGATCATATATATATATATATATATATTATATATATATATATATATATATATATATATATATATTGCATTGTATATTTATTATGTATTCATCGTCCGTATGCTATTATTATTTTTTATCATATATATTCCATTGTATGTTTATTTTCTATATATTTCCATTAATTCGCCTAAATAAACAGAATGATATAATGGTGTTTTATTTAATTCTTTTTGGTTGTTCACGGTATTTAATTATATCAATTGGCTGGCTTCTAAAGCGGATTTGTAAACCAGAATATATGCATTAATTATATAAATAGCGCTGTTTGGCAACTCAACCTGTACACCTGAACAAGCCATTTACACCTTGTAAGTCAACTGGCGGATTAAGCCAGAATATATGCTTTAATTAAATAAATAGCGCAATCTGGCAACTCATTCAGATACGCAAACTGGTGGGTTGTCAGAATATATGCTTTAATTAAATAAATAGTGCAAACTGGTAACTCATCCTGATAAGCTAACTGGCGGATTAAGCCAGAATATATGCTTTTATTAAATAAATAGCGCAATCTGGCAACTCAGCCAGATAAGCCAACTGGCTGATTAGGAACATATTAAGCCAACGGCCGCACGGCTGAAGTCTTAATATGCGCTTGGCTCCTGCCAGGCGAGCACCTCTCCTCCTCTCTCTCCTTCTCTCTCTTTCTCTTGGGGGATAACTCCGCCTCCAAGATGCATAACCCCTTGTTTCTCTTTCAACATTCCCCTTTGCTGCATAACAACTTGCAACATTCCCCTTGTTACATAACAACTTGCAACATTCCCCCTCCCCTTGTTGCATAACTTATGTAACATTTCTTTTTCAAAATTGATCAGCATTTGCAATTGCATTGCACCCGTCTATTTTTCGCCCATACTACTCACGTCGAACACTGTCATATAAATGGCTTAAGATGCTGAGTTGAATGGCGTTTTAAACTATCTTTGTACTCTCAATAGTTTTGGTGAAATAAAGGCTTAAACTTGGTAGGTACCTTTCGGGCCACCCTATATATATATATATATATATATATATATATATATATATATATATATATATATAAGCAAACAACCACAGGGAAAAGGAAAAGTAAACACGAAATCCGAGCGCTTTCGTGATATATTCACATCTTCAGGGACAAGAAAGAAATATTTTTTTCTTGTCCCTGAAAATGTGAATATATCACGAAAGCGCTCGGATTTCGTGTTTACTTTTTCCTTTTCCTTGTGGTTGTTTGCTTATTAAAAAGATCACGTGTTTTTCTGTGATTTTACTGCATATATATATATATATGTATATGTGTATATATATATACGGTATATATATATATATATATATATATATATATATATATATATGTGTGTGTATATATATATATATATATATATATATATATATATGTAGCGGATCGACAAGAAATAGACCAACAAATAGACACAAATTCTTCTTTCCACGCATTCATCAAACATTATTCGAAAAACACACGTGGGAAAAGAATCAAACAATGGAAACGTCTGTTTCTTCCCAAATGGCGCGAACGCAAGCTCTTCAACAAAAGGACGCGCGGACAAGGCGTCTTAAGATTTGGCGCGAAGTCCTACGTCACAGGAACTACGTATAAAAGTGAGCTTCCACTCACAATCACTCTCACTCACACAGACACTCGTTTTCTACCTCGTCGAGCAGATCTCATCACGTCAACCGCCCTCCGGCTTCCCGCTGGAAGAGCGGCCTACTCTTCCTTCAAGGCCTACCATTTATCATCAAGTAAGACCTTCTACAGACCGCCTGCAGAAGCAAGCCTTCGAAGCCCAACCAGAATCACGTCGGGCCTACGGTTTACAAGGTCAGCCTTCAAGTTTCTCTACATTCCTCGAGATATATTCAGCACCTCAGGCCTACGCCTGCAAGATCATTTATAGGCCATCCTGCACCTCGAGAAGTAACATCACCTCAGGCCTACGTTTTACGAAGCCTACATCAAGCATCTCCATCCTCTCGAGAGGCTTAACGGACAACGACAACTCGAGTCTACGGTAATACGTTCCTCTTCAACCAGCCTTCAACAGAGTTTACATCGTCCCGGTTAAGATAAGTACATCCTATTCTATGTACTCTTGTGAAGCCTACATTAATCTACCGCCGAACGGTAGACCATACCCCAAGTGTAATTAAGCGTTCCAACTGACTCTCGTGAAAGAACGCAGTAGGCCTATTTTCCAATTCAAGTGTCATTTCAATACCGTAATTCCGCGTATCATCCGTTATTATGTTCAATTCATATATTTATGTGATAACTAAATATTCTCTTGGCGTAATCACTTAACATCACATAATGGTCTTATATATAAATGATATTTGTGTAACCATTGTCAAGCATTTCAATCCATTATTATTAGGCCGCATCAATTATTCTATGTGCATCCATGCAATCATTTAGCCTACTTAATCAGAGTGTCATGTTTTCCATTCAATGTACCAAACGCACGTGCATTCTTTATATCATTTACTAGGCCCATTCAATGTTCCATGTTGCATGCCATTTACATACCATCAATGAATATATTACTTATTACGTGTAATGAAGCTATTAACATTTCATCTTATTAGCTAAGTCTATGTCATAAGCATAACGTAAAGGCTATCAAACAATTATTGTCAAGTCTTTGTTAATCACTGTGAATAAATAATATCTTTATTTTCATAATAAAATACAAAACAATAAGGTACTTTTTATAACCTTAACAATAATTTGCTTGGGTGTAATCCAAGCTGGTGACCCTCGCTGCCATTCCGGTCGCTTCCAATAGTATGGTGGGCCTAATCAAACAGCCACTTTCAATTGGTGATACTTTACATCGTAAATTATTAACCCAGCCTTTCATTAATAAGCAATCAGTCATTGCATCAATTAATCACTAGCATACAATTAAATCATTATCACCTTACGCGGCTAAAAACTAGGTCCACTATATATATATATATATACATATATATATATGGGCCTAATCTTAGCCGAATGAAGTGATACTGATTAATTTAATGATAGTGATTAATTGATGCAATGATTGATTGTTATAATGACAGGCTGGGTTAACAATTTATGATGTCCTACAATATCACCGGTTGAAGGTGGCTAATGGATTAGGCCTACTATAATATTTCTGAGTGATACGAATTGCTTCGAGGTCACCAGCTTGGATTACACCCAAGCAAATATTGTTAAGGTTATAAAGGTTATAAAAAGCACCTTATTGTTTTGTATTTAATTAAGAAAATAAATCTGTTATTTGTTCACACTGAATAACAAATGATTGACAGTAATCATAGTGAATAACAATTATTCAACGGCCTTTAGATTATGCTAAGATGGCATGGAGCTGAGCCAATAAATAAAATGGTTAAGAGCCTAATTGGCAAGTAATGCATTCATTTATGGAGGCTAATGGCATACAAAAAATGGAACACAGCATGAAATATGAAACCTAGTGATAACAGAAATTATGCACGGACGTTTTGATACACTGAATAGAATACGTAACACTCTGATTATGTAGGCTAAAGGTTATGCATAAATGAACATGGAATAAATAATGCTGCCTAATAAATAATAGAAATTAAGCACGTACGTTTTGGTACACTGAATAGGTGACGCAATACACTGATTATGGAGGCTAAAGTTATGCATGAAAGGAAAAACGCGAATCTTGGTATTTGATACAACACTATGAATATGAAATAAGCCTACTGGGGTTTGTATTAGAGAATTAGTCTGATGCACAATCAATTATTATAATGACACTTGGATTAGGAAATAGGCCTACTGGGTTTTTAACGGTAGTCAGTTGGAGCGCTTAATTAAACACTTTGGGAGTATAGCCTACCGTTCGGCGGTAGGCTGATGTAGGCTTCACGAGAGCTACTTAGAAAAGATGCGCGTTGGCCGTCCGTTGTTATGCACGTCGAGATCGTTCTCGTAGAGTGGGAACTTGAAGGTGAAATTGACCGTCCGTTGTTCTGCAAGTCGAGGTCTTCACGGTGAAGTGTTTAACGGGCCTATTGGATTCTCGTTGACGGCCGCTTTTCGTAGAGCGGTGAACGCTGAACCAAGGTGAAGTGATTTGGGCTTGTAGCTTCGTAGAAGATTCATGTACTGTATCCTCCTTGAGGATGTTTTCTCGTAGCGTGTTGAACTTTGCCGGTGCTCTCGAGGATGATTGGCAACTGGTTGAGGTGTTGTGAAGAGTCCAATGGAAACACCTACTGCGATAGTGTTGTTTGTTGCAGGAAGGATTTATAGCTTACGTCAAGTGATGCTTCGTGTAGAGTTGAGATGATGCTTGAGGGACTGAAGCTGGCTGAAGTCGAAACGGCGCTGGGCTTCGAAGAAGTGCTTCTGCAGGCTGACGGCGAAGGGCGGTTGATGTGACGAGTTGTACTGACGAAGAAGAAACGTGACACGTGACGAGAAATGCAAGCGAGAAGTGAACGAGCGAGCGAGTAAGAATGTGTATCAGTGGAATCTCGCTTATATACCCTCTGTGACGCGGACTTTCCCGCCATATCTTGAGACGCCTTCTACGCGTCCTTTAGTTGTTAAGGGGTTGCTTTCGCGGGCCTTTTGGGACAAAACCGATGTTTTCATTGTTTCTTGACCACAGATGTCTTCTAAGAATGTTTGATGATGGCGTGGAAGAAAGAATTTGTTTGTCTACTTGTTAGTCTATTTTTTGTCAGTCCTCTACATATATATATCTATATGATACACACAGACAGTGCATGGAACAAGGAACTCTTCTGGGATAATTAAATCCACTATAGTCCGAATAAGTAATGGTAAATGACAAATACCATAGTTTTTCTTTTTCATGATGCTAGCCCGACGTGGGCAACGGGTCACTCGCAAAGAGGTCCCATAAATATAGCTTCCCTCACCAGCTATCTGCAAAACAAACAGGATCCAGCTTTGGGACATGGATCTAGGGTTTGAAGCAGCCTAGCCCTGCTACATTCAGAACCTCAATATAAGCAAAAGACTCGCTGTCTTCACGTCAGATTGAATACATCAAAGAAAAAGGAGTATGTTATGTGCCTTGAAAAGTGGACGCTCAATTCTGCCAGTTGAGTTTTAAGTTTTGGTTTTTGGCTAAAATATAATAGTTACCCCTTTTTCTTTGATGTATTCAATCTGACGTGAAGACAGCGAGTCTTTTGCTTATACTGAGGTTCTAAATGTAGCAGGGCTAGGTTGCTTTAAACCCTAGATCCATGTCCCAAAGCTGGATCCTGTTTGCTTTGCAGATAGCTGGTGAGGGAAGCTATATTTATGGGACCTCTTTGCGAGTGACCCGTTGCCCACGTCGGGCTAGCATTGAAAAAGAAAAACTATGGTATTTGTCATTTACCATTACTTATTCGGACTATAGTGGATTTAATTATCCCAGAAGAGTTCCTTGTTCCATGCACTGTCTGTGTGTATCATAAAAACTCAGGGGACCATTCTGAGTTCATTCCCATATATATATATATATATATATATATATGTATATATATTAGGGTAGCCCTTAAGTGGTGCTAAAATTTTAAGTTAAGATTTTTTTCCTCTCACCCTTCAGTTGGATTCTATGTCACTAGAAAATAACACGCACAAAAATTTTAGTGAGATATAAGTATATATAGGGTGTACTCAAGGACTTCAACTTTCTCTCTCGACTCTCTCATATATTATCAAATAGGCGTGATGGGTTATTGGTAGAATTTGCTTATTATATGACTTGCCATATTATATATGGTTAATTTGAAAAAAATAGTAGCGATGATCTTATGTTCTTTTATGCTAAACGACATTACACTTTCTTTTTATCTAGGTATATAGATTTTTTTGTGATGGCTAGTGGAACTCGAAAAAAACATACGGTTTATTTGCTTGAACATACTCAAAATTGTTTATCAGGTGCAAAATTGCCAAGTAATGGGGATGTTATGAGGTACTATCTACATTTGCTTCAGTCGATTAAGAATAAGCACAAGGCTGCTCAGTTGACGATAGCGGAAGTGGAGACTTTTTCGAAGGTGACGAGGATTCCACTGCGGCCAGTTCAACATGCAGTGAAACAGTTGGAGAGTCCATGACTCCAGATTTGAAAAAATTTACTGGAGCACAGCTCTGAATTTACTTTTTTTTCCCTTACACCACTAGATAGGTTAATGATAGTAAACTCTTGAATTGACGACATACCAATTACAAATTGTTTTAGCTAAACATAATACAATAATGTACAGTTTATAACTCACCTTAAGTTTATTTATTCATTGCAGCAGCAACAGTGGACGATGTTAGACCTTGCATGTAGGCATTTGTTGTGAATTTACCGCCATGTATGCTTGGCCACTGATCAATGGCTTTCTGTGTGATCATTACAGCAGATCTAGTGCCCGGAGCTGGACCCTCCTTCACAATTCTGCACAGCTTAGTCAAATGAGATGGCTTAATGGATCCTTTGTGTTCAACAATGTAACCAAGAATGGAGAATGTCCCTTCAGCTGGTGCTTCACTCCAGGCAGTTGATCCATCTTATCAAAATGCTTTAATCTCTCTGTGATTCCTTTCCACAGCTGTTCTATATATTCTTCAGCCAATTTATCACTGAGTCTTTTGTAAAACTACTTTCAGATCTGGTTCTGGATGGTCTAGCAACTTCAGCAACCTGGTAGTAATCAGAACGTTTCTTGATGTATTTGTAAACTTCATTTAGGATGTAATCCTCAGCTGTTAGTTCCTTTTGCTGCCCTGTGGTATCGTGCTTAATTCAGAAACTACATCATTTGCATTTCCTCCATTAGCTAATTTCGAAATTGTTTCCATCACTCTTAACATAACAGTTTTCCCTCCTTCTTTATAAAATATATTTTCTACAAATTCTGCACTAACTGTGGTTTTTGAGCTACTTGCAACATAATCTTTGTTACATAGGAATCAAACAATAATAGAACTTGGCACTAATTCTTTCTCTTGTGGATGATCAAAAAACACACAATTTTCCACAAATATGTCAAATTGATCAAATTCGTAATTAACCATGCGAGTATCAGATTTGAGTTTTGGTCTCTTAAAACCAATGATATTGTCAAGAACCATTTGGTATAGTCAAGGCCTGATCTCAGATTTGAAGAGTGATTCTGAATAAAGTCTAAAAGCTCACTTAGTTTACAAATTTTCTTCAATGTATCAACGTGGGCTCTGTTCACAAGATGCATTAAGTCCCATCGAAATTTGAAATTTTCTCCAAACAACTTTTTCATTTCGTTTTTAAATGGCTCGTTGTCCTTACAAAAAGCCCCATCTCCAACCATTCTTGATACCTTGGATTTAATTGCTTCTTCAGATAGTTTCAAGTGATTAGGAGACTTAACACATCAAAAATTTCATTGGCCAAATAAACTCCTGATTTGCTGCGTACTAAATTTATCCCAGCAAGTTTTACAGTCTTATCTTCTTCACTCATAACTAATACAACTAGCATGCTTAATCCCAAAATTGTTCCAATGTCAGCTGTTATTGTTACTGAAGTTTGTTCTAAGAACCACTTTACAGTTTGTTCTTTAAGTGATTATCTAATAACTCACAAATTGTCTCGCACGCATGTGTGCTATGATTCAAATTTCCAACCTCACAACCTGACCTATGTAATACAGCTAGAAGTACTGGATATAGAGCCCATGCAGTGTTGTTTTCATTATGTAGTATACGATGTTGCCACATAAGTCTTCTATGCGTTTAGTAGTGTCCCGAGAAGATGTTTTCATCACTTCATAAACAGCAGCTCTTTGATGATGCTGAAGTTTAATTAAATGTCTCTTCAGGTGGGTTTTCTGATTTCTAAACCATCTCTCTTGATTTTCTCCTTGTTTGCATACATAGGTTAAATCTTTAACATTGAAGTAACCTTTTATGTTAGAATGTTTGTCTGAAGCACATGCTTTGGGGTCTGTGCAAGCTATGCAATATAATGTAAACATTTTATCATCAGAAGCATCATCAATATCTTCTTGATTATCATCATCTTCATCCTCAACAGCTATATCTACATCAGGCATATTAGTGTCACTATTTGCAATGCTTTCCATTATATCACTTGGTACTGAAAATGAATCATCAGCATGCCCTAGATCCTTCTTTTCCACCAATTTGAATGTAGATTTGATCAAATCATTGTTCAGGATTTCTTGTATTGATTTACACTTGCTTAAATGGGCTATGGAAATGTCAAATTTGTTGCTTTTTGCTTTATTAGATTTGGATGCAACACTTGAACTTGAAGGCATATTTTGACTCTTCTCTTTATTAACCACAACAGCTTGGTGAGTTTCTTTTGTTAGGCGCAAAATTGCATTCAATGCTTCTGGATTTGGGAATTTTCAAATTCCTCTAAAGCAGTTTTGTTAGTCTGATGCGCAGATTCCTCACTTACCTTTTGTTTCTTAGGTGGAGGAGAAGCACTTTCTTCAGTCTGTGAAACATCTAGTGAAAAAGTTTCATTTTCTAGATTAGCAGTTGATGAAGTTGGTTCATTTTTCTGAGGTCTAGCACTAGCACATTTTGTGAACAAACTAAATGACTGCTTTGCCGTATCACTTTGCTGCACTTCATCCTGGTATTTCTTTACTGCAATATCTAAGCTGTGGGCCCAAACTCTGGGACCTCTTGTATTGTAACAAATATTTTTTTTGGAATTAAAATGTTCCTCCCAGTTTTGCTTCTTTGAATATTTGTTCTTGCATTGACCACAAAAGTAACCCCTTTTAACACCCTCACTTTTCTCTCCAACTTCATCAATATTAGGATCCATTATTGATTATTGACTACCTGAAAAAATACAAAATAAGTAAAAGTTAGTAAATATACAGGGCGTCCCAAAACAATGTATACACACTTTAAATACTTATAAAGGCAGTGTTTATTAAAATACATTTCATTTTCAAAATGTAATAGAATCTACAGACATTATTTAATTGTTTTGTCAACGCCTGTTTTCAAACTGACGTCCGTTCTGGTCCAGGCACTGCTGATAACGCGAAGGAATGGAATCGCAAACATCACGAAACATTTCGTTTGGTATTTGTGTGCATTCTCGTTCAATGGCTGCTCTCAATTCAGCGACTGTTGCAGGTTTTATAGCGTAGACTTTGTCTTTTAAGTATCCCCATAAAAAGAAGTCTAGTGGTGTGAGGTCTGGTGAACGCGGAGGGTATTCTACGAAACCCCTTCGTCCAATCCACATCCACATCGTGCCAAGTACCACTCGCAATACTCCACTCTTCGGTCCGGATCATCTTCATTAATAGCATGGACTAATCTTGGAATGTAACTTTTCCATTGACAGCGCTTCAAAATGCGTTGGACAGACGATTCTGAAATTCCTACCTCACGACTCGCTTGCCGCACAGATTTTCTTCGACTTTGGTGATACGTTTCCAGTACTCTTTCTTGCTTTGTGGGGCTTGTCGATGTCCGTGGTCTTCCGGAACGCTTCTTTTGGACATTCTAAACAGTTCCATCGGCTTCAAACTTATCTCTAATTCGAGTGATGGTAAGTCGCGTTGGTGGATCTGTTTGAAACTCCCTCCTAAACTGTCTTTGCACTTCAACTACGTTTTCACACTTCCAGTAGCATTTTAGAATGAATTTCCTTTGTTCAAAACTTAGTCTGACTGCCATTATTAATTCTAATGGGTTTAACTTGGAAAGAAAGAAACATCAATTGAGCTATCAGCTGTTAAAGTGTGTATACATTTTTTTGGGACGCCCTGTAGTATGGTAAAAGTGAGTAAAAGTAAGTAAATATAGTACAATGAAAGTAAGTAAAAGTAAGTGCTTTAAACTTAGTAAAAGTAAGGAAGAGTAAGTAAAAGTAGGTAAGTTAAAGTAAGTAAAAGTAAGTTTAAACTTAACTAAACTTTTCAATTCTAGAGTCATGGTGGATTACTTAAAACCGCACAAGTAATTATTTGGCCAATTTATCAAACCTGGCCGAGATCAATGGAACATAGTCCAATCCTGATAATTTTATATTAAAAAAATATACGTTTTAATAAAATTTTAATTATCAAAACATTGAAGCTTAACAAAAAATAAAAATAATTGTTAAATATGGAATTACCAACTAAACTTAAAATAACTAAATTTGTAATTTAAAAAAATTGGTTTGTACAAGAACGTATACGCAAAAAAATTGCATAACGTCTAGCGGATGAACAAAACCCAAACCCAAATTTACTTTTTCTCATGGTCAAATTTACTGGAGCAATGCTCCCAAGATCCCAGGAATCTGGAGTCATGGGAGAGTCTGATGAAGAAGTGGGATCGTTTGAAAACAAATCAGTCCCAGAAAAAGGATACACAAAGGAAGAAAGAAGAACTGAAATCCTGCTTTGATGACCTTTTCGACGTTGCTCACCAAAATGCTATGGTGTTGATGACGGATGAGGAGGATAAAGCATTCCTTTTGGCACAAAGAGAGAAGGGCAGAAGAGGTAATTGATATGACTTTGGCTAAAAAGGAGAAGGCAGCTACGAAGAAGCGAATTCGGAATGATGAATTTAAGAAGACACATGAAATAGAGAATCTCGTACTTAACAGAAAAATCGTCCTGGAATCTTCTTCATCTCCCACATGTGAGAACACCACGGATTCAGAGAATGAAGGAGCTGTTGGAGGAGTCGTAGTGTCATCACCTCATCCAAAAAGAGGTCGCAAGAATATCCTCCATCCAGAAGTTCTTTCGTCGTTGGATCGCACTAAAACTAGTGACCGTGATGCGGTCTTTACCATCGCGTCAGTGATCAGTGCTTCCGGTCAGAACGTTGGGGAATACAACATCCACAGAGCTTCTCTGCGACACACCTGCAGCAAAAGGAGCTCTCAATAAAATCCTTGCTTACTTATGGTACTTGAGTGAAGATCTGGTGGGCCTTACCTTCTTTGACAGAGACTTGGATTTGCAAGAAAAAAGAGCTAAGTGACATCCAAGGTAAGAAACTCAGCGACTTCGTGTCTGCTAGAACGAAGGTTTTGCTCACTCTTCTAGGGCTTGAAGTCGAATTCTTGCGTGATAATCCAGAGATGTGGATTGAAAACCCTGAGTACCGACTGGCAGAAGCAGTGGTCAAAGATCTTCGAGTAGTGAATGACACTGCTGAAAGGGGAGTTGCATTGATGCAGGAATATAATAGACTCCTCAACAAGAACGAAGAACAGACCCAGTTTGTCGTTCAAATTGTCCAAGAGCATCGGAAGAAGTACCTCGATTCCAAGAAGGATACCATTCTCAAAGGCACATGAGACTCTTCTTGCAACCTTTAAATAAGGGTTGTGTTATGCTAACTTTTCAGTTCAATTTCTTATCACCTTTAATTGTAATAAAAGTATTTTTTGTTAATGCAAAAAACTTCACTTTTTTCTACGTTAAGGTCAAAATATGAAAATAAAAACCCACTCTAATAGACAGAGTTTATTTCCACGACAGTTTCGACGCCCACTCGCATCCTCCTCGGGTGGATACAGAAACACGAATGAACCAAAACAAGAGGGAAAAACAGTCCAGGGACCGACCGTTAAGAAATTCGCACCTAGGTTAGATCCCATTCTCCGGACACCGGAAGAGCATTTTCATTAAGTACATTCGCGCAAATTTAAAACTATCTTCCTGTTCTAAACATACAGATTCTATTATATTTTTCTTACATAATTATTGAATTTATTATTAATTTTATTACATTTAGTATTGCATAATTATTTATTACAGAAATTATAAATTTATTATTACATTGGTTATTACATTATTGTTTATTATACAGGACTTATAAACCGAAAAACGAATGAAAAAAGCCGATTAGGAAACAATCCAGAGAAATTCGCACCTAGGTTAGATACCGTTCTCCCGACACTGGAAGGGCATTTTATTACAGGGTCCGCTTATAAGTACATTCCCACAAATTAAAACTATCTTCTTGTTCTATACATACAGATTCTAATATTTTGACATAATTACTGCATTTATTATTACATTTACATTTTTTTTTTTTTTTAACATTTATTATTATTACATTTACCCTAATTATTAAATGTATAATATTACCTTTATTATTACATCTGTTGCATTTATATTTATTTCCACATTTATTACTTCCATTATTACATTTACTAAAGGCGAGTAAGGAAACATTCCAATCCAGAGACATTTAAGAAATTCACACTTAGGTTCGAACACGTTCCCACGACTCCGTAAGGGATTTTTTGACCAAGAATCTCATTAAAGGGTCTAACTTATAAGTACCTTCGCACAAATTAAAATTATCTACTTTTTCTATACACACAGATTCTATTATTTTTCTTTTGACATAATTATTACATTTATAAAGTACCTTACTTGATTCCCAATCTATAGCATGATTATTTTGGCTGGCGTGATAAAAATGGCATTATTAGTATTACAACTTCTGAAGGCGTATTTGTGTTCTTTAATACGGGTTTCAATATTTCTTCCAGTTTCTCCCACGTATACTAAATCACAACTTTTACAGGGAATGCTGTAGACACAGGCTTGTTCCTCTTTTGCCACGTTATTCCTAACCAATTTACTTTTCACGGTAGACGAATATTTGAACGCCAAAGCAAACTTAAAATCTTTCGTCAACGGTTTTACTCTTTCTAAGCCGGCAATGTAAGGCAAACTCACATATTGTTTTTGGTTAACTGAAGGTTCCCGAGGGGCATAAAAAGATTTTCTGGCTTTAAAATACGCCTTTCTAATAAACCACTCGGGATATTTTAAATCCTTAAAATGTTCCAAATCTTTGAATTTTCGGGTCCAGCAAATGTGGGCTACAAATCCTGAGTGCTCTTAGAAACATGGAAGAAATAATTGAGCTTTTAACCCCTTCATCATGATATGAAAAATAATGAATGTACGAATTACAATGAGTAGGTTTTCTATAAACCGTGAAATTGGGCTTTCCGCTTTCGTTAATGACCAAAACATCTAGAAAAGGTAATTGTTTGTCGTTCTCCCATTCATATTTAAATTTAATAGAGGGAACAAGATTATTTAATGACTGAAAGAAAGTGTCAAAGTTGTTCCAGTGGTCAGGCCAAAATGAGAAAATATCATCTACATAACGAAACCAAATTAGATTCCTGGGACATATTGTTTGCAACAATTCCGACTCATAGTATTCCATGTATAATGTACTCAGTATTGGGGATAAAGGAGACCCCATTCCCATACCAAAACGTTGCAATAAAATTCTTCACCGAAGGAGAAGGCATTATTGGTGACACAGAGTTTTATCAGTTCTAAAAATACAGATGTGGGCATGCCTAGTTCTACGTTACATGTCGGCAATTTTCTATCTAAAAAACTAAGTACATCATCAATGGGAACTTTCGTAACAAGGACTCAACGTCAAAACTGATCATTCTTCCCCGTTTTAAATCTAAGGACATAACTTTGTTAATAAAGTCACAGAATTAGTGATGTGCGAGCCTGAAAATTTACCAACTAATGGGGATAATTTATCTGCAAGAAATTTAGATAACCTGTAACTAAAGAAACCCCTGTGTGAAATAATGGGACGGAGTGGTATATTAATCTTATGGGTTTTGGGTAGGCCGTAAATGTGGGGGAGTTTGGGGTTAATCTGTAGAAATCTTTTAGGATCAATCGCCGGGACATCTTTTAATAAGTTCCTGATGGTTTTGTTGAATTCGGCAGAAAGACGCTTTAGGGGGGACGATCTCACTTTGGCGTAGGTGAATTCATCACTAAGTAACGCTTCCATTTTTAGGCTGTCGTTTGCCCTTAAACCCGATAAAAACATTGTTTTAGATTTTGTGTCTTCCGTAGTTAATTCCAGGGTGGATATTCCGTGTTTAAATGGTTTGATTCTGAGCAAATTTCTGGAACATTTCAACTCATTGGACTCTATTCCCAAAAGATTCCGGTTAGCTTTAGACAAGCTCAGGAAGAATGAAGCAATATTTGTCACTAAAGCGGACAAAAGTAACACTGTGGTTATTTTGGACAAGTGTGATTATAAACAAAAAATGGAAGCGTTACTTAGTGATGAATTCACCTACGCCAAAGTGAGATCGTCCCCCTAAAGCGTCTTTCTGCCGAATTCAACAAAACCATCAGGAACTTATTAAAAGATGTCCCGGCGATTGATCCTAAAAGATTTCTACAGATTAACCCCAAACTCCCCCACATTTACGGCCTACCCAAAACCCATAAGATTAATATACCACTCCGTCCCATTATTTCACACAGGGGTTCCTTTAGTTACAGGTTATCTAAATTTCTTGCAGATAAATTATCCCCATTAGTTGGTAAATTTTCAGGCTCGCACATCACTAATTCCTGTGACTTTATTAACAAAGTTATGTCCTTAGATTTAAAACGGGGAAGAATGATCAGTTTTGACGTTGAGTCCTTGTTTACGAAAGTTCCCATTGATGATGTACTTAGTTTTTTAGATAGAAAATTGCCGACATGTAACGTAGAACTAGGCATGCCCACATCTGTATTTTTAGAACTGATAAAACTCTGTGTCACCAATAATGCCTTCTCCTTCGGTGAAGAATTTTATTTGCAACGTTTTGGTATGAGAATGGGTCTCCTTTATCCCCAATACTGAGTACATTATACATGGAATACTATGAGTCGGAATTGTTGCAAACAATATGTCCCAGGAATCTAATTTGGTTTCGTTATGTAGATGATATTTTCTCATTTTGGCCTGACCACTGGAACAACTTTGACACTTTCTTTCAGTCATTAAATAATCTTGTTCCCTCTATTAAATTTAAATATGAATGGGAGAACGACAAACAATTACCTTTTCTAGATGTTTTGGTCATTAACGAAAGCGGAAAGCCCAATTTCACGGTTTATAGAAAACCTACTCATTGTAATTCGTACATTCATTATTTTTCATATCATGATGAAGGGGTTAAAAGCTCAATTATTTCTTCCATGTTTCTAAGAGCACTCAGGATTTGTAGCCCACATTTGCTGGACCCGGAAAATTCAAAGATTTGGAACATTTTTTAGGATTTAAAATATCCCGAGTGGTTTATTAGAAAGGCGTATTTTAAAGCCAGAAAATCTTTTTATGCCCCTCGGGAACCTTCAGTTAACCAAAAACAATATGTGAGTTTGCCTTACATTGCCGCCTTAGAAAGAGTAAAACCGTTGACGAAAGATTTTAGGTTTGCTTTGGCGTTCAAATATTCGTCTACCGTGAAAAGTAAATTGGTTAGGAATAACGTGGCAAAAGAGGAACAAGCCTGTGTCTACAGCATTCCCTGTAAAAGTTGTGATTTAGTATACGTGGGAGAAACTGGAAGAAATATTGAAACCCGTATTAAAGAACACAAATATGCCTTCAGAAGTTGTAATACTAATAATGCCATTTTTTATCACGCCAGCCAAAATAATCATGCTATAGATTGGGAATCAAGTAAGGTACTTTATAAATGTAATAATTATGTCAAAAGAAAAATAATAGAATCTGTGTGTATAGAAAAAGTAGATAATTTTAATTTGTGCGAAGGTACTTATAAGTTAGACCCTTTAATGAGATTCTTGGTCAAAAAATCCCTTACGGAGTCGTGGGAACGTGTTCGAACCTAAGTGTGAATTTCTTAAATGTCTCTGGATTGGAATGTTTCCTTACTCGCCTTTAGTAAATGTAATAATGGAAGTAATAAATGTGGAAATAAATATAAATGCAACAGATGTAATAATAAAGGTAATATTATAAATTTAATAATTAGGGTAAAGGTAATAATAATAAATGTTAAAAAAAAAAAAATGTAAATGTAATAATAAATGCAGTAATTATGTCAAAATATTAGAATCTGTATGTATAGAACAAGAAGATAGTTTTAATTTGTGGGAATGTACTTATAAGCGGACCCTGTAATAAAATGCCCTTCCAGTGTCGGGAGAACGGTATCTAACCTAGGTGCGAATTTCTCTGGATTGTTTCCTAATCGGCTTTTTTCATTCGTTTTTCTGTTTATAAGTTCTGTATAATAAACAATAATGTAATAACCAATGTAATAATAAATTTATAATTTCTGTAATAAATAATTATGCAATATTAAATGTAATAAAATTAATAATAAATTCAATAATTATGTAAGAAAAATATAATAGAATCTGTATGTTTAGAACAGGAAGATAGTTTTAAATTTGCGCGAATGTACTTAATGAAAATGCCCTTCCGGTGTCGGGAGAATGGGATCTAACCTAGGTGCGAATTTCTTAACGGTCGGTCCCTGGACTGTTTTTCCCTCTTGTTTTGGTTCATTCGTGTTTCTGTATCCACCCGAGGAGGATGCCAGTGGGCGTCGAAACTGTCGTGGAAATAAACTCTGTCTATTAGAGTGGGTTTTTATTTTCATATTTTTTGTTGTTTAAAAATCTTTTATTAATTGAATGAAATAAATAAAAAAAAACGATGGGGCTTTTCAAATGATATGGGTATCTAATAAGCTAAATTTGATTATCTGCAGAGTCGTGCCCAGCTCAAATCACATTATTTTGAGTCCCATCGCCGCAGAACTGCATTGGGATGATGTTTCAGGGTAGTGGTCATACCCACTATATATGTAAAGATTATTAATTTTATACATCTAGTTCACAAAATTAAGTAAAATTTTAATAACAACCAAGCTTGTTGTTAGAAATATATTAATAAATACTAATTTTACAACTTTTTTATATTAAATGAATACTGGATTTGAGTGTGAGTGAATCCGTAATGTATTACAAAAGGCAACTACAGAGTTAGGATGCTTAAAATTTCGGACAGCTTGAGCACACACTAAATATTGTCCAAATGCTATAAAATGTTGCATAAAAAACGTTCTCAATAGGAAGCATCTAATGAAGGGGTGAGAGAGAAAAAAATAAAGTGACAAAATGAGGGCCACCCTAATATATATACACATTTTAACTTCAAACAACACAGTATAATTAATGTAAAGAACGACGCTCGTGCACAAGCGTCATTCTTTACATATATATATCGGAAGATAAATATTTATTAAAAAAGTGGCTACTGATATAACTTAAAAGTTGAAATTAAATACTTCACACTTTTTTGAAAATGAGGAGTCGAACGATTCGAGCTTTTGTGGAGGAGATCTGTATAAATACTTTAGTTACATTACTGAAATTGCATGTTTCAGTGAGGATCAAAATTTCTCCGAAAAAGTATATATGAAATTTATTTCTAGTCACGTATTTTTGTAATGGTAATGTTTACCGCATTTTACCCGAAATGGATTATGATTTAAAAAGGATAATAAAGCGATACTGCTTTTAAATCCTATTACCAAATTTTTAATCCGTTATAATTAAAGACACATTTTACGGATTCTCTTAATTATTTCTTTTCGCGGTTAACAACAACTGGTTGAAATGAAAATGGATTACATTACCTTACAAAAAAAAGTTAAAATTCTATGAGGCATACTAAAAAATATTCTCTAATTGCTACGTAGAATGTTAAAATGAGTCGAGTGTCTAACATTTATTCTTAGTAATGAAAAATTTCAAAAGGGGAGCAACTCTTTTAATTACTAAATAACTATTTTAAATTTACACAGATAAGGTGTTCATGGCTAAATAAACAAAAATAGGAATGAGTTTGAAGTACTCTTATTTTACTCATTTATAAGTTCTAATATAAGCATATTATAGATAGTAAAGAAAGCAAGTTACAAAAATAATTTTCCCTGTTACGTGGGTAACACCTTTTCCGAAGAAGCGAAGGGGATTTGACTGTCAATGGTGCTGGTAATAATGATCCAGGAGATAGCGCAATAGGCCACATTAGTCTGGTCTGAGCATTGTACATGTTTTGGGCTCTCCCCATTAACTATTTGAACTGCAAATCTGAAGAGCGCGAATTCAATTCTGAGCTCAGAAATTATGATCTTAGCTCTTAGCAATTAGGATGTTTCATTTGGTTTAAAGTGAGCGCTGAAGGTAAAACAACAAGCGTGATCTTTTTTTGAATGAAGACTGGGTAAGTACTACTTATGGTTGAAAACGAAACTAAACCTATTGTATATTACTGAAACATGTTTCGAAGAAACGAAAACTTAGTAAACTCGAGAGAAAAATCTGAACGTTATTTGCACAACGGGAACAAATTGTAAGATATATCTACAAAGGCAAAAGGACGCAAGGAGACTCAAGTTAGAAAAAGCTGCACTAAATAAAAAGAAACCTAAAACAAATATTCTTCTATAAGACGAATGAGGATGAAAACAAGATAGTGGGAAGCATAAAATAATCCCAAATATTTTTTGCATCTTTGCATAAAGAAAAATGAAATATGAAAAATGTTCTCTTCCGCTAAAAGACGAAGTAAATGAATACACAAGTGTCAGAAATAAATGAGCGAACTACTTAAGAAACAATTAAACATTCTGTTCAGCACCCTTAAGCCCGAGATGAAAATAGAAAATCCGGATGAATTTTTTGACATAGACACAAATTAGCCAAGAACAGCTAGGAACACAAAACTATCAACAGATTTGAATTCTCTGAAGGGGACATACTTAAGACTGTCACAAACACGAGAAAATAAAGCACTTGAACAAGACTGATGGTGTGGTATGTTTCTGAAGAAATGCACAGTATAACCAAGCCACTGTACTTGCTATGAAGAAAATCCTTTGATACAGGACAAACCTTACTCCCATTAAAGAACACTAGTATTGTTCCTTTATTTAAAGGAGGTAACAGATCAATGTTTAAGAATTATCGCCAAATAGTACTCCTCTCACACTTCATAAAGTGCTTTGAATGGGTAATTAGAGACAAAATTGTTTACAACCAGAAGAACAGAAATTATTCAGTCCGAACGAACATGGCTTCAGAGCTGGAAGATCATGCCAATCAAAGTTACTAGACTATCAAGAGAAAATACGGGAATCGTTGTGTCGAAGTCAAAATATAGATATAATACGAGTAAATACTGATTTTGGTAAAGCCTTTGATAAATGTGGTCATAGGATTATTGCACACAAACTTAAGAATAAAATATTATGGAAAGCTGAGACGATGGCCATTTAATTTCTTAACCCATAAAACACAAAGTATTTGTAAATGCAGTTAAATCTGAAATCTCAGAAGTCATCAGCTTTGTCCCTACTATTTATAATAATGATTGCAGACGGACTCAGATATTAAGGACAGTCATATCTTGCTTGTCGGACTCCACAAAAATACGCAAGGAAATATCAAATGAAAATGGCATAGCATCATTACAAAATGACATTGAAATATGATTCACTTGGGCGGAAGACAACAATATGAAGATATGAAGAAAGAAAAATCCACTCAGAAGGTATGGTAACAATAAAGAGGTAAGAGGAATAAACGGAATTAACGGTAAAGACATTAATGGATAAACAGATAACACCAAATCCAAAAGTCATGGATCATGGAGTCATAATGTCATCGGATGCAGAATTCAAAAAACACTATAATATTAAAATTTAAAAAATTAAAGAAGGAACAAAAAATAAAAATTAAAGTAAGATAATTACCATAACGATGTGAAGTGGAACTATAAACAAACTGATAAATACTTCGGACAAGTGGATTGTCCAAGTTTTCAATTCTTTCCATTAGACTTCGCTGAGTATGTCTTCTTACCTCGACTTCCCGGGCCGCCCACGTAACTGCAGGTAGACACGTGTGGGTATGTGGAATCTAAGGGTGATAAAGAATGAGCAAAGAACAGAAGTGGTGTAAGTGTTTAAGGGTGATAGATTTGATGTTCTGGGTCTGTATGGAACAAAGAGAAAGGAGGTGGAGCGTGTGAATGGGGTTGCGATTAAGTGTATGAGGACGAGTGTGAGCAAAAGCGTGAGAGGATAAGGTGTAATGAATGATGTATGGTATGAAGCGGTGAGAGACTTCTCGTGTGTCAGTTCCCGGAGTGTCTGTATGAAATTTAAGTTTGCGAGAATGAAAGTGGTGGGAGTGGTTGGATATGCGCATGTGATGATAAGTGTGAGGATGAGAAAGAAAGTTACGAGAAAGCCTGAAGGGTGCATGAATGGGGAAGTTGGTATGGCCAATGGATGAGGCGTTGGGAAAGCATGGTGTAGCAGAAACGAATGATAATTAATGGGTGTAGGTTGAAAGAATTATGCAAAGAGAAAATGGTGTGTGTGTGTGCGTGACAAATTCCTTATTTGAACATGAGAGACTACATAAGTACAGTATATACCTGGTATAGAACAAATGGTATTAAGGTGGTTTATAAAATCAAAAGTTGTGAAGTTGAATGTCTTACCCTTGATATTGTTCTGTGTTGAAAAACTATCAGACACAAATAGTTAAAATAATTAAAATCGTAATTTTCAAATTTCCCGTCCAAATTTGAGTAGCCCGCTTTCTTCTAGTGGCAGGCATAATAGATGCCATATGTCACCAGCAACTCCTATTAGCTCAGCAAAATCATCCGAGGGCAGCCTCAGTTGCCCATAGATAACCTTGGCAAAGGATGTGAACTTTACTTGCTTGGAGGTAAATTTCAGTACAATGGCTAGTATTTCAAGAGCAGTGACTCGCAAAGTGACTGAAGTTTGGCTCATTGATCAACCAGCTGACCAAATTTGTGACAGGAAGCTCCCATCCAATGGAGATGTTCTTAGGTGCTTATTTTTCCTCATGAAGATGCAGAAGAAAACCGTGAAGGGGACCTCGAGCATTGTACTGAAGGAAGTGAACAAGTTTTGGGAGTTTGCCTAAATTGGATTATCTTTAGAGTAACAATTGTTTCTCTACCCGGCCTTTTGACCGTATTAGCTAGGTGCATAATACATTTCCATATAATTATTTGAATCCTATCTGGTTATTTTATCATTTCAGTTATAATGTATGCTACCGTATTATTATGTCTAATGTCCATACCTTAGTTTCATTGTTTACCAACTTTTTTGACAGTGGTAAATACTCTCTTCTTGAGAAATTTTACCTTATAATAACATGTGTATTTTAATTTACAGGGTGTTTCCGGTCGACCCTAGAAATATGGAAATTGGCGGAATTTGTAACAAGTAGGTAGTAATTCAATGTTTCAGGTCGACCCTTTAAGAAGCGACCAAGTATATGTTGTTTTATCTTTATTATTGTTTACGTACACTACTACACAAGATAGGTTCTACCAATACAAACTAAAAAATTCCGCAAATTTCCATAGTTCTAGGGTCGACCTGAAACACCCTATATTTCTACCACATGTATGGAACTCAAATCCGTTTTCTGAACGGAGAATGTAGGATATACAATTTTTGAGTATTTTCAGACACGACCAGAATACACAGAGGGTCTCCGTTTTCTTCCGTTAAGTTTTTAAGGGAAGACTATTTTTCGTTTGAATTACTTTAGCTAATTCATTCTCTTTAAGAATTATTCGCGTTAGGTCCGTTTTCTATACTCTTATAGGGAAAGACCTATTTGAGCATATTCAACTTAGTGAACCATACATTTTCTTTGTTAAATTGTAGGATGAACTAATTTGTGACTTTTAATTCAAACTTTTACACGGTCTTTTTATGACTTTATCGTTTCAACTTCAGGGACGCACTGCCTTTCTTCGTTTTTCTTATTTGGCGCCTTTTGCTTCGAGTTTTATATTTTAATAAGGATATTAATCCCATCTTTTAACGAACATAATTTTATGCTACGTTATTCGGCAACAGGTAAAGAGTAATTTAATATAAATTTCATTCTCGTTCACTGTTTTAATCCGACTTGATTTTATATAAGTCTTATGATAACTTCTTTTTTCGGCCATAAATCTTTAGAAAAGATGATGTAATTGTAACTTGTTATCGACTTAACAATTTAGACCTGCATACAAATTCCCTTTTATAAATGAACGTTCAATTTTATAGCGCCTTCTCCACTTTGTTTTTGCATGAGGCGCGAGAACCAGCAGAAAAGAATGACGATCACTTTTATTTCACAACTGAATTTTTTAGTTCTTTCCCTAATTTAATTTTGTGTAGCTAGCCCTTCATAATTGTTATTTGAAATTGTGTAGAATTAAATAGACAATGGAAGTGAGTTGGGTTAAGTCGCGATATTTTCATTAAAACTAACGAAAATATCACGACAACCTAACCACTCGCCAGGGCGTACAGCTGACCTAACCGAGCATTTAATTAACCTAACCGGTTAAACGAATAATTACCCTTAATTGAAGCAGCGGGGCTTAATTTGGAGGTTAAACGAAATTAGATAAAAGTTTGAATGCTTATGTTCACGTTGTTCAATTAAGCCTCGTTGCTTCAATTAAGCCCCCTGGGCTCCCTCCCATCTAGATCCGCCTATGGCGAGGTATGAATAGAGGTTTCTCTGACCACATGATAGTCCTTTGTGAAGTGGGGTTGTGCGTAGAACAGAAGAGAGTGACTGCTGTTGGTAGTGAAAAATTTTGTAATATTTAATAATTATTAATGGTAGATATAAGTAAAACCGTAATAGGAAATTGTACTAAACCAAGAAAATTAGAGGTCATTATGATGAATATTGATGTAGCATCGCACAGGTCGATGTCTTACGTGACAGCACAAAAGTTTATAACATAGAATTTGGGCCAAACTGCGCATGCGGCAGTGTCATATCAGGTTACACCAAGCTTTTCAATCAATAGAGTTCGTTACTTTCATTAACGCGAGAACGCAATTTTAATTTTGACCAATTGTGCTCTAGTGAACACCCGACCACCAAAATTAATTATTTGAATTAAATCTCAAAAGTAATAATAATTTTTATTTTAAATTTGACATAATAAAAAAGTAGGTTCATTTAGGTACGTAAATAATATAAAACAGTTAGGATTAATTAAAACCTTTAATAAGATGTATTTCAAATGTTTCTCTCTAAGTTCTAGGAACGTGTGCCAAACGAATCAAAATATCTTTTTAAACGCGAAATAAAAATTGGAAGGCTACAATCCTGAGTGGCGCTATAAAACAGAGACGCAGCACAAGACAACAGTGAGACGAGGAGACAAGAGGGAGATCTTGTGGCGCTTCTTTATCATTTGGGTAAAAATTTTATTTTTTAATGAAGGCCGTAGGATAAGTAGGTTTACATTGAACATGAAATTCCACTGCTAAAATCCCTGAGGTCACTAAGAATGTTTACCTTGTGTGAGGGAGGAGAAGGCATAGTTAATTGCTTTCTAAGCTTATCATGAATATCGAATTACTTCGTAAGTTGAAATTTTTATAATTAGGTAAGGTGCTAATACCTTATTAGCCAAATTAAATAGATGCTTCTAATGGCCTGTTGAAGTGGGGGAGCCTGAGCCTGTGATGATCCTAATTTCATATATATATATATATATATATATATATATATATATATATATACACACACACACACACAGAGTTAATTACATTAACTATCTAATTTCGGGCATTCTTTGTTGTAACTTAAAAATTCGGGAAAATTTGTATCAGCCCCCCAAAAAGATTAGGTGCCTTACCCCTATGGGAGAAGGGGTTCGTTTTACCTTTGTGTTAATTAACTCTTTCAGAGTGTTCCATAGACTCTTTGGATTGGATTTTTGTTCATCAATTTTTGAACAATAATGATCTGCTTTTGCTTTTTATACAGACTGCATTAAGTCTGTTACAGTAATTTTTGTATGTTTGTTCGGTAATATCTGTTTCCCATACTTTGAAGAGTGTATGCCCGCGTTTATTATTCACAATGAGTGCTAGTGTGATCCATTGGTTGTTGTATTTAGTCTTAGATATTACTATTGATTTAAGAGGAAAGTTCATGCTAAATATATCCATCAATGTATCTGAGACTGCTTGAAATTAAATTTTGTTCCGATGTCAAGGTTACTTTCGATTATGCTAGTCCAGTTAAAAGTTCTTTTTTTCGGACAGGAATTTTAATTTGTTATTATAGTTGTAAGATCTATAGTCAACTTTTATGGATTCCTTTGCCGAGAAATGGGTGATTAGCATGGTGTATATGGCAAGTGATCTGTAATATTTAATATAATTATACCCGAGATGCAGTCAAGCGGAGATCGCACCCAGATCTGATTCAGCCGAGTCGAATTTACAATATCATTGTGCATTCATGATGATTTTAAGGAAGCTTGAGTTATTATTTGAATGTTCTTTTATGAGATCAATATTTAAATGTGCAATAACACAACTGTCACCAATATAATTGGAGGTTAGAATTCTATCGATATTTGTAATAAAAGTTGGCACGTTACCAGTTGGTGGTCGGTATATGCCTAAAATTGAATACAGTGTTATGAACAAACATTTCAATCGCAAGTGTTTCTGAGATATTGTTTATGCTTGTCACTTCTTCGATACTTTTACTCTTGTAATTTGAGTCTACAAATGTACTTACACTTCCTCCCCTATTATTAGCCATATATACATGGTGGCTTGTGTACCATGGAATGTTAAAAAAGATTTTTGTTTTCATTTAACCAGGTTTCAGTGAATATAATGCATGTGAATTTATGTTGTAATAATTTAAGGTTGCTGTAAATTCGTGAGTGGTTTGGGTTTTGGAAATGTTTGAGTTTAGGAATGTTTGGGTTCAGGAAAGACAGGTTGCCATTGTTGTATTTCTTGTTTAAGAAGCTGTCTCCTGAGATATAATCGGAGTTGAATACGTTTTCAGATTCAACAATTTCATTTGCAGTATCGAGAGTATTTTTAAAGTGTTCATCATACTGTAATGTGAAGATTAGGGTAATACGGCAATAGAAATAATAACAGGTAAGAAAAAATATATAATACACACACACACATACATATATATATATATATATATATATATATATATCAACGTAAAGAACGACGCTTGTATAGAAGAATATTCCGCGCAAGATGAGGAGGGAGAACGAACAAATGAAAAAATGAGGTAACCACCCGGGAATCGAACCCGGGATCTTCCGATTGCCGGTCAGATATGATAACCACTACACCATGGTCTTCACTCGATCAGAAGTCGTAATTCTCCTCCATACGCGCAGAAACCAATGCCCCGAGGGGGGCACCTCCCGGATGCCGCACATATATATATACACACACACATTTCAACTGCAAAGAACACGCAGTATAATTAACGTAAAGAACGACGCTTGTATTCTTCTATATTATATTCTTCTATACAATATAATATTCTTCTATACAAGCGTCGTTCTTTACGTTAATTATACTGCGCGTTCTTTGCAGTTGAAATGTATATATATATATATATATATATATATATATATATATATATATAATTTATTATATATATATATATATATATATATATATATATATATATATATATATATATATTAGGGTGGCACAAAAATTAACTGAAAAAATAAAAGTTTGAATTGATATTCTCCAGAAGGCTATTCCTGTTCTATATCACAAAAGAAGCCTTCATGCAAAAAATCAGGAAGATCGGCCAATATTTAGAGGTCGCGACCTCAAGGTAAAAATATCTAAATTCCGTAATTTCAGTAATTTTGGGTCACCATTATGTTCTACAATAAATATTTGCCGAGCAACGCCACTGTAGACTGTAAACCTATATCCAAAGAATCACTATATGATAGCAATGCACTCTTCCCACCAGCTCAGTTGGTCGCCAAGTCTCGGCAGGTGTACACGTGTTTTTGTTGTGTTCCTGCCATCTGGGTTACGCCGCGCAGTGAATCGCACCAATAAGGCAAGTTAAACTTTTCACCAGTGAGTGGCGGACACTCTGCTTAGTTTTTCTTTCATTCATTTACTGCACTGACCTTGATAAGCAATTTGGAACAATGAATTGTTTATTAAAATTGTTAAAAATTTAAAAAAAATTTAAAATTTATAAAAGTTTATTAAAATTGTTTGTTTTAATTCTACATAAAACATATGTATAGGTTCTTTAACTCTAATTTCCATTTTATCTTCCATTCCACAGGCCAAGACCATGACAACGACAAGGAGCAGTTCGAAAGTTTGGCTCCTGGGTGAGCCGGACACGGACATCTTGGGATCTGGCCTGCCAACAAACGGGCTATTCTGAGGAACTTCATGTTTCACCACCAGAAGGGATCCACAATCGGTGACAGTGCTAAGGCCACCATAGACAGAGCGCTGACAATCTGGGACAAGGCACGAATTCTGACCCAGCGGGTGGACTCCGGCGTGCGCAAGCTTCGGAAGCTCTATGAAGAATATTGTGGGTTGAAGAAAAACCGATTGAAACCGAAAGACGGGTGCCGAATTAAGGAAAGAAAATTCAAGGAGAATCTCACCAAACTGTTTGACATCTCACGAAAAGACGCCCTCAGTATTATGACGGACGAAGAAGACAAACAGTTCCTGCGGATGCAACAGCAGGATCTCTCGAGCGTGAGTATGTCCGGGATCGACAAGACCTTGACGAACAAGAAGACTCGCAAGCGCCTCAGGAGTGATCAGGCCAGTGCTCAAAAGGAAAAAAGCATGTTGAGAGCCCAACAGGCGAATACAGCTGTTCCGTCTAGTTCCGCTATTGCTGATATCTGTAGCTCCTCCACATCGACGGAGTCCGAAGATGATTTCCAAACTCCGTCAACATCCAGTCAAGATCAGCCAAGGAATAAGAAATCGAAGCAGACCATTGTGACCAAGGAAGTAGCTGCCGCGCTCGACCGAGTGAAACTCCCTGACCGCGCTGCCATGTTCGTCGTAGGAGCCGTCACGCAAGCGCTCGGTCATGGCCTGGAGTCTGTGGCGCTATCCCGGAACACCATTCAGCGAGCGCGGGTCACCACTCGTGAGGCGGTAGCAACTGCTCAACAGGCTGTTTTCTCGCCGGACAGCCCACTGCTTCTCCACTGGGACGGTAAACTGCTTCCAGATATCGCCGGCAATAAAAAGCTTGTGGATCGCGTTGCCATCTTGGTGACTAGTGGTGAAACAGAGTAACTTCTTGCCGTCCCTAAGATCGGCCGCGACACGGGAGAGGAGCAGTGCAATGCATGTGTCCAAACGCTGGAAGAATGGAACCTCAAACCCATGATCCAGGGACTAGTCTTCAACACGAAGGCAACCAATACTGGGCTGAGTATGGGCGCGTGCACCCTAATTGAGAAGGCTCTGGACAAGGAGCTCAACTGGATCGCGTGCCGTCATCACGTGTTCGAGGTAATGTTGTCGACCGTATTTTCTGTCGCCCTGACACTAATCGGTGGGCCTGAAGTGGGAATCTTCAAACGCTTCCAGAAGACCTGGCCTGATATTAATATGGTTGATTTCCGTTTTGCTGGAGACGAGCTCTTCGTTAGCATGCCGGATGTGCCTACGAGAGGAGATGATGTCATTTTACTCGGAGACATTCAAGAGCCAGCTCCCACGGGATGACTATGGAGAGGTGCTTCAGCTCTGTCATATATTCCTTGGGGGATCCTCTGTCGGAGAACCGTCCTTTCGTGCGCCAGGCGCTATGCACAACGCACGGTGGATGGCTAAGGCAATATACTCGCTGAAGATCTTCCTTTTCAGGAGCCAGATTAAGTTGACGGCCCACGAGACAGCTGGCCTCACAAAGATTTGCCTCTTCGTTCTCTTATTTACGCTCGCTACAGGCACGAGGCCCCTCTCCCAGAGAGGGCCCCCCTCAACGACTTAAACCTAATTGCTCTCCTCCATGAATATCCTGACCGTGCCATCAGGGAGGCGGCTGTTAAGGCCTTCTATCGCCATTTGTGGTACTTCTCTGAGCACCTCGCGCCTCTCGCCCTCTTCGACGATCGCGTCGACGAGATCACCAAAGCAGCTATGGTTGACAAATTCTTACGTCGCTCAAACCAAAAACTCTTGAGAGGTCTGGACGGGACTGTGTTTGATCATCCTTCTTCATTGGCGCCGTAGATCACGAACCGGTCTTTGAAGATATTCGATATACTCTCCATGAAAGGACAAGATGAAGCCAAGACATTCTTGTCAAAACAACCCTCCCTCTGGCTGACAGACCCCATTTACCAGTTACTTAAGGTTAAGTGCAAGCTCCTCAAGGTCGTCAACAACTGTGCCGAACGAGGAGTCGCTCTTATTCAGTCCTACAATACCGCGCTGACGAAAGACGAGACCCAGAAACAATACCTACTGCGACTCGTGGCCAGTCACCGAAAAAGATTGCCAGTTCCGACGAAGTTGGCTTTGACGAAGAAAAAGTAACGGGTGTGACGTTGTTTGTTTGATATACAAGGATTTAGTGCAGTCGTATTAACTGCTATGACATGTGTGTTTTAGTATATTTTTGCATAACATGTGCTCTGTGCTGTTGATTTTAAATTTTGAAATAAACATTGATATTGTATTTTTGTTTCAAATCCTAAAAATATAGGAACTGGTCGCGACCTCTAAATATTGTATGATCTGTCTAATTTTTAGCATGAGTTTTTACATTTTGATATGAAACACGGATGGCCTTGTGGAAAGACATTTTCCACTTTCATTTTTTGGGGCCTCCCATATATATATATATATATATATATATATATATATATATATATATATATATATATACATGATGTTTCACAACCGGTCTGCCATACTTTGGGGTGTGATTTGGGGGGGGGGTGATATCAAGTGAAAAAAAGTTAATACAACATCGGTGCTATTTCCAACCGTTGCGGAGCTACGACATTTTAAGGTGCACGGAAAAAAAATAAACGAGACTATTAATCTGATGTATTTATTGCTACATTTTATGAAATACACCTTATAAATGTTCACAATGTCAACCTGGGTTTTCCCTTTGCTTTGTCCGGAGCGATAGGGCGCGTCCCTCTGTGGCGAATGTGGGAATACACCTTTCTTCGGTGTAAGGGCTTTCTCTGCCCTCGTGGACCATTGGGCCCGTTTGGGGACCCGGCTGATCTCCTGCTTCTTTTTCTTTCTTTCTCCTTTAACCCATTTTTCTGGCTTCTCCCTGTTTTTTTGGCGTTGTTCTTTGGACCTTGATTTTGACCCTTTCCTTGGCCCTTGGGTGTGGGAGGTGGTTGCCCTGCACCCTTGTCGCTTTCCAACCAAACCCAAACCCTGTCCCTGCCACTTTTCACCGCGCGTTGGATGAGAGTGGCCGCCTTTCAGGCACAGGGACTGGGTGCGGGTGTATCTCCCCTGCGTGACATCTATCGGCGGTGGGACCAAGTGTGCCCACACTTCGCCTTTCCCTTGTTGGAGTCGGTGGTGGCTGGATGCGCGCGGGGGATGAAGTTCTTTTTTGTTTTGCTATGGACACTTTCCCCCTCGGCTTACGACTACTGCTTCTCATTCCCGGACTACTCTCTCAACACTCGGGTGGTGGGCAACCAGGCCCTCGAGTCCTTTACCACTGGAAGACCGCAACCTAATGGGGTTGACCCCCTGTGGAAGCGGAACGCTTGCACTCTCCTTTTCCGTTGCCGACCCCAGTCCGTCCCTCGACTACGCCCTTGGACCTACACTCTCTGGAGCAGGGGTCTCGCCCCAGCCCACTTCAGCCACCTTCGGGCAAGTCAAGTTCCACCGAGGACTTGCCCCCACAACCCGGCTTCTTGCTCTCCCCATATGCCCCCCTCACCCGCCGTCAGCCCACCTCCCCACGGAGAGAGCCTCGCGGCGGACGGGGGAGCCGGCATTCACGGCCGTCCTATCGACCGTTGAATATCCCAGTCCATTTCGACTCTACAGCCTCCCTCTCCCTCCCAAGTATCCACAAATTCCTGGTGATTCGGCCTACATCTGGGTCCCTCCCGAACAACTCTGAACGGACGTTCCAGGCGATCCGAACCCACAGCAACTCCAGCCGCTATGACGTACGCCCACAGAGGGATGGCTCCCTCCTCGTAAAATCACGCTCAGCCGCAGAGACGAAAGCCCTACTCTCCGTCACTGAGGTCCTTGGATGCTCGGTGTCCGTTTCCCCACACCCTCGCCTGAACCAGAGTCAGGGCACTATTTACGCCACCCGCCTATTGTCGGTCGCAGTGAACGAGCTCCTGGAGGACCTCGCACCCCAAGGAGTCACTAAGATCTATCGTTTCACATCCCGACAGGGAGGCACCCCCTCCCCCACCCCACGTCTGCTCCTTACTTTCAACACACTAATCCCCCCGGCCGCATTGTATGGGGTATGGGAGACCGCGCCTCATGCGAGTTTTCTATCCGCCCATACGTCCCAGACCCGACCCGTTGCTTCAAATGCAATAAATTCGGACACGTTAGCTCCGCTTGTCGACAGCCGCATCAATTATGTGTTCACTGTGGACGACTCGCTCACCCTGACAGGTGCCCCAACACACCCAAATGCTCCAACTGTGAAGGCGCACACCCCTCTTCATCCCGAGAATGCCTTTTCTTCAGGTTCGAGAAGGAGGTCCGAGGCCTACAGGTGACGGACTTCCTTAGCCCCCGTGAGGCACGCGACAGGGTGCGGAGTCGGGAGGTGAGGCCGGGGGTGTCCTATGCCGCTGCTCTCGGCTCTATCATCTCGGCACGCCGCCCTGGCCTGCCGCCGAAACCCCCCCAAGCCACTGCTCCCTGTTCCCCTCAAAGAAAACCCTCGCAGGACCCGACGGTTTCCTGTCCCCCACCATTCCTCCTCTTCCCGCACCTCACCTGCCACGAATCCCCCAGGTGTCTGGGACCAGGACACCCAGGTCCCATCCACCTCAAACCCGCCTTCCCAGTACCCCCTGCACACGCCCGAACCTGCCGCCCGGAGCAAGCCGTCGAGGCGGAGACGCCGGAGCGTGTCACCGGACCCTCCGGCCTTCCAACGTCTCTCTCCCTCTTCCCCTCGGACCAAGAAGACGGCTCGGATCCTCACTCCGCCCACCACGTCTACTATGTCCATCTCTCCCCATCGCAGAAGTCCCACCACTCTACCCCCACAGACTCTGACAATAGTGGCTGAGATCCACGACCCGCCCCGGACGACGGGACCCAGTCCGAACAATATCCTCCCCCCGAGGATCCGGTGGATGCGGCCCTGGCGCAGCTGCACGGTGTGACCGAGGGAAGCTCGGCCGCGCCCACGCCCACGAGTCTTATGGATCTGCCCTTGCCTCCTGGTGCCATTTTCTCCACCCCTCCACGAGACTACTCTGATTCACCTCCTTCCACCCCCATCGTACCTACCCCCAACATCCCCGGCCCCCTCCTTGTCAGCTACCCTGTGTACGCCCTCCCTCCCACCCGCCCGGTCCTTTTGGTACCCCTTATCACCACCTCGAGTCCGCCATGAGACCCCGGACAGGCGGGGTAGCGCCACTTTTGGGGCTACCGTGCCCCCTCCTGGTCCGACCATAGAAGCCCGTCACAGTACATCCGACCCTCTCAGCCCACGATGTTCCTCTGCCTGCCGTGATCCACGCCTCCGGTCTCGCTCGGCCGACTCGATCCCGCCACCTCCGCGGGGTTCGACAGGCCGACCGATTCCTTCCCTGGTGAACGGTAGATAGCCAGCCATGCTCCCGACCAAGCCTTCAATTTCGCGAACTCCGGATCTCCCTTCATACTCCAACCTCCTAGCACCTACACCTTTACCCATCCCCCTTCATCAACTAATGGATCCCCCGAAAACCACAATAGTCCACTGGAACTGTCGAGGAATATTCGCAAATTATGAAGGCCTTACCTCCTGCTTGCCACTTCCCGTCCGGTGTGTGTCTGTCTCCAGGAGCTAATCCTGGGGACCAGGCCCATGCCCTGCCCTACTGGTTATTTTTGCACCGCCACCCCGCCTCCTACCTGCACTCGAAGGGGAGCTGCCATCCTCGTACACCACGCAGTCCCCTTCTACAACCTCTCCATCCGGTCCCCACTACAGGTGACTGCCGTCCGGCTCTCCCTGGATAGACAGTACACCGTCTGCTCCATCTACCTCCCCCCCACGCTCAAGTCTCCCGCGACGACCTGGTGGAAGTCGTGGAACAACTCCCTAGGCCCTTCCTACTGCTGGGCGATTTCAATAGTCGCCACCCCTTGTGGGGCGACACACGCACCACCTATATGGCCCCAACCCTGATATCCGTCATGACCGAACTCTCCTTCGAGTGCCTCAACAATGGCTCTCCTACTTTTTACCATGCCACCACCTGCACTCCATCCTGTATAGACCTGTCCCTCGTTTCAACTGATGCCCTCCTAGACTTCACGTGGCAAGTCCTCCGAGAGGACCATGGAAGTGACCATCTCCCCATACAACTCACCCTTAATCGACCCGACCAGACTGTTCGGGTACCGGTAAGGTGGGTTACTACCAACGCGAATTGGGCCCGCTTCCGCGACAACACCTATACCACCCTTACAACTGCCCACTTCCCATCCATCGACGAGTGCATCGCTTACTTCGAGTCCGTCGTTCTAGCGGCCGCAAGCACTAGCGTACCACAATCCTCCGCCTACCCCCGCGCCCGACGGGTGCCTTGGTGGACCCCGGAGTGCGCGGAGGCCGTGCGCGCCAAGAAGAAGGCAACTCGGCGCTTCTACCGGACGCGACTCCCCATCCATCGCACGGAGATGCAGCGGGTCAGGGCCATCGCCCGCCGCACAATGAAGACAGCGCGCCGAACCTCTTGGCGTGCCTTTGTGTCCGGCATCACCGCCAACACACCTTCGGCTACCATCTGGAAGAAGGTGCGGGGTGTCGAGAGGCGACATGTCCCCTCCCGACCCCCGGTCCTCCGGACTAACGACGGACTCCTATGTGAACCCAAGTCGGTGGCAGACCACCTTGCTTCTACCTTCGCCGCCGTTTCTTCCTCTACAGCCAATTCCGTACCCGCCCCTGACGATAGCCCCTCTCCACCGTCCATAGACAGCACCTACAACCGATTGTTTACCATGCGTGAACTACAGGCGGCACTGGCCTCTCGACGATCCCCCTGTCCCGGTCCGGACGGTATTCCGTACGGCATGCTCCAGCACATCCACTCTACCTTACAAATTTTCCTGCTGGATCTATACAATCGCATATGGATAGAGGGCGCCTTCCCCTCTAGGTGGAAGGAGGCCCACGTCATCCCTATCCCCAAACCCGGCAAAGATTCCCTGGACCCCACAAACTACAGACCAAGTGTTGTGCCTGCAAGATCCTCGAGAAAATGGTTGCCACGCGATTATCGTTCGTCCTTGAACATAACAATTCCTTCCTGTCTACCCAGTCCGGCTTCAGACAATTCCGCTCCACTACTGATCCCCTCCTGCTTCTCAGCCGAGACATACAGGATGCCTTCGACAATGGACAGTTCGTACTGTCAATTTTTTTTGACATCCAGAAGGCCTATGACACCACCCGTCGAGCAATGATCCTCGGTCAGCTCCGACATCTGGGCCTCGTCGGAGCCATGCCGACCTTCATCAGAGGCTTCCTCTCTTCCCGGACTTTAAAGTCCGGGTGGGCTCAGTCCTCTCTGACACCTTTGTGCAGGAGGACGGGGTCCCACAGGGAAGCATCCTCAGTGTTCTCTGCTTCTCCGTCGTGATGAACACGGTCTCACAATGCCTTCCACCCACCATCCGCTCTTCCATTTACGCGGATGACCTTGCAATCTACTTCGCAGGGCGAGAACCGTCTGTTGTTCAACGACAGATGCAGCTCGCCATCTACCGGGTGGAAAGGTGGGCGACGTCGGTGGGTTTCCGCCTCTCCATCCCTAAGTCCAAGTGTATGGTCTTCAGTAGAAGAAGACCCACAGCCCTTCCTCTACCCTCTGTCACATTATACGGCAGGCCTCTTGAGGTGGTACCCTCCACGCGTTTTCTGGGCATGACCCTAGACCGACGGCTCAATTGGGTTCCCCATATCAAGTACCTAAAGCAATCCCTTCGACGCCCCCTCGCTCTCCTGGATCACCTCTCTCACACCACATGGGGTGCAGATTAGTGATGTAGCGGATGTCATTTTTTTCACATCCGCGGATGCGGATGCGGATGAGGATGTTTGATTTCAACATCCGCGGATGCGGATGCGGATGAGGATGTTTGATTTCAACATCCGCGGATGCGGATGCGGATGTCTACATTTTCGTTATTTTTAGGATATATTCGAGATTTGTGTGTTTAACGTATATAATAAGTTATTATATAGAGAGACTGTAGCTATAATGTAGTATAATTGATTAATTGTACAATAATTGCTGTACTTTTCTCTGAACATATAAAATAATATCAAGCATCTAACTAATATAGAAATCAATTAGTGAATTCGTCTGCAAATAAATTCGTTATATTTTGTTGAGTTTCAGCCACATTAGAAACCATAATTGTGTTACCAGGATGCGGGACGTGAACCCAACTCAAATGCACCCCACCGACCTCTTTCCCCAACCTCCACCCTTATAGAAAGAGATCTTTAATTAGCTTGAAACTATTATATTAAGTTTAAAGTTTTATTAGGCATATTTATAAATGAGTAATTAAAATAAAGTAAACTAAGATGTTCATCGTTTAATGTTCAAACTTAATTATAGGAAGGTTATGCTTAAGGAACATTCATTTTTCTGCCTTTCCTGCTGCCAGGTTTCTCTTTTCATCATATATTAATCCAGCATGCTAAATAATCTATCGCTTGGTACGTTTGTTGGAGGAAGGCTAAATGTTTCCTTGCAAGTTTACTCAAGTATGGATAGATATTCTGCGTATTTTTCCACCAACTAATAGGATTGTCACATGCAGCCAGGCGTTTTCTTGGTGATAGCTCTCGATCATTTTAACTACATTTTTTGACATCGCGTAGGTCTCGTCATTGCTGCTTGACTCAAGAAACTGAGAGAGAGATTCTGTGATAGATTTGCTTGTTGAAGGTGTTGGTTCTGTCACTGAAACTTTTATTCTTTTGGTGGGTGGCGAAGCGACAGATTCAAGAGATTGAAGCTCTTCAACTGCTTTGCCAAGTGATGATTTAACTCGTTCTAATGTACTAGGTGAAAAAACTTAGCTTTGTAACGTGGATCTAAGTAGGTTGCAAGAGAGTAACTTCATACAAGAACAGCCTCTCGTCTTGTCGCTTGCATCACTTTTGCGCACAATGAACTAGTTCTATTAATATAGTAGAATTTGATAATTTCCGCTTATTAATGACATTTTATCTCAACGGTCCACATCCGCACGACATCCGCAGTCCAAAGTGCGGATGCGGGTGCGGATGCGGATGCGAGAAAATGTGCGGATGTTCCGCGGATGCGGATGCGGATGTGACCTACATCACTAGTGCAGATCGACGCTCTCTTCTTCGCCTTTACACTTCCATAGTGCAGTCGAAGCTGGACTATGGTAGTGCAGTTTACGGTTCAGCCTCCACCGCCCGCCTCCGTATCCTGGACCCGGTACTTAATAGAGGCCTCCGCCTCGCCACCGGTGCCTTCCGCTCCTCCCCAGCCTCCAGCCTCCATGTGGAGTGCGATCATCTCCCTCTCGCCCTCCGACGGGGTCTTCTCCTCATGAGGACATACCTCCGTGCACAGAGGCTACCTTCTTCGCTTCTGGGCACGGTGGTTTCAGAACTACCACCTCAGGGACGGAGCTGGCACTTCACTGAAGCGGTCCGCTCTTTCCTTGATCTTTTCAACATGCCCACCCCCTCAGTTATCCCCATTTCATTCAGCATCTTCCCCCCTTGGATCCTCACCCCTATCAAGTTTTGCAAAGATCTGTGTACCCTACCGAAGACTACCACGAGCACCATGATATACAGGTCACTCTTCCACGAACACGCAACCCAACACCCGGACGCAGTCGTCATTTACACGGATGGTTCCCGCTCGGAAGCCGGTGTGGCCTCCTCAGCGGTGATGCTGTCCCAGCCGCTTTCCCGGGGCGTCGGCCTGCCCCGCGAGGCCTCCGTTTTTTCGGGGGAACTTTTCGCCATTACGGAGGCCCTCGATATTGTGCGCACCCACTCTGCCAGCTCCTTCGTCATTTATTCGGACTCCCAAAGTGCACTCCTCTCCCTGGAAAGATTTAACTCCCCCCACCCGCTCGTCTGTACCATCCAGCAAACCTTCCACTCTCAAACGACCTTCCAACACAAGACAATCGCCTTCTGCTGGGTCCCGGCTCATGTCGGCATCCAGGGTAACGAGGCCGCGGATCGCACAGCAAAGACGGCCTGCTCACTGCCGGCCTCCTCCCGACCCCTCCCTTTCTCCGACTTCCCGACTTTCCGCTCCCATTTCCGCTCCATATGGCAGCGGGAATGGGACCAGGCCACACAAAATAAACTCCACACGATCAAGCCACGAATAGGATACTGGGCCTCCTCATTCCACCGGTCCCGCCATAAGGAAGTAATCCTAGCCCGTCTCCGCCTAGGCCACACCCGCATCACCCACGGACACCTTATGGCGAAATCGCCAGCCCCACTTTGCCCTACCTGCCATACCCCTATCACTGTCATACACCTCCTGGTGGAATGCACAAAGTTGTCTGCTCTTCGTCGCAGGTGTTTCCCTCTCTCGACCGAAGATCCCATACCCGACCGGCTACGATCCATACTCGCCGACGGCCCCCACTTTTCAACGGAAGCGATTCTCTTCTTCCTTACTCACTCCCAGCTGCTCCATCGCATTTAAAACCGTACCCATCCTACCCACTATCCAGCGACTGACCCTTACTCACTCCCCTAGTCTACCACCCCCAACACAGTAACATCACCCACTCACCGCCTCGCCGAGATATGTACCGCTCCTTTTAGGTACGAATCGGCGGTAAATCAGAGAAAGAAAAAAAAAAAAAAAAACCTGGGTTTTCAATGCACAGCCTTGCTCGTTCCAAACAAGAGCCCACTGCCCTTTGAAGCATTTCGGAGTGTTCTCGTATGCAAGCAGCGGCATCCATAATCCAATGCAAGAGTTCCTCTCTCGTTTGTACTTTCGTCTTGTAGACCACCTCTTTCACAAGGCCCCATATAAAGACAATCTAACGCGGTTAGGTCCAATCAGTACCAAGTGAAATAAAAAAAAATGAGGATTAATAGTGGTAACTTCGTTCATCGAAACTACCACCAGTGCTGCCATCTATCGAATTCACAAGTAGGGATTTGTTGTTTACACATCTTAAAACGTCCGTAGCTCCGCAAAGGTTGGAAATAGCACCTATGTTGTACAAACGTTCTTACTCCATATCACCCCCAAAAGTATGGCAGACCGGTTGTGAAGCATCCTGTGTATATATATATGTTAGTCAAAATATGTAACCAGCAATTTCGCGTAATGGCTGAAACTTTCAGTCATTTCGCGAAATGGTTGTTTCACTTAGTCATTTCGCGAAATGACTAAAATCTTCAGTTATTACGCGAAATGGCTGAAATTCCATCTTGGTCATTTCGTACAAGATCATTTGCCCGGTTAGGTCAACTGTATGTCCTTGACAATTGGTTTGGTTAAGTTGTGTTATTTTCGTTAGTTTTAACGAAAATAACACGACTTAACCTAACCAATTGTCAAGGGCATACAGTTGGCCTAACATGGCCTTCAATGGCGAACATCGGAATAATATAGAAGGCCCGGTTAGTATTTGAAAACCTCTATATTGAAAATTCAAATGTGTTCAAATGTGTATTTGAAGAGTGTTTCTCACTTACTTGAACAGACCTGTGGATGTACGAGGGCCACTCAATATATTTTGCCCCATCTTTTTCTTTCTTCCCAAGTTTCCTTGTAAGTTCCAGAAATTTTGTACACAAGTAGTTACATACCTTTTTTACAAGTTTTTATTTTTCCACATACTCTCCACCCTTTTCTACGGCTTTCCTCCACCTCGAAACCGGGGCCTTTATTCCTTGCTGGTAAAAGTCCGCTGGCTTCTGCTGGAGCCCTCTTAACCTCCTCAACAAACTCATCGTCACTCTGAGACTTTCTTCCACGAATAGCATCCTTCACTGGCCCAAACAAATGAAAGTCTGAAGGTGCCAGATCCGGGCTGTATGGAGGGTGGCGTAACACAATCAAGCGCATTTTTGTGATGGCCTCTCTTGTTTACAAACTGTTGTGTGGTCTTGCGTTATCATGCAAAAGAAGGACGTCTTCCAGTTTTCTCTCCGGTCGAACTCGCTTTATACGTCTATTGAGTCTCTGTAGGGTAGCAATATATGCCTCTGAGTTAATTGTTTGTCCTTTCTTCATAATGTCTACCAGAATCACCTTTCATGTCCCAGAAGATGGTAGCCATATCCTTTCCTGCAGAGGGAGCCATTTTGAATTTTTTCTTGCTTGGGGAGTCTGCGTGATGCCACTCCATGGATTGGCGTTTTGTTTCAGGTTCAAAGTGGTCTCATCCCCAGTCAAAATTCGTGAAAGGAAGTCATCCCCTTCTGTCTCGTATCGAACCAATGACTCGGAAGCAATTTTTTTTCTTTGGGCTTTGTGATCTTTAGTCAGTTCGCGAGGAACAAACCGTGAACACACTTTTGAGTATCCCAGCTGCTTAATTATCATATTCGCACTTCCTTCACTAATTCCTAGCTCCAGTGATAGCTCCTTGTATGTGACGTACCGATTTGATCGAATGATGCTGTTAGCACGTTGCACAGTGTAAGATGTCACAGCCGATGCCGGGCAACCGCTGCATAGCTCATCATCGAGGCTGGCTCTCCCTCTCTCCGATGATCTCACACGTGCTTCCGATCAACAACAGCATCTCCGTAAACGTTTTGTAGACCTTTGTGAATATTTGCAACTGTTTTCTTCCCTGTAGTTAAGAACTCGATAACACTTCTCTGTTTACGACGCACATCACTGTCAGACGCCATTTTCGTAACTGCGTTAACCATCGGTTTTATACAAGGAGGGGAGGTTCAAACCGGAAAAATCCAGTTATGTGAAGCGCAGAAAGTTCAGACTTACAGCCCAAAAGACTTTTCAGCCCCATGGCCTATTATTTAGCTAAGAAATAAGGGTGGGCCAAATATATTGAGTGTCCCAAGTATATGCGCCTCGGTGGTGTAGTGGTTAGAGTCGCTGATTACGATCCATCGGCACCGGCATCGAGTCCTGGTGACGGCAGGCGGCGAACAGGAAAACCCAGCTGTTCATCCTTCCACACAAAGAAAGGGATTGGTAGATAAATGGGTACCCTGGGTAGCCTAGTGGTTAAAACGATGGGCTGCTGGTGGGGCGTGGTTCGGATTGCACACTAAAATGTAGGTCTAAGGTGGAGTGAAAATCTTGACCGTCAGAATGAACAATTCGGGCGGAAGGAAACCAAAGGTTATGTATATACACAACATACACATATACGTTATGCATATACAACAGTGTATGCCAAAAATATTATATATATAAATATATATATATATGCAAATAACTGCAATGACCGCGCAGTATATAAATGAATAGAAACGACATAAGTATTAAGGAACGTTTCTGCACACGAGGAGGAGAGATAACGAAATAATGAAAAATGAGGCGAACTGTTCCCAGGCGGTTCGCCTCATTTTTCATTATTTCGTTATCTCTCCTCCTCGTGTGCAGAAACGTTCCTTAATACTTATGTCGTTTCTATTCATAATATATATATATATATATTATACCGGGGGGTTTCCGGTGAAGTTTTACCCCCAAGTATAATAGAAACTCTTCCGGCAGAGTGCGCTGATCTCCAGGTCACTTGCCGGGTTCGGGAGCTTCCTTAGCCCCTTTTTACACTCGTCGAATTTAAGTTTAATTATTATGGGATCGAATTAGAGTCTGCTTTATTTTCAGGCACTTTAATTATATTTCGGTAAGCGGATTACAGGCGGTAATGTACAATGCTTTGTTTACGTCTTTATTTCACAAGGTCATTTGAGTTCACCGGGCTAAGATTTAGTTATTATTATACTAAGGGTGACAATTAAGGTCACCAGGAAATAAATGAATTTAGGACTACTGGCGCTTCCTCCAGTCAGATCCGGTAATTCCCTTATTCCGATTAAGCCTTAATTTATAATTAATGTGAAATAAACCCTTCACCCTGGGTATCCTTTCCCGTTCCTTTAACCGATAATCCCGACGGCCCTGTTCTCGCGACACTACCCTCGTGCCCTTTCTTAGGGTCCGTCAAAGCGTGGA
Source organism: Bathynomus jamesi (assembly GCA_023014485.1). Taxonomy (NCBI): domain Eukaryota; kingdom Metazoa; phylum Arthropoda; class Malacostraca; order Isopoda; family Cirolanidae; genus Bathynomus; species Bathynomus jamesi. The sequence continues at coordinate 524,621 of JAJOZX010000446.1, forward strand.
CTTATCCGTAGCCACAAAGCGTAGCTAATCATACGGAACAACTCGCGCCTCGTTGCTCGCAGGGACCGAGACCTGTACCTCCTCTCTCGAAGTTAGAATCTACAAGCTCCTCGTTCAATGGCCGGACCCTTTCTTTTATACGAAGCAATCCACATCTCTCATACGTCAGAGGTGTACGTCACTATGAGAACACGAGGCTTTGGTAATCCCCATGAATCGAGGCTCCGATATCACAGCTCGGGACGGAGGTGAGGTGTTAGCTGGGAAAGTACATGGGCCAACAACCAGCGAACGATGTTACAAGAGAGCGTCAGCGCGTTCTTAATTAGGCTGAATATAGCATTTTTAGCTTTACGGGCGCTGGTTTGAGGGCGTAGGAGAGATTTGGGCGAGTTTGAGCGACAGTCTGCAGATAAAGCGACCGTCTGCTCTTGTCGTGAAGGTGGGCGTGATCGTGTACAATGGCCAATATCGCCAGAGACTTGCCTCGCGTATAATATATAAATAAACTAAAATAAAAAGTGATTGTAAAGCAAGAGCAGATGTAAAAGTGTAATATTATATATGCAGCCACAGTGAGACTGTAGAGTTGAAAGTTAGAAAATTATGGAATTATAAAAACTTAAAATTGAAAATTAAATTAAAAATTATAAAATTAATGATTATAGAATTTCACTGACTACGAAAATAGCAAATGTCTAAGATTACAAGAATTATAAATTATGAGTTCGAAAATTATAGAATTATAAAAATTGAAAATTATATAGTTTTAAAATCTTAAAATTAGTGATTACAGAATTAAATATTTGAATTACTGTCATTGTACTTAAATAGAATATCCTCCAATACATAAAAACACAAATCAGTTGAATGAGACCAAACCAAATTGATTAGATGTCCATAATTAATCATCTAATCAGTTTAACTTAACAAAAGTTCCTCAAATAATTATAAGAACCAGGAAAAAAAGCAATAGGTCAGGTACGTTAAAAGATATGGTCGAGTAAGGAGTGAGGTGCAATAGGAATGAATCTAATTCTACAATTTAATCACCGAGTCCCCTTAAATCTCAAATAGGCTTGTCCTTATTTAAATGATATGGTTGCCCTGCAACTATCACGTCCCATTAACGATCATCGAGCCCTACCCTGAGCCACCTTCCTTGGTCCTTTCACTCTCCAAATAATTACTTCGAGAGTGCCCTCAGTAACCTTCTCGCAGTCACAGACTGCCCCTCTCGACCCTTTAGTACTTCATTGTATGATGTCTACGGCATCTGATGCATGGCCTATTCTCTAGGTATGGCTTATTCTGTAACACCTGCGGCCTATTCTACAGGGTGTTCGAGAAGTCCCGTCACCCTCTACAAAATGTACATATTGTAATACCAATTTTATTTTTGTGTGATTAACTTTATTTATATGTGGTAGGTGTAATTTAAGAAACAAGTCACCAGCAACAATTACTTTAATTACAGTAAATACAGTTACTAATTACAGTTACTAATCAAGAAAGTTTCTGCACGTCTGTATCGCTTAATTCATTAACAAATTACGGGCAGTATGGTTTCATGCCGACATCTTTTGTCACGTAATCTCTCATTGTGGACATGGGGACTGCAAGTTATTGTGATCGTTTCCGAAGTGATTTTTTTCGGTGAACGTTGTTGGTCTTCCGACAGTGGTCTGTCCTTAATGGAGCTAGTTTCAAACAGCTTTTTCTCCCAGCGAAATACCATCTGGTTTGGTGGTGCAGCCTTATTGAATCTTGTGTTGAAATCATTCTGGATATCATGCATCTTTTTGCCAGTAGGTTACCTTTCATGAGCCCATGTGCTCATCACCATCCTTTCCTCCAGAGTGTAAGTGGACTGGTCTGCCATTTACGCAACTCTAATACCTGGAAAAGGAAAAAAGGTCAGTGAATCACAAACTCAATTAATCACAAATAAAATTGGTATTACAATATGTAGCCTACATTTTGTAGGGGGTGACAGGACTCTTTGAACACCCTGTATAATTAGATATGACTTATGCTATAGCATTTGTGGACTATTCTTTAGGTATGGCCTATTTTCTAAGTGCTGTAATATATAGCCTACTCTACACCCTCAAACTCTGCAGAACTATAACAATGAGCAAGTATGGTTGAGAGAAACAATGAGATATGAAGATTCACCACGTCTTTAGCATACTTTTAATGCTCATTCAGTAGGTCATTTATACCTGAGGTAGATTTGACTAATAGTTTGATCAGACTCTTCATTGCAGGAACTGAAGTCTCAGTATTTTCACTGAACTCTCTCAATGACATTCTATAAAAGCCTTCATTAAAATTAACTTTTCCCACTCTGTTAAGAATGTTTGGGTATAGTTCTCCAAAACGTAGCTGTTTTTCCTTCCCAAGACTATCAATTTTTGATGGAATGGCATTCCTGGCACCCGATTTTTACACGCACGCACACACACACACACACACACACACACACACACACAGTTGTTGACAAAAGTTTTGTCTCTACGAAAGTATAAAATATATAGATACCATTCTTTACCGCTTTTATAATTTGTTCAGTCCCATGACAACTTTAAAACATTAAATCATTCGTAAAGAAATTTTTTTTTTTTCTTTTGAGATAAGGTGGTGAATTTGGTATTTGTGTATGACGTATAAAGCAAGAGTACCAACCTTAAATCTAGATCTACAAACTATATATGCATGGGCAGATGCAAACAATATGGCCTTCAATGAAGACAAATTTGAACTAATTAAGTATGGACCAAATAAATACCTGAAAGAACAATTCAACTACACTGGACCCACAGGAAAAGATATTGCACAAACTGATCATGTCAGGGATCTAGGGATTATATTATCTGAAGATGCAACATTCAACAGGCACATTGACAAAGTAACCTCATCATGCAAACAACTAATAGGATATATACTGAGGACATTCAGAACTAGGGACAGTATGACCATTAGGGTGGAGCGAAAAATACTTTTTTTCTAGTATGAAGTTCTAATAGTGATTAAAAGTTGCATTTAGTAGACGATATATACCTGCCAAAATATTAGTTCATTTGTTTAATATTTTCAGCTGCCACCAGGGGGCTAAAGTTAACACAATTTTGGGTAAAAAGGAAAAAAATGCTTCTATTTTAGGTTTATCAAACTATTATAAATTTTATCTTAGAATTATCTAATAGTTTGATTAAGATTCTTAAATGATAAGACTTCGTTTTGTAAAAATGTCTTTTCATATGCTTAATATCTTCAGCTGCCACAAGAGGGCTGAAGTTAACTTAAAAATGACAATTAAGTATGATTCTGTATTTACTTGAAAAGGGAACAGTAATAAATTAGGATGTCTCTCCTCCTTTATACTGGCTTGAGACAGTTAAGAAACGTTATTTCGTGCCTTAGCGGAGTTACCACCCTTTCCCCAACCAACCTCCCTCTAGAAAGGGTTCTTGCTGAAGACTATTTAGTAATTTGCTTTTGTGTCAAATTTTGGCTGTTTTTTCCTTGATTCTAATGTAGCACGAATCCAACCGTCTCTGTTTGTAGGTCCGCAGACTGATCCAGCAGCGTCTGTAACGAGCTTGACGCATCTCTCTACGGCTTGTGTATGACATGGAAACTGAAATAATTCTGAATGAAGAGTAGTACCATGTTTGATGCATGATTCAATATCATCAGAGAAACTCCTTTGGTTATCGGTGGTTCTGCTATCTGAAAATCTTGCCACATAATGAGATCTGTATAGTCTTTGGCATAAAAATTTATTTCTGGCACCTTAAAATACCTGATAACATCTGTTTCTTGAATGCATGCCCTTGCTTTTATGATACGCCTACTAAATCCCAACTGACGCACATGCTCCCTTTCATCAGCTATCATTGCAATGAGAATGTTTTCTTGATTTGCGTAATATGCATCTCGCTGAATGACTGAGTCATGTACTCTCCTAAGCTCTTCACGGAGATACCGGCTTCTTGCAATCATATGCCACATATGTTTAGCACCATATTGGCATAATGGTTTACGCTTTATCTGAAACCACATTGGTGCGTATACCCTAACAATGAAAGTAGCTAATTCTTGTAAATTGCCTGAAGGATTCTCTGTGCTTGCATATAACCGCAGAGTCCTGTTTGCTGTGGTGAGCCACCTTGAATGTGATATATTGCCTGGACTCTTATGACTAAGACTCTTTGAGAATGTTCCACTTGATATAGCTTTGTGAATTTCAAGAAGGTATTTCTGGTCAGTACTTATGTCATCTACATCAACTTCACACATGTCCTCTTGAATTTCAATGGGTTTGAAGTTAACTATGGGAAGCTTTTCACAGTCTGAAAGTGCTCGGCCAATTTCTCCTAAAAATGCTCTTGGTCCAGTAGTGGTACCATCCAAGTGATGAAACAGATGGCGCAATGGAAGTTCATTAAGGTGTAAAAGGCATATCAGCCACTGCAATGGCTTATTAAAGGCTTCTTCCAGTAATCTTATTGTGCCTCCAATACTACCAGTGTTAACCACTGTCGAATCACAGCCAACTGCAACGATGTTCCCTATATCAACATTCCTCTCTTTCAAGCAATTCACTAGCGCTGTGCAAATGTATTTAGCTTTGCCACTGGAAGGTGTCACATGTGCAAAGTACAGAGAGTGTGGTTCAGATATTATGCTGATATGCTCTTCGCGTTTGGTTCTTTGGTGGTTAGAGCCATCACTCTCCTGGACTTGAATCATTGTTTTATCCTTTCTGCCATCAAAGTATAATCCCCGCATGGTTTTGGCTCTCCTATCTGTTGTAGTTCCTTTCTCTGTTTTTGTCTTTCACGTCTTAGCTTACTTCTGTCTATAATATTCCCTTTGTCTTTGGGAGTAACAATTTTAAGATCTGCCAATACTGCAGAAGCAATAGCAGCCCCACTCTGTCCGACATTTTAAATCTATCACAAGTAATTGCTAATGAAGGCAGTGGCTCACGCATCTGTTGTTCTGATATTACATATTGAGTCGAGGTTGTATCTTCCTCATTATCTTCAGATATCTCTTCTAGTTGTTGAAGTTCACTTGTCTCTGTTTCGATTTGTAAGTTGGACGTATTGGGTTATAGCAGCACTAGTGTTTGTGAGGATCCAGACGTGCTTTTTCCATTTCCTTTCGATGTTCTCTTGCTTGTAATCGTCTTGTGTGTGCTATGTCAATGCTTCCTATCACCATTATTTGCGTGTTCGTTGGTCATTTAAAAAATCCTGCTCTTTTGGAGGGACTTTCTTACTCTTTTCACATGAGCATCTCCTAAACTCCTTACATTTGCAGGTGCAGATGTCAAACAAAGTGCATTTTGAAGAGTTTTCAAATTCTTCAAGCTGATTTTTGTACTTAGGCTGATCCTTGCGTGACTTGTATGGCTTTAATAAGGACCTGTATTTATCATGGTACACTCGCATCATCTGTAAAACGCGTGTATGTGAAACTATTGGCAAAGAGGCCTTCTTCCAAATATTTTCTACCTTTTTGGAAACTGCCTCTGCTATTTCAGAAAATGAAGGCTCCTTGTTATTCATCTGCTCCTTCACTAAATGTTTTGTGAACAGGTAATCTTTCATAATGCAGTTATAAGTTGGTAGTTGCATATCACTCATCTCACAAGGTACTTCAAATATGGCACACTTCATATGTTCTCTAGTGAAAAGTTTATATTTAGTATTTGATGCCATAATATTTTTAAGAAAAATTCACAATCACAAAATATCCTGTAACATCAAAACATTATATAATTAATATATATAATATATTTTATAAGTATATATAATATATTATATAAATATATAATATATTATATAAATAAACTAAAATTATATAATACATTATAAAAAGCATTTTATAATAAAATCAATATTATCTCTATATAAATCACTTTAAAATAAAGTTTTATAATATTCCGATCATATTAAAAAACTCCGATCAACTGAGCGACTAGGCCTACTACCTAAGAAGACAAGTGTTAACACACTGTTCTAATGACTCACAGAAAGAAATTCCTTCACACCAAAACCCTCCCCCACAACCCTCCCCAAACCCTCCCCCACAACATTCAGTGTAGTCTCAACATGACTCAGTTACTCTAAATTGTGTTAACTTCAGCTCTCTTGTGGCAGCTGAAGATATTAAGCATATGAAAAGGCATTTTTACAAAACGAATTCCTATCATTTAAGAATCTTAATCAAACTATTAGAGAATTCTAAGATAAAATTTTATAATAGTTTGACAAACCTAAAATAGAAGCATTTTTTTCCTTTTTACACAAAATTGTGTTAACTTTAGCCCCCTGGTGGCAGCTGAACATTTTAAACAAATGAACTCATATTTTGGCAGGCATATTTTGTCAACTAAATGCAACTTTTAATCACTATTAGAACTTCATACTAGAAAAAAGGTATTTTTCGCTCCACCCTAATGACCATGCTTACCCTGTGGAAATCACTTGTCCTTCCACGCATTGACTACTGCTCTCAATTATGGTTTCCCCACAAACAGAATGAATTGCAAAAAATTGAGGGCCTACAAAGAACCTTTACCTCGTATATTAAACAACCTGATGGGCAACAGGTGAGTAAAAACAAATTAAACTACTGGGATAGGCTTAGAGGCCTCAACCTTTATTCCATAGAGAGAAGGTTTGAGAGATACATCCTAATCTACACCTGGAAAATTCTAGAAGTGCTTTTAGTTGCCCCAATACTGAACCAATTGTGCCCACCTTAACAAGAACTGGCAGAATGTGTAAAAAATATCACCTCCCACCAAACAGTCTGAGAAGGATTCAAACCCTTCAATATAATAGTATCTCTAGGCAGGGTTCTCGCCTGTTTAACTCCTTGCCTCAGTACCTTAGAGATATAAGTGCAGTCCCAGTAGATACTTTTAAAAAACACTTGGACATGTTTTTAGCCAACATACCCGACCAACCCACAGTGTCAGGATATTCCTCTGCCAGACCAGCCCCCACAAATTCAATAGGGGACCAAATCGTATGGCAGGAGCAAGAGAAAAGAAGGGTGGCGACCCCGTCGTGGCCCCGCCTCAGGAGGCGCTGAGTGGACTTCGTGGGAGCAGCGCACCCTTGAGGCAGAAGCGCTTTAAGGTAAATTTAAGGTAAAACTGAGGTACTTCACAGATAATTTACAAATACTGTATGTATAATTTAATGTATAAAATTAGGACAAATTTAAACCTGGTTTTGCTTCCGCCCGAATTGTTCTTTCTGACGAAGGTAAAAAATGTTGCTCCACCTTAGACCTAAAACTTAACTTGGAATCCGAACCACGATCCACTTCAAGTGGTCAGAAATTATAGTCTTCACCGGACTTGATCTCACGAACTCCCGATGAGCAGCCCATTGGTCTTAATCACTAGGCTACGGAGGGTGCCCGTTTATCTATCAGTCAGTTTTATTGCATGGAAGGATGAACATACGAAATATTTTCGTACATAATGAATTTGTAGAAACAGTATTTCCAGCAGACATTTTTGAAGCAAGAAATGTTAATTACGTCTACAAGAAAACTATCAAAAGGAACCTTCTTTCTGCACATTTTGTTTCATTCTGTACAATATTAAATCTAATAATACTTTTGTCCTTGAAAAGGAGGTTAGGTGCAGATATATTTTGTGATGAAAGGACTCTCTACGGAGTGTCATAGGTCAAGTCACTGTTACCCTACAGGGGGTACTGCATATTTGGAGGCTAACATTCAAACAATGGAACATACGAGTTAATGTAGGGGTGTGGGATAGACGTCTACAGCTGGAAATGTTGAAGTTACAAAGACTTAAGGACGATTGACAGGACAGCAGTATGTCTATACGGCAAGTGATATCCTGTTACCGAGTGTAAGGACTTATTTTATTCCACAGGGACAACCATTTTATCCAATATACGATAGTAGTCCCACATATACATCTGTAGTGGGCGTCAATGAAATGATAATAGCGATGACAAAGGATTGGCCTGCAAACTTTTCAGACTTAAACCTAACTGAAATAGTACAAGAATTTGGAGACAACCGTTTAGCGAGATTAATCTTTTAATGTACATTACTGACGTATGGGAGAGTGAGGAAACTCAATGTGATGTCACAGAAGCAGGCGAGAGATAAGAGATTAAGTATTGCACGACATGTAGACCGATTTTAGAAATTTTTTTACACTGAAATACATTAAATAAATATAACTCAAATTTGAAATAAAAACTGGCTTGAGTCTTCAAACCACTTCCATTGAGATCAGTGAAGTGAAGCTATATTGGGTCTGGTTAGTGGTTGAACGAGAGAGCAATGCACTGTCTTTCGATTCTGTAGCCGTCCTTGGTCCTGAATTCGTTTGTAGGTCCCTCCTATTATACGAACTTTGACGTTTGAACAGATAAAAATGAAAGATGGTCTCTTAATATTTTACAGCACACGAATAATCTGAAATTCCCTAACGTAATAATTAAAATTATACAGGGTGTCCCATAAGTCCGGCATCATAGGAAAAATAATAAAAAAAGGCAAAACAAAAGCTTTTATTTACAGAACGAGCTCAATATGTCCACCATTGTTTTCAATACACAAATTCAGACGTGATACCCAGTCAGCAAGCACACGGTGAAAGATGTCAGGAGTAATGGTGTTACATGCCCCAATAATGCGCTGCCGCAAATGTTCAACACTCCTAATTTTCTCTGCGTATACCAGCGCTTTCAAGTGGTCCCAGAGATAAAAATCTGGTGGCGTGAGATCCGGGCTTCTAGCTGGCCATTCCACAGGCCCTCGACGTCCTATCCAATGACCAGGAAATTGTTGGTACAGGTATTCCCTTACTTGGGTGCTGTAATGTGCAGGAGCGCCGTCTTGCTGGAACCATGTTGGGAAATTTCCTTCTTCGTTCAAGACACTGGGAAATGCTTCTTCCTTGAGCATACGTAGGTAGGTGCCTCCAGTGACATGTTCATCGAAAAAGAGGGGGCCTATGATGGCATGATGCGATCCTTCCAAATGCCACACTATACCATCACCCAAGATGCACCTTGTTCCTTTGAAGAGGTATACCAGTGAGAGTTGTTTTGAGACCAGTAGCGGGTGTTCTGTCGATTTACCTCACCATTTCCATAAAAACAGCCTCGTCACTGAACAGAATGGTGGACGGGAAATTGGCATCCCGAGCATATTGTTCCGTAGCCCATTCACAAAATTCCATCCGCCGGTCGGGATCATCTTCGCTTAATTTCTGTAGGATCTGAAGTTTATATGGATGCCATTTGTGAGCCTGGAGAATGCGATGGATGCTACTTTTCGACACTCCTGTCTCGGCGGACAATCGCCGAAGAGACTTATTGGGACTTCTGTTAAAATAAGCCAGGATAGTAGTCGCTGTATCATCGTCAGTGGACCTCCTTGAAGGTCCACTGCGTGGTTTATCTTCTATGGATCCTGTTTCCTTAAACTTTGCAACAAGTCTGCTAACACAACTCTGTGTTATTGGCTCGCGGTCTGGATGCAGTCTGTTAAATTCAGCAGCGGCCTCTCTTTGACTCCAATTTCCTATGAGTAGAATTATCTGGATTCGTTCTTCCTTGCTCACAGACATTATGGCCTGTAGAAAGAGAAAAATATGAATTATGGTTTGTAGAAATAGAAAAATATGAATTTCTCCTATGATGCCGGACTTATGGGACACCCTGTATATTAAACTGGAGAGCGTCTGAGAAAAGCACAAGAAAAATTTGTGCGGGAAAAGGCTCCGAAAGTGTGCTTTGTTTTGAAGGAATCACTCCTGACGAAGAAGCTGTCTTGGATAATGGTACATTTTCACAAAGGGAATACGCTCCAAGCAGACTCGTATAATGACCAGTTTTGTCTGAAAGAAATAGCCGAATACATTACACAAAGTAATTATACAAAAAATTTAAAGCCACTAATTCCTTTAAGCGCTTTTTAAAATAAAAAAATACATTTGCTTTTATCTTTATTGTAAAGACAACTTGGAACATCTTTTAAAAGTCTTTTTGCAGTAAAAGGTTTTTCAACTCTACGAAAGTTGAAAGAGAATTCAACTTTACATCACACAAAGTAATGAAATAATTAAGTTTCTTAACCCTTAATTCGTTAGGTAATGTCTGACAGATCGATGGCGAAGTTTGGGCAGTTTGTATGTATGAAGCTTGCGAGTGGATTTTCAAGTCACTCGGTAGTCTTTTAGTAGAATTCAAAGAAGGTACCGACGTTGACAACTAGAGTACCTTGAGTTTTGGTATGGGTATAATTTATTTTTTCCTTTGCAGACTGATACAAATTGCTAATTAGGATAACCTGCAAAGAAAAACTTAATTACAACCATGTCAAAAATTAAGTTAGATTTAAAAAATAATTGCGCTTAAGATGTGATTAAACTTTGTAACAAGTTTACCTGTATTAATTAAATTAGTTTTCCCTCGTTAAATGATCTGCCAAACCTACCCAACTGATTACCGTTATAGATATTTTAAAGCCACATTTTTTCACATTTAGTCTGGAAGTATGAAAGAATTGAGACTATTAATAGCTTTCAAAATGACAAAAGGGAATGGTGTTAAAAGTTTATTCTAGAAATATTTTAGTAAATTTTCTTACAACTACTTAGAGTTAGAGATTATTGTTGGAAAATTTTTTTCATTGCCAAACGGAGATACGTTTGAGGTTTCAGTATATCAATAAACCTAAAGAGAACATGTCCAAAACAATTACTTAATTGCATTATAAATTTCTTACTTTCAGTAATTCAATATATATCTATACACAAAATGTATTAAAGTACCAAGAACAGTGGGAAACGGTATACAAAACCTCCTGTCTAAACTTTTCAAGGTCGAGTGGATAATGTGGCAGCAAAACTGTCTTAGTGACAGCGGTTCGAACCCCACCGAGTTAGATATTTTTTCTAATGCATTTAGTGTTAAAACTTAAATTGTTGGGAGTGCAAAACTGAAATTTATGACTTTATATTTAATTACAACAAATTTTTCGAGAATTTAGGAAACTTTCGACATTGTTGAGGCACGTCACGCGTTCCAACTACAACTGCGCATCTTGTGTAAGATTACGGGACGTAACTCCTATCGAAGGGAGTCGCGTAACTGCGCAGTAGCTCAGAACGCAATACTCGATACTATCGTATGCTTGCGCGGCACCATCGTTTTATCAAGTGATTGCATTACGGCCATTCACGCTCCATTTTGTGTGAGTCATGTATTCTTGGTGCGGTAACGGGTCAATTTACAATGACTAATAATTTTGATTATAAAATATTACAGTAGCAACCCTTTTAAAATTATTTAACCATAGGTGTATTTAATTATGCTTGTTAAATCCGCAGTACTCTAATTCCTTTCAGTTACAGGATGCTCACGAGAAAAGTAATTAGAGAGGACAAAGTCTGCTGCCAGACAACTAGAAAGATGCCGTTTTCCGAAAAACTTATCCGAGGTCGCCGCTTGAGGGACTTTGTTTTTGTCACTTTTTTCGATCTATAATTGGATTGTCAGGTGGTCTCAAACGTCTCGTGCCGTTAAGCCTTTATTGATAGACTCCGACCTACAAACAGTACATTAGATAAGTAAAGGAAAAAAGGTTGGAGGGGCTCGTACATGGAATGAATAAAGTACCAAATTAAGACCCTATAACTCATGGAAACAAGAAAATTACCAAGACTACACCTTACGAGAGTTGAATTCAATCTTAACCAAGATCAGTAGAGTACAACAATCTATAGCAATCTCTGGTTACACAACTACTACACTAAATAAACACTTTATAATTAATTTATCCTAATCAATTATCTCGACCGTAATTACAGTCAGATAATAACTTCTCAATTTGTGAAATGATAAACAAATATAGCTTACACCATTGGGCCGCTGAGATTATTTTTTTTCGAAATGCAGATATTAAAAATGGTGGTTTAGAATCATTTTGTTCTTGCATAGTTAAATTTATTTTGTGATGTTGCTCGTTTAAATGTCCAAAAAATTTCCCTACTTCTAAATAAATATTCTAAGCTAAGAAAGGAATGTAGACACAAAGAAAACGGAAGAGGTACGTAAAACATAGGAGTTTATTAACCTTAATTAAACAACATATTCAGTGTAATCATCATTTTATTCTAACACAATATTTAACCTTACACAAATGTTTGACATAATTTTTGGAAATAGCTCAGCTGGGATGTTGTTCATTACCTCATACACTTTGGACTTTAGGCCTTCAAGTGTCTTATGCTTGGTAGAATAGATCATGTCTTTTATGTAACACCACAATAAAAAGTGAGGGGTGTGGGGTCAGGCGAGTATGTGGGCCATTCCACTGGCTCATGAAGGGAGCTTAGTCGTCCGGAAAAAAGGCTTCCCCATAAAGTTGCGAGTTTTACAAGCAGTGTGTGGAGGTGTTCCATCCTGCTAAAACCATTGTGAATTACGGGTAATGCTATTATTTTTTTCCTATGGCCTTACTAGGGTATAGTCTATTGGTAGCGGTATCATCTTTTTCCGAATTTCGTAGAAATTAGGAAGAGTTATTCCTTTAGTGTGAAATCGTGAAAGAACGATTTTAATATAAAACATTTATTAATTATTAAGTAATAAAAGATTAAAAGTGTATAGGTATTATGTATATAGGTGTAGCGGAATAAAAAACCTAATCTCTTACCTTTCTGAAGAAGAAACCCCAATAATAAAATATACATCCATTCTAAAATAACGGAGGAATAAAAAGAGAAACATTATTTTAGGTCAACCTATATACACACCGTCTGCCAAAAAACAGGGTTCACTCTAAAAACAGCCATGAAATCAACATTTATTAACCAATCATAATGAAACTCATACAGAGCAAAACTACTTAAGCAGTGTATATTTACACCAATTTTCAGATTATTATATTCAAAATTAATGACTTAATGAGGATTGTTTATTTTCAACAAATTTTATTGGTGAGCATCGCTCCAGTTTTGTATTCTGGGAGTCTACAAAGGCGGTAAAACTTTGGTAATAAAATTTTTATTCTCATTTTAATTATAAAATACATCATAAGATTTATAAAATATAGGGAATGCCTCCATTAACAGTTTTTGGTCGCCCACTTCCCTCTCTTCTTTTGATATCCCGTGTCTCGTCAATTTTCTTTAGAAGCTTTCCCAAACCACCAGAGTCCATCCTTTGTTGGGGAATTCGGAGAGTAGTTTCGTTCGTTCATATCCCTTTTCTAGTCTATAATGCTTAATTATAATCTTCTCTTCCTCTGAAAATGGCATATTCACTATATTTTATAACCCTGCAAAAAAAATCGTATATTAGAATTTACAAAAGTGAAAATGGAAATAAAGGATTCTTGATTAGTTTGTCGAACATCAGTTGTAGTATTATTAGAGAAATATTTAATAAATCGTTATTTTTGATAGCTTCGAACTGAAATTTGGTTTATTGGTAGATGTTTTATGTATCTTTTACGTGCATAAGTTTGCCAAACTTTGCCAAACTTAAGTTGCATCGGGATTAGATAGAAAGTTTTGGAAAGTCTTCCTTTAGCTTTCTTTCCCTTTTTCATTGAATAAAGTTTACATTAAACACTTACGACAGAATTGATAGAAAGCAATCAAAATTCAACAAAAAAATTGTAAATTACAGAAAAAATTAACGTTAATTTTTTGTTTTAGCAAAAAATGATTATGAATTTTATGTAAGTTGAAGTTTATTTGTACGTATTCAAACATCAAATATAATTAATAGAAAAATATAGGAAATCAGTCTCTTTTCAGTAAATTAAGAGTAGTCAGGAATGAATACAGTCACGGAGGACCTGGACAGGAATGGAAAGCTTAGATAGGGGGAAGGCAATGCTATATCTCGAGAAAATATCAGATTGGGATAGAAATCCAAGGCTCGATTAAGATGTTAATGGAAGTGTCTATAAAATCTCATGGAATTTTATAAGCAAACTTATATTTTTTAATGCAGGAAGGAGGGGCCAAGGGCGAATGCCTGCTAAAGCGCCCCCCCCATAGAAGAAGAAAAGAGCCAAAATCAAGGCTCAGGGTTTTCCAGATGCCTAGATACTGCGTTTGAAAGCTTGGAGGTCATAGACAGGGGGAAAGATGGATTGAGGAAGATTGTTCCAGAGTTCACAGGTTGAGTAGATGAAAGATTGAACATACCGATTAACCCTTGCGTTAGAGAGTTAGACAGAAAAGGAATAAGAAAGTGTAGAAAGTCTGGTACTCCGTGCTCTCCTTAAAGGAGGAGCCATGCAGTCAGAGAGTTTAGAAGTGCAATGTCCGTTATAATACCTATAGTAAAGAGAGAGTGAGGCAACATTGCAGCGAAGAGAGAAGGCTTGAAGACAATCAGTAAGAGGTGGAAAATTGATGAGACGAAAAGCCTTTCATTTCATATATGGTCAAGTACGGCTGTGTGGGTTGAGCCACCCCATACGTGTGAAGCATACTCCATACGGGGTCAGACAAGACCCCTGTACAGAGACAACAACTGAGTGGGGGTGAAGAAACCGCGGAGGGGGATACAGTACACCTAAAGTCTTAGAAGCTGTTTTGGAAAGAGAGTATATGTGATATTTCCAGGAAAGATCACGAGAAAAGGAAACGCCAAGAATGTTAAGAGAAGAGGAAGGATTGAGATGTCTGTTGTTGAAGGTAAGGTGATGGTCTTGTGGAAAATTGTGACGAGTAGACAGATGGAGGAACTGAGTTTTTGAGGCATTGAAAGCCACAAGGTTTTCTCTCTCCCAATCAGAGATATAAGGGGTTAAGAGGGTAAAATAATAATGTAATTTTCATATTTATTCTTTCGGGATGAGTTTTATATCAGTTGATAACATTGTGAACTCTAAGATCAGAAATGTAATTAAATATACGAGCAGACAACAAAAGTTGGGAAGAATTAGTTGATTTAAACTATTATTTATTTCTTTATAAATATGTACAGATTTCATAGATGAGTATAATTTCATTATTAAATAACGATGCTGTGTACAGTCTTAAACTGCCTTCAGCAAACGTGCACGCTTTCCAGGCTAAATCTACGTATTAGTAGACATGTTAAGTGCACAAAATAGGGTGTCCACTTCAAATCATGATGCAAAGGTCCCCCTTGGTATGGAAGTTCCTTAGGGCCATAGGAAAGAATTTATCCAAAGACACAAGTTGTATCTATACACCGACATGCTTAATTTTATGCCTAATCAGCATAAATTATGCTAATGACCATATTTCTAACTTTTGAACCATTTAACTTAGAAACGTGTGTGATGACTTGTTTTCAGCTAAATTCAGCATGAGAAATCCATTGCTGAGGTTATTATCGGGTTTAGAGGTCATTTTGACCCTCAAAATCAAATATGGCCGCTGGCCGCCATGTTGAAATTGGGGAATTTCCGCAGTTTCCAAACTGACGTAGTGAGACACCCCAAAATAACCTGAAACCCCCAAATAACCCAGAAATGGCTTTATCATGCTGAATTTAGCTGAAAACGAGTCATCACACACGTTTCTAAATTCTGTGACCCTTAGAAATCATTCACAGATTCACAATGATTAATCCGAAATGATGACTCTAAAAGCACGCCTGCCATCATGGACACTCGCGACTGGAGCTTATGCTTCATATGTCAGTCAGACAAAAGCTATGAACCGACTAAGAATCCTGTGAAATTGAGAAACAAACCTGAAAGACTTTCAGCCTCTTATAAAGAAGTTACGGACAACATCCAGGAGCTCAAGGAAATAGGGGAGTTGCCTGACTTTGTAGGCGTAGATGACATTGGTGGCGGTGGTGGTGGCGGTGCGGTGGTGGCGGTGCTCAGAATGTAGTGCAGCTGATGATGTCTAATCAAGTAGTGTGGCACAAAAGTTGCAGGAATGCTGTCGACAATCAAAAAGTGCAGAGAGCGAGGAAAAAGCATCTAGGGCAAGAGTCAGTTAGCCCGGTGAAAACTCGCCACATGAACAGTGGTGCCAGGTCCATCACAGAGGCCTCACCCTCTACATCTTCGAGCGAACCAGTCGACACTCCATGCCTCTTCTGTGACGAAGTGGGCAAAAAGAAAGAGCTGAGGAAGGCCTCCTCTCTTGGCTTGGATAAGAAAGTCAATGATTGCGCTCGAGTGTTAAGTGACAAACGTCTGTTGGCTAAACTTTCTGCCGGTGACATGGTCGCTATTAATGCCGTCTATCATCGTGTGTGTCTGACTCGGCTCTACAGGAAAGCGCCGACGGTCGGATATGACACGACTGAGAGTCATGCAACTCAGTTGATCCGAACACGTGTTCTCAACGAGTTACTTGACAGTCTTGACTTTATTGTAGATAATCGTGTTTCAGGGACGTCACTGGCAATGACTGACTTGACGGCCCTCTATGACAAGCGCCTCGCCGCTCTCGATTTTCCCTACATCAAATGCAATACAACACGCTTTCGAGAGGATATTGAGCGCATGATTCTTGACATCAAGGCGATACCAATGAATCGTTGCTGGTCTCTTGTTTTCGACGACAACCTAAGCAAAGCTGTAGTTGATATGGAAAACAATACATCTACTGAAGTCTCCATCCTCCACAAAGCAAGTAAGATCCTCCGGCGAAATTATCTCCACATGAGGCAGGCTTTCACAGGCTCCTTCTCAACCTCATGTAAAGCTGAGTGAAGCTGAATCCATCCCGCCCACGTTGAGATCATTCTTGCACATTTCTTGATGGACCAGGTATCGATGAGCCAGCTCCTGATTCTGAGAAGTCCAAGGTTGCAACATCCATCGGGCAGCAGATCATCTTCAACTCTGTTGGACGCAGATCCAAGAAACCTGGGAGTGTTCCTCGTCACATCAAGGAGAGGAAACACCAGCTTCGCTGTATCTATCTATGAAACTACATCTTCAAACTGGCCGTGAATCTCTAATCGATGCTATGCATCAACGAGGACTGTGCGTCTCGTACGACCGCTTGAGAGTGTTGAGCACAGATATCGCCAATTCAGTCATCGGTCACTGGGAGCAGGTCGGTGTGGTAGTGCCACCTCAGACTGTCAAGGGCGTGTTCACCACAGGCGGTTTTGACAACATCGACCACAACCCTTCCTCTACGACGGCAAAATCAGCCCTCCATGGAACATCATTCGTCAGCCAGACTCTGTAATGAACGGACACATTTCCTGAGCTCTCTGATATTGCATCTACTTTTGCATATTGCTAATAATTTTACTTTCGGAAAGTTTTGAATTTTATATACTTGTGTTTATATTCACATTGTTAGTTAAGTAATTGAATATTAGTGGGTTTTAGCAATTTAGAAGTTTTCATAGCGTTAGGTGATAGGAATCCCCCCCTATCGAGGTTTCGAACCCTTTCGCCCATTTGGAAAGGGACGTGAATGAGGGGAAACTATTTTAATTGGGGACTCTTTAGTGAGCCATATGGACATAAAGTTCGATGAACGGCATCCAATCAAGAGGAGGAGGGTCTATCTCCCAGGGGCCACGGTTGACAGAGTTAGAGAGGAAGTGAATAGGATTGACGTTGCCTCCCGTCACTCGATGTTGGTGACGATGGTAGGGGGGCAACGACTCGTATAGGCCCGACACGAGAGTGCCTGACCTTTTGGAGAGATATAGGGGTTAATTAGGTCCATAAAGGCGAGGTCAATAGGTCTTTAGTTCTAGGTATTACCCGTAGGCACGGTTTGGGTCTTAGGATTACGTTAAAACGATTTTTTAATACCAAATTAGAAGAGATTTGTGCTGAGGAAAATGTACCCTTCGTAAAGCTGTGTGTCAGAATTCAGTGATCCTAGCCTTTTTATAAAAGATGGGGTGCATTTTAATGAAATAGGTAATGCTAGGCTAGGTAGGTTAATTGACGAAAACATGCGAAAGCTGTATAGGTCGAAGCCTTCTTTAAACTTTGTGGGTCCGGAAACGCGGGCCCGACGTGAAAAATAGTTTAAAACGCCGGCCCGTGGAAAAAATAACTTAAACGTCTTTTATTGTAACGCGCGTAGTATTAGAAATAAATTAAACGAATTTAAGGCGATAATTTATTCCGGTAACTACGATATAGTTGCTATCAATGAAACGTGGTTAAATACCGTGACTCGGGACTTGGGGGAATTTGATATACCGCGTTTTAAACTCTCTACGAATGATAGGTTACATAGGATTGGTGGCGGCGTTTTGCTGTACATTCGTAATTCCCTTAGGGCTATCGAGGTTAAGATAGATTTTCCGGCAGCAATTAATGCGATACGCGTTGAAGTTAGGGCGCGTAGTGTTAGTTTTAATTTTGCTGTTGTTCAACCCCTCGATACCGATTAGATTTTACTCACTTCTTGGTAACTTTATTGACAATCGGAATAGTATAATTGTCGGAGACTTTAACTGCCCTAATGTTAATTACGAGACTTTTACTGGTAATGAGGAGGGTTTAAGATTGATTGAGTTCATGGAAGATAAGTTTTTACGACAGCTGGTTACCGAACCAACGCGCGGTGACAATATTTTAGATTTGGTGATGACGAACGACGAAAATATAGTCGAAGGTTTAGAAGTAGGCGAGAGTTTAGGATGTAGTGATCATCAAATTCTTAGGTTTAAGTTATTGATAGAAAACACTAAGGATAGTAACGTAATAGAAGTCCCTGATTTTCGTAGGGCCAATTTTTATAGTTTTGCAGATAGGATGAGAGTAGTGGACTGGAATAACTTACTTATGGGTAATGACACAAATTTGCATTGGGAGGCGTTTAAAGAAAGTTTTATGAATATTGAAAGGGAGTTTATTGCTCGTAGGCCCAAGCGCACTAGAAATCATGGTAGGCCAAAGTGGTGGACTAGGGAAACAGAGCGTATAGACTTAATAAGCGCAATGGCACGGCAGCTAACTTTAATAGATATATCGAGCTTAGACGTCAGGTTAAAAGATCAGTTAGGAATGCTAAGCGTAATTTAGAGATACTTACACGATACCTGCGGATAGTAAACATAATCGAAAAAAGTTTTTGTAATACGTCAATAATCGTAAGCCGATAAAAGATAACATAGGCCCTGTAGTAGATGTTAACGGCGCTTTGGCTTCTGACGCTCAGGCGATGGCGGGTTTTTTCAGTAATTTTTTTGCGACAGTTTTTACGGTAGAAGACGTAAATAATGTCCCCGATGTGGACGATATCGTTCCATTTAGTAGCGAGACTATTTTGGATGAAATAACCGTTTACGAGGTTGAGATTGCGCATTATATCGATAGGCTAAAAGTTAGCAAGGCTCCAGGCGCTGACGCTTTTTATCCCAGACATTTGAAAGATTTGAAAGACGTCATCGTAGGCCCCTTAACGAAGATTTTTAATCAGTCACTCGAAACGGGGATTATTCCTGAAGATTTAGCTAACATCAGGCCTATTTTTAAAAAAGGCGACCGCACAGTAGCTAGCAATTATAGGCCCATTAGCTTAACGTCAATTGTCCGTAAACCTTTGGAATCCGTAGTTAGGGATCGTATCATCGAACACTTAGAAAGTAGAGATTTGATTAATAGTAATCAGCATGGGTTTCGGCTCCATAGATCTTGTTTAACTAATTTGGTAGAATTTTATAACGCAATAGTGCGCGAATACGATAGGCATACAGCGGCTGACGTTATTTATTTAGATTTTAAAAAAGCGTTCGATACAGTTCCGCATAGAAGATTAATTGCGAAGGTTAAAGCGCACGGTATACGCGGTCAGGTAGCTTACTGGTTAGAGGAATGGCTTCGTGCTAGGAGACAGAGGGTCGTTGTTAATGGTAGTGAATCGGGGTGGTTGGATGTAGGTAGCGGTGTCCCACAGGGTTCAGTGTTAGGCCCATTGCTATTCGTAATTTACATTAACAACATAGATGTAGGATTGACTAGTAACGTGCCAAAATTCGCGGACGATGCTAAAATAGGCGGTAAGGTTGTTAACGAGGACGATAGAAATAGGCTCCAAGACGATGTAAATAGGATTATGGAGTGGATGGATAAGTGGCAGATGCAATTTAACGTAGACAAATGTATGTAAAGTTTTGCATATAGGTTCTCGTAAAAATAATTACACGTACACGATGGATGATAGAGAGTTAGCGAGCGTTGACGAGGAAGTAGATTTAGACGTTCGCGTATCTAAGGATTTAAAAGTTAGAAACCAGTGCCTGGACTCTTGCGCAAAAGCTAATAGGATGTTACGCTTCATAACGCGTAATTTAGAATTTAAATCGAAGGATATTATATTGCCCCTTTACAAGTCCCTAGTCAGGCCTCATTTAGAATATGCCGTTCAGTTTTAGTGCCCGTATTTGCGTGAGGATATTTATATGTTATGAAGGGTTCAGCGTCGTGCCATGAGACTAATTCCGTCATTGCGCAACAAGCCTTATGAATATAGGATTAAAGAGTTAGACTTCCATTCACTCGAAACTAGGAGATTAATGGGGGAGCTTATTGAAGTTTTCAAAATCGTTAATAACATTGATAACGTAAATTTTGACAAACTGTTCACTTTCGATAATTGCAATACTCGTAATAACAGATTTAAGTTGCGTGGCAGAAGTTTCATTACTAATATCGCTAAAAACTTTGTTACGTTTAAGTAATTGATAAATGGAATAATCTTCCCGCGCCCGTCGTGAACTCTACCAGCGTTATTGTGTTTAAAAACCGTCGAGATAGAATTTTTAAAAATATTAACGTTGTTTAAAATAAAATAAAAATTGGCAAGAGAAGCTCTCGGGGTGGTAATCGGGGATGAGTCTGTTGACGTCTAATGCCAGCTTGTGACATGCCAGCGTGTGATATGCCAGCAAAAAGAAAAGAAATTAGACTAACACGAACTTAGTTGTCGCTGCAAAAAACTTCACTTTTTTCTACGTGAAGGTCAAAATATGAAAATAAAAACCCACTCTAATAGACTCTGTCTATGAGAGTGGGTTTTTATTTTCATATTTAGTTGTAGCTTGTTTAGTAAATTAACCCACTTTTTGTTATTGTTTATACTTATTTTTCCTCTCTCTTTTTTGCATGTCTGTAGTTTGCATGTTTGCGTGGTATGATAGTGTTTATGTTAAGAATGTGTTGTAATGCGTTCTTATTTTACTTCTTTTCATCTTTCACGCCTTTCCAGCCTAGTGGGCTGCATCCTCTACCTCCCTATGGAGTGGAGGATCGGTCTGCAACAGTTGGAAGAATGTGTTGCTTTGAGTTAAGAATGTGTTGTTCTTGAGTTAAGAATGTATTGCATGGTTTATAAGCGTTCTTATTTTACTTCTTTTTATCTTTTTCCGGCAGAGTGGGTTCTACCTCCCTATGGAGTGCAGGACCGTTCTGCAATCTTTCCTATTCTCTCCGACTATTTTTCTGACTTGTCGGCAGTGGCCGGCGGATGATGATGGCGTCATTTTTCTCTTTTTCTGAATGAATGTTAACCCACGAGTGATAGGGTTGCTACTTACTTAACCCCTTATTCTCTTCTCTTAACCCCCTACTCTTTCCTTTCTCTCGGGCTAACCTTAGAGTGTATCTTAGGGACTTTGTTAGCCTTAGCTTCTGTAGATCTGTAGATCCATCAGCATTTAGCAGCACTTCTCTTCAGACAGCCAACAAGTCAAGAATCTCGCCGACATCCTCAATCCAGCTGAGATGGGGAAGAAGGCTTTGAGTTCTTTGCCAGCTATCGACACGACCATGGATCTGTATGTCTCTCTGTCAAACGATGAGGTGCTGCACGTTCCTGCCCTGAAAACCAACAGTCATCCTCTTCCGGGTGGTTGGAGAGAGTCAGAAACCTTCTATCCAAACAGACCCTCGAAGCCGGTGAATGGATCTCATGGGCCGCGTACTATGCCAGCATCACAGAGCACCCTGCTATTCCCCCCAGCCAAGTCATACATGCTGTCTCTGTTCACCGAGTCTCCCAACAGCCCTACCATGGTTTGGCATGGGATGAAAGTCATCCGCCAGGCGATCAGCTACGTCAATCCTGGTCAGACACCAGTCATGGTAGCCGATCAACCCCTCTTCACGCTGGCCAAGAAACTTCAGTGGAAGTACCCCCAGACAGAGCATGGCGAAGACTCCTATCTGGTGTTGTTGGGAGCGATGCATACTGAGAAGATGCTGTGGAGCGTGTGTGGTGACTGGTTGGACGGTAGTGGGTGGACTACAGCAATCACCAACAGCGGTGTATCTCGACCAGCGGCAAAGCTCAGTCCTTCATTGGCGTCCATCACATCTGCAGAACTCGGTACATGCATCAGGTGTCGGTAGCTGCTCTCTACGTGCTTATGAAGAAGGCTTATGATAAGTATGTGGAGAAGGCGACGAATGCTCATGATTATGATGGTGTCTCTGCTGATGCCGAGTCGATTGACCTCATCACTCTGCCCTTTCATGAATGCTCAAGCAGCTGTGTGCCTCGCAGCCCCAAGCAGATTACTGGTTCAAGTCCATGGAGCTGGATCTTCTCATTCTTCAGGTAAGACAGGTTCTTCATGTCATGTTTTTGTCTCACTCGCTAACGTACTACCCTTAAGCAACATGCAAGGCTCATTCATGTTTTGTCTCATTCTCATTGTTAGCTGAAGACTATGATACATTCCTCCACAAAATCCGAGTGTTTCATATGGGTCTATTCATGTGTTTTTCAGTTTGTCAAGTCGTGTCGCACAGCTGACTTCTCGCTCTACATGGAGACTCTTGATTCTCTGATGCCGTGGGTCTTCGCGCTGGATCATACCCACTATGCTCGGAACCTGCCCATCCATCTCCGTGACATGGCAACACTGGAAGAACGCCATCCCGCGCTGTATGTGGAGTTCCAGCGTGGTCACTTCATGGGACAGAAGTCCAGGCGAGCATTCTCGAAGATCCCGCATGACCAGATGCACGAGCAACTCATCGATTGGCTCAAGAATGTGGCTGGCGTCATCGAGAACCTGGATGACCCACGCACAGTTCGCCGCGAGCAGGTCGTTCGCCCTGAGATGGCTCGCCTAGTCAGGGAATTTGAGGGCACGAAGGAGTCAGATGAACGGAGGCACCATGAACAGTACCCCAAGTTCCAAGCCACTACAAGGTAACTTTCTAATAAATTGCAAATTGAGAGATACCCTCATCATTTTCAGTGGTATGAATATGTATGATTCGGCAATGCCTATATATGTTTCTTTTTTCCAGTCTGATGTGCTGGCGCTGGTGGATGCCTTTGAGGAGCTGGCAAACCCCTTCATGGAGGACAGTGGCGAGCTGCTCGACCTGGACGAGTCAATCATCATGCCTCCAGACGTGGTAGAAATGTGAGGAAGGTGAAGGACATCGGATTGCAGAGATACAAAGCGTTTGTCGACAAGCGAGTCAGCTCCCAGGAGGGTTCACTGCTCCGATACCCCACACCAAGCTGAAGTTGTTCAAGGCTTCGCTCTCTCAACCACGCCGGAAATCGGAGGTGGCTGTCGTCAAGGACCAACAAGCCAAGGTGACCCGATTTTGCTTGCAGCGCATTCTGGTCGCAACATCAACGAGTCGGTGTTCTCCCATGAGACCTCTGCCCATCCTCCCTCTCTTACTCGGAAGGGACACATGCACCATGGAACCAAACAGACCCTGGACTGCATTGTCCTAGCGGATCTCAACAATCGCAGACCGGTGACGACCGCAGCTGTGCTGGATGGTGCTGTGCTCGTTCAAATGCTTCGTCCTGGAAGTGCTGTGACCATCGGAGACTACTTCACAGACGTGTTTCTGCCATACATCCTCTCCTGGTTTGAAAGAAACGACCGGGTTGACAGTGTCTGGGATGTCTACTCCAAGACGAGCCTGAAGTCAGGAACTCGGGAGCAAAGAAGCAGCGGAGCGTGGAGGCGGGTTACTCTGTCGACCAAAGTTCCTGGCAATTGGGCTGACTTCCTACGTGTGGATCTGAACAAGCAGTTGTTGTTCGTGGAGCTGGCCAACAGCTCGAAGCTCATGACGCTTCCACAGGTTAGCCGAGAGATTGTTGCGAGCTACTGACATAGAAATTAATATTTCTTAAAATATTCGTGTCTCTAGTATATGCTGAGGAAGTCAATGTAATTGACTTCCTCAGCACATCCTCAATTACATTGACTTCTTCATTTCAGGGCAAGCAGCTCTTCACCACTATTCTGTGATTGTGCGAGTTCACCGGCTGACGCTGATGTTGGTGCAGTTGCCCTCTGCACACACGAGGAAGCCGACACTCGGATGTTTCTGCATGTGGCTGCAGCTACCTACGCCGGTCATCGTCGAGTGATCGTCCGCACCAGCAACAGCGATGTTGTAGTGCTGGGCGTCTCCACTTTTGTGGCCCTCGGACAGAGGATTGATGAACTCTGGATTGCCTTCGGATCGCGGCGTCACTTCAAGTACAGTCATTTTATCGGTGTGTGTTTAAGCCAGGTGTCTGCAGTGTACCGATAGCTTTTAGATCATGAGGCCATTGTCTAACTCATCTGTACATTCCTTGCCAGGTACATTCCAACGCATGTCATCGCCCGCGGACTTGGACCATCCAAGGCAATGGCACTGCCGTTTTCATGCGTTAACGGGATGCGACACGACCTCAGCGTTCTATGGCAAAGGCAAGAAGACGGCCTGGTCAGTGTGGCAGTCCCTCCCTGAACTCACCTTACCTCTCGAGCTGCTCTCCTGCCCTAACCCCACCCTGGAGATGATCAAGACTCACACACCCACGCTCCAGAGATTCGTCATGCAGCTCTATGGTGTCTCTGAGGAGGGCATCACAACCGTGGATGCTGCTAGACTCTCCCTCTTCCTCCACAAAGGACGCGACTTCGAGCACATGCCTCCAAGCAGCGACGCTCTGCATCAGCACCTCCTCAGAGTAGCCTATCAGGTAAGACAGCATTGCATGGATGGGGACATCACTCATGCTTGAGATTACTGCATGCAGTTGTATTTCTAGAAGTGTTATTTCAACTAATCAGTTATTTTCTTGTGACTTCAGAGTGGACACGTGTGGGGTAATACGCTCATCAAAGCTCCAGCTCCAGTCTCTCCAACGGAATGGATGGCAGCAAGAATCCCCCGACTCTGCGCCAACTCCAGTCTACACCACAACTCCCACCATTTCGCGGGACATACCAGAGCTTGTCATTTGCCAGTGTAAGACAGACTGTAAGGCTCCTTGTAAGTGCTACGTGCAGGGGCAGCCCTGCATGTATCTCTGTAGATGTAAAGGTTCGTGCTCCCACACTGGTAAGATGAGTGAGGTACAGATAGATGAGGAATCAGGTTAGTGCTGAACGAAGGAATGTCATGAATGTGCTTACATTGTCACAACATTGTGTGATATATTTGAGTCGGCTAGTTATTGGTCGAGTATACTATGTATCATTATACTATTTAGATACCACAGAACTTGTAAATTTATCATTCAATTTGCAATTCTTGCTTCCATGCCTCTAAATTCTGTTTTCATAAATTTTATCAAAATGTCAACTTTGTGTATCATTTCCCGGATTTGACCTTTAAATGCATTCCAAATGTAAAATTGATGCCAGACATGAGTTCAGCGACCTCAAATTAGCTGGAAAACATGTATCATAATAGTTTCTATGACAAACGGTTCCTTGGCTCTGAGTCGGCCATGTTTTCCAATATGGCCGACGGCGGCCATCTTGGATTTAAGATACAACTTGTCTTTATAAATTTTTCCTATGGCCCTAAGGAACTTCCATACCAAAGGGGACCTTTGCGTCATGATTTGAAGTGAAAAGTCACTTAGCATGTGTACTATATTAGATATAATTAGAATAATTATATATCATAATGCAAGATTTCTATAGATTTTTATAATAGACTTAAAAACTGAAGGGAACTTGCAGACTGGGATATATACTTATATTAAGAGCTAAATACAACGAATAATAAAACCAGTAGAAAATTATAAGGAACTTGCAGACTTGGACATGTACTTTTATTAGACGTTTACTACAAAGAATAATGAAACGCGAGGTGAGGTGAAAAGTAACAGGAGAGATTTTTATCATAGAAGAAGGATAATGATAATTTTAGCAAGGAGAAAGAAAGGAGTGCCTTCAGTAATTTTGGAATTTGTTAAGTTTTAATAGCTTTATAAAAGATGAGAGAGCATTAATTGTTTTTAATTCATTCGGTAGATTGTTCCATAATTCCACCGCTAAATAAGTGTAAGATTTCTCCTGCAGTGAAGAGTATAGTTTAATATAAACGAGAATTTCGATATTTTGTGATCTACTGTATATTTTCGCCATGTTGACGAAAGTATAGTTTGTCATCAAGCACAATTATTAATTTCCTTTCAGTGACATACAATATCAACTGAAAGTCGGCAATAATACTGAAGATTGGTATTAATTTTTTTATGATTAGCAGGAAGTTTTTATTTTTATTTAATGATAATTTATTGGCTTTCAGACAGTCGCATACTCTTACGATGTCTCTATTTATTATTTCGTTAAGTGATGTGAGATCGCTGTCTGAGTATATCAGGGAGGTATCATCCGCATATTGGAAGCCTTTCCCGTTATGAGAGCTATGAAAGTCGTTTATGTACTGTAGATCAGAAATAGTAGATGTCCCAAAATGCTTCCTTGTGAAACTCCGTGGGTAATTTTTAGGGTTCGGCGTTGATGATGTTATTAGGTTTGATGCATTGTCTTTTGTTGTATAGGTTTGAGTTAAACCAATTTAGAGCAACGTTCTTTATGCTATAATGAAAAAATTTATAAATATGTCGTAGGAGATTGTATCAAAGACCTGAATTTTGATAGGTCCATAGGTTCTAATTTCTAATTTCTACTGGTTTTATTATTCGTTGTATTTAGCTCTTAATATAAGTATATATCCCAGTCTGCAAGTTCCCTTCAGTTTTTAAGTCTATTATAAAAATCTATAGAAATCTTGCATTATGATATATAATTATTCTAATTATATCTAATATAGTACACATGCTAAGTGACTTTTCACTTCAAATCATGACGCAAAGGTCCCCTTTGGTATGGAAGTTCCTTAGGACCATAGGAACAAATTTATCCGAAGATACAAGTTGTATCTTAAATCCAAGATGGCCGCCGTCGGCCATATTGGAAAACATGGCCGACTCAGAGCCAAGGAACCGTTTGTCACAGAAACTATTATGATACATGTTTTCCAGCTAATTTGATGTCGCTGACTCATGTCTGGCATCAATTTTACATTTGGAATGCATTTAAAGGTCAAATCCGGAAATGATACACAAAATTGACATTTTGATAAAATTTATGAAAACAGAATTTAGAGGCGGGGAAGGAAGAATTGCAAATTGAATGATAAATTTACAAGTTCTGTGGTATCTAAAGAGTATAATTGATACGTAGTATACTCGACCAATAACTGGCCGACTCAAATATATCATCACACAATGTTGTGACAATGTAAGCACATTCATGACATTCATTTGTTCAGCACTAACCTGATTCCTCGTCTATCTGTACCTCACTCATCTTACAAGTGTGGGAGCACGAACCATTACTAAATTTTAACTTATTTTTCTGACTTTTATTTTTACACGATCTGTATCCGGGATTTTATGACCCTCATTTAACGCTAAGATACAGCCGAAATAGTCAGAGATCCCCAGCAGAAGTATATCGGCTGTATGGTTCAGATGACTTTTAAATCATATATGGTCTATTCAGGTTGAGTGCTCTATAGTAGTCGTAACACTTGTAGATCGCCTAATGGCTGGGCAGTGGGCAGAAGCCATATGTTACCATTGTGGTTATGAGTTTTTTAGGATCTCTGTGTTTATTACATTCTAAAAGACCAGGATTGAAGTCGCCCAGGAAGATTTTTTATGCTGTTTTATATTATTATGATTTGAAATAAAGTAAATAATTTCTAGGAAATGGATAAAACCTTCATTTGGAGGCCGGTAGGTACCATTTATATTTAAATATATTAGTATTTTCCAGGGTGATATTTACAGTGCACTTTTCAATAGAATCGGACATTAATGTAAGATCAGTGATTTGTGTACAGGGAGTGGATTTATGTATGTAAATTGACACCCCCCCCCCCCCCCGTTTCTGCCGTCACATTATGTCTGGAAACATTTATACCCATCCAAAGGATACAAGTCTTTACTTGTTTCTTTTATGTATATTTCCATGAGGACTACTACAGAGAATTGTGTCCCGATAATTGTAATGAATTTTGTAGCTCTTCAAAATTAGCGGCTATGCTTCTTATGTTCAGAGTTGTATCATAAACTTCTTGAAATTTAGATGGGCGGAACTTTTGTCATTTATATCGTAATAAACACTCTCCGAGATAATATGTGACAGATTAAAAAATTCATCATCGCCTTCGTGTTTTCTCGTCATAGTTCTAAGAGTCTTGGAAGGTCTTTCAGAGAAGTACTGTATGAGACATAGTTAGGAATTCGACTAGAAAGAGAAGGCAATAAAACTTTTGGGAAGCTGAAAGGAAACGAAAATTTGGGAAGGATGTTACAAATTAAATGCACAGTAAGGAACTTTCCTGTTTGGGAATCATTATTATATTGATTGGGGTCTTCCGACAGTAGCATGAGCAAGTGAAAATAATAGTATCATGAAAATAATAGCAGTCTAAGTAATAAAAATAATAGTAATAATAATAGATAGTGATAACTAATTGGTGGTAATAATGATAATAATAATAATAATAATAATAATAGTAATAAATAGTAATGATAAGTATAAGTAATAATGATTGTAAGTAACAAAACTGACAAGTTGCGGTGGGCAGGCTCGGTTACAGTTTATGGTAGGTTTTGAGTAAATCATTGGGATGGAGGTAATTTTGATCACATAGAAAACTAAACATTCAGAAGCTTATCAGGTAAATTCAGTTACAGTTTAATGCAGGCGGACTCTGATATTTCATTAAGTATGACAGCAACAAAGTAATGATAATAGCGATAAATACAACAACCATACCCACAATGGCGGAAATAAAGATAATACATTGTATTCGTATTATTATCATAACTTATTTATCAATGATTAATTAATTAATATCATCAATCAACCAATATTAACCAATTAATAATACAATATAATCATATTCTTATCATTAAATTATTTATTGTATTTTTCATTAATTTTTATAGATACACCAATAATAATAATAATAATAATAACTATCAGAAGCCGGTGGTAAAAATACCACGCTTAAACAATCAACAGGGGCAATTTTTTTTCTTAATATTTCTCGAGATGAGCACATACACAAACAAACAAACATTATCCGATCTCAGCTTTGTATATATCGAAGAGTATAATTTTCCCATAGGTTTCGATTAATTTTAAGCAACTTTTACCTATAATTTTTTCTTTCGAGGAGCCGTTTCCATGTTTTAGGGTGGGAGAAACAGGCAAACAGATAGCATTAGCCTATTATATATTCTGATAATATAAGGAAGAGATTGTATACACCAATCGATTAGGGAAGTACTCCTCTTCAGTTGAACTTTATCCGTGTCTGATCTAACCTGTGAGCAGTCCAACATGCTGACAAACACACGCTTCTCCCTCTATTCCTCACTACACATACATGCATCTTGCACACAACACATTCTTTCAAAATTAAAATAAATGGTATAGTTTTTACCAGCATCGGCGAACTGTTTTACGACTCTCTCCTTTTCTTCTCAACTGTATAAAAAAAATTATTGTTCTTTGATACATTTAAAAGGCATACCAAAGGTATACAGAGAGTGACATACAATAACACACAGCTACTCTCTATATATAATAATGCTATAATGTTTCAGACCAACAAAGACCCTAGGATCAACTCATGGCTGGTCTACTTAACTGTGGTTGTAGTTGTGTATTGCGCATGTCCTCCGTGGTGGCGGAGGGGACCTACAATTTTACGTGGGTTCCGAACCACAAAAACCTTAATTTTACTACCTTAAACTGTACCCAATCTATCAATATATGCGTCTAATTGATTTTTAAGCATGTTTATATACGTGCTACTAATTACTTCTACCAGCAAACTATTCCAGCTATTTACTATTCTATGCGTCAAAAAGTTTTTAGCAACTGCTGTCTCGAACCTTCTACTTTTCAACTTACACCCGTTATTTCTAGTTCGATTATATTGTGATATTTCGAAAAAGCTATCTCTATCTACGTTATCGAACCCATTCATAATTTTAAAAACCTGGATTAGATCACCCCTTAGCCTCCTAGTCTCGAGTGTAGTCAATTTTAACTCCTTAAGCCTATCCTCGTACGACTTCGACCTAAGCGACGGAATCATCTTAGTTGCTCGTCTTTGAACTCTTTCGATTTTATCTATATCTTTGCGCATATGCGGATACCAAAATTAGATCGCGTACTTCAAATGGGGTCTAACTAATGATTTATAAAGAGGAACAATAATATCGCGCGATTTGTACTAAAAATTCCTATTTATAAAACCTAGTACCTTCTTCGCCTTATTGACCGCTGTTCTACGATTGTCAACTCCTTCCCTGACCGCCTGTTCTACGATTGTCAACTCCTTCCCTGACATACTATACGCAAAATTACCGTTACGCGAGCATATATGTAAAATTTTGCACTTATCGACGTTGAATCTCATTTGCTATGTGACTGACCAATCAACGATTTTGTTCAGATCTTCCTGGATTTTACCTGTCTTCGTCATTAATTGCCCTACCACCCAACTTCGTGTCATCCGCAAATTTTGAAACTGTACTGATTAAGCCGACATCTAAATCGTTAATATATATAGGAAAAAGCAAGGGGCCCAATACAGAACCCTGAGGAATGCCGCCTGATACAACAGCTCAAGACGACTCCGCTCCATTAACGACCACCCTCTGTTTCCTACCTCTCAATCACTCTTCTATCCATTTTATTACCACACCCCTGTTTCCATGAGCTCTAGTTTTATTCATGAGTCTTTTGTGCGGGACGGTGTCAAACACTTTTTGAAATCTAAATACACTACATCACCCGCCCGATGACTATCGTAAACTTCAACCACGCTTTGAAAAAATTCTAAAAGATTAGTTAAGCAAGATTTGTTTCGCCTCAAACCGTGCTGCATATTTCTAATCAAGTTATGCAATTCCAAGTGTTTGACTATATGATCCCTAATTATTGATTCCAGTAGCTTAACTGCAACAGACATTAAACTGATTGGCCTATAATTTCCTGCCACACCTTTATCTCCTTTCTTAAAAATACGTGTCCCATTTGCTAACTTTAAATTATCTGGTATGCACCCTTCAGAAATAGACGCATTAAAAATCTTTGTTCACGGCACAACAATGCTTTCTTTTAATTCGTTTAGTTGTATGGAATATATGGAATCCGGCAACGGTGATTTACACATTTTCATTTTATCAATACAGCACATTACCTTCCTTACACTAACCACAATATTATCTAAAGTATTGCCATTGTCAAAGGGTATTATGCCAATGACCGTAGGGATATTCGTTACATCTTCTATTGTGAAAACTGACGTAAAAAATTCATTTAGCAGGGTAGTAATTTGCTTGTTTAAGAAACTAGCTCTCCGTCAGGATTTTTCAACGGCTCCAATACACTCTTTACTGGATTCCTATTATTGACGTATTGAAAGAATCGCTTAGGGTTTTCTTTGCCGTCACGAGCTATGGAAATTTCAAAATCACGCTTGGACTCTTTCATTACGCTTTTCGCTTCACGCCTTAGGGATATGTAGTTGTTTCGTAACCACAAATTGTCTTTATCGCACTTATGTAGCTTATAAGCCCTATCTCTACTCCTTATAATATCCCCTCCTCTAGAAGTAAACCACAAGGGCTTGTTATTTACTTTCGCACACTTAAACTTGTACGGAACACATTCCTCATTTTTAGTCCTAAATACTGTTTCAAACGATTCCCACATTATTTTTGGGTTGGAGATACCCATTACATTTTCTCAATTGACGTGTGACAATTAATTTCTAAATTTACAAAAGTCTACGTGTTGGAAGTTAGGAATTTTAGTCGAGTTAGCTGGTTTCGAGTGACTTACTGAGAGAACAAACTCTACCATATTGCGATCGCTATTGCTCAACGGTTCTATTACTTGAAGATCAGTGATTAGCCTATCGTCCGTAGTTATTACTAAATCTAAAATACTGTTCATCCTCGTAGGTTCCCCAACCTTTTGAATAAGAAAGCTGTCCTCGAGAAAATTAACTAAATGATTACCTTCCTCGTCTCCCTGCATTGTATCTTAATCCACGGTTGAGTAATTAAAGTCACCCATAACTAAGGCCTGCTCACTACCTATTATTCTCTTAAGTTCACGATATAACGCTTCGTCCGTATCAGCTGTTTGATTAGGGGGCCTATATATACCAGCGACAAGTAGTTTGAAATCGTTCAATTTATGTTCGGCTATAGTCGAATCTATCAGTTCTGGAA
The DNA here is from genome assembly GCA_023014485.1 of Bathynomus jamesi. Taxonomy (NCBI): domain Eukaryota; kingdom Metazoa; phylum Arthropoda; class Malacostraca; order Isopoda; family Cirolanidae; genus Bathynomus; species Bathynomus jamesi. Next base: position 557,190 of record JAJOZX010000446.1, read on the forward strand.
TTCTGTGCTTTACTTCTCTAACGTTCGCAATATTATCTTTGATATACAACATAACACTGCCTCCTCGCCTACCTATTATGTTTTTAACAAAAAGTCTATAACCCCTAATTTGATACTCCTCTACAAATTCACGTGTTTCAGTGCTAAGCCACGATTCATTTATCGCAATTAAATCATAGTCTTTACAAACAATTAAAGAAAAAATTCGTTTATTTTATTTCGTAGGCTATAAGCATTTAAGGATAGAACCTTCTAATTGTTTGTAAACGGGATACCTTCGCGCGCGCAAGTGAATTTTAAGGAAATTACGCCGGCACCGTTCGAGTTACGGCAGCCTGAAAAGAAGAAACAGTATTATGAAATAGTCTTCTAATATATATATATATATATATATACAGTATATATATATATATATATATATATATATATACACATATACACTGTATATATACACAAACTCAGAATGGTCCCCTGAGAAACTTATATGTTAAACACAGACCGTGCATGGAACAAGGAACTCTTCTGAGAAATTACAACCACTATACAGGGTGTCTCAAAAGTCACTATCTATTTCGGTGACATTAGATGTTTTTTTTTAAAATGCTATGCTGGCATAAAGATATGTACTTCTGGTGCAAATTTGTGTATTTAAAAAAGTTAATTGGTTTATTATCTTGACATGCTTGAACAATTCCTCGAACCTCAACTTCTTACAGATGGCATTCTTGACACAGTAGTTTTTCAGCAGGATGGAGCACCGTGCCATTATGCAATAATTGTACGTGATTATCTTGACAGACGCTTCCACGGTCGCTGGATTGGTCGTGGAGGAAAACACAACCATGGGCAGCACGTTCACCGGGTTTAACACCATTAGATTTTTTCGCCTGGGGTTTCATTAAGTCTAAGGTGTACACTGGTAGAAGAATTAGTGATGTAGCCGAACTTCGAAATCGTATTACCGATGCAGTTCAGAAAATAACACCTCAAATGCTGGAAAGTGTGTTCCGGGAAACAACTTATCGCTTTGAGCTCTGTAGAGACACTGATGGTCGCCATGTGGAGACAGATAAATAAATGGCACTAATTCTTTGTGGCACTTACTTTGAAATAAATATATTTTTCATGTCTTAAACCAGTTTTTCGTAATTCCCATCATTTTTCAAAATAGATAGTGACTTTTGAGACACCCTGTAGTTCGAAAAAGTACTGATAAGCAAAACTGGGCACTTGCGGGTTTTTTGCGGTACTGCGGTACTGCGGTACTACCGCACTACCAAACCGGTACCGCATAACGCAGTACCGCAAAGGATCGCTGAAAGTACAGGCTGTACTTTCAGCGATCCTTTGCGGTACTGCGTTATGCGGTACCGGTTTGGTAGTGCGGTAGTACCGCAGTACCGCAGTACCGCAAAAAAAACCGCAAGTGCCCAGCTTTGCTGATAAGTGACAAATACTATAGTTTTTCTTTTTCATAATGGAAAGCCCAACGTGGGCACCGAGTTACTTGCAAAGAGGCCCAAAAATATAGCTTCCCTCACCAGCTATCTGCATAGCAGATAGGATCCAGCTTTGGGACAGGATCTAGGGTTTACAGCTTACACCTAGCCTACTACAGACAGAACCTCAATATACGCAAGAAACTCGTTGCATTCACGTCGGATTGAATACATCAAAGAAAAAGGGGTAACTATTGTATTTTTATTGTATTTTGTGTATTGTATTTTTATTGTATTTTGTGTATATTAAACGGACGTGTTATGTGCCTTGAAAAGTTGACGCTCAATGTCCCGGTTGAGGTTTAAGTTTCGTTTTTTTTGCTAAAAATACAATAGTTATCCCTTTTTCTCTGATGTATTCAATCAGATGAATGCAACGAATTTCTTGCGTATATTGAGGTTCTGAATGTAGTAGGCTAGGTCTAAGCTGTAAACCCTAGATCCTGTCCCAAAGCTGGATCCTATCTGCTTTGCAGATAGCTGGTGAGGGAAGCTATATTTTGGGGCCTCTTTGCGAGTAACCCGGTGCCCACGTGGCTTTCCATCATGAAAAAGAAAAACTATAGTATTTGTCATTTATCATTACTTATTCGAACTATAGTGGATGTAATTTCCAAGAAAAGTTCCTTGTTCCATGCATGGTCTGTGTTTAACAAACATTATATATATATATATAGAAAATATAAAATACCATACAATATAAAGCAACATTAAGAGCAAGAGAAAGAGAAAACTTCATCAACTTGAGTAGTCTAAGCATCATCATCCAGTTTGCATATACGTTTTGTGTTTCGTATTTATCAATTATTACGAAAGAAATCTTTTATAGCTTGAAGAGCCTAATCATTTTAATTAATCAGTAAAGTAACATAAATATCATCAACTGTTGCTGCAAAATAGAAGTTAACATCTTTCCTTGACTAATCAATTTTAAAATTAGAAAGAGCCGTTTTGAGCAGAAAACTGAGATTTGTTTATAAAAAACTTCTGAACAGGTAGCTAGAACAACGTGAAAAAAGTGTTAGCAGCTGACGAGGAAGCTTCTAACAGTGGCTGCATCCTCCAGCGCGGGACACGTCAACGCGAACAAGAGGCGACGTCAAACCAAAACATCAACGCACTGGTGGCCAAACTTCCTCAAATCTCCGTGCAGCGGGCTGTCTACGGTTGGCCAGACTGCCAGCCGACGGCCTGTTGCGTGGCACGGTCAGAGTGCCGATCGGCTCAAGGGGCCGGACCTATTCTCAGCGTACTATTTTTTCAATTACAGGGAGCAATTGCGTGCTCCCCGAACTACTTTTACTCTCTGGGGACATTAAGACTAATCCAGGCCCCACTACAACTTACACATGTCACCATACACAAAGACATAGACACAATAGCACCATGAGACACATACAGAAGTATAATATTAACATATTACAGTACAACGTAGATGGCCTTACAAACAAAATCATGCAGCTTAGGGAATTCGTATACAAACAAAACATTCAAATAGCACTTATACAAGAAACAAAACTAAAACGCACACACAAAACACCCACCATCCCTGACTTCACGGCGATCCGTCAAGATCGTACTGGGGGTAACGGGGGTGGACTCATCACTTACATACGTAAAAGTATTAGCTACACTGATGCTACCCAAAACATTACAAACACAATCCAAGCAGATAACACGATAGAAATACAGGCAGTTAACATTAAAACACGCGCAAAACACAACACCACATTAATGAGCATTTACATCCCACCAGATAGTTCAACTCAGGTGCCAGCCAATTACAATCCACAGTTACACAATCTGGCCTCTCTCACTAATGTCATCTTAGGAGGAGACTTCAACGCCAAAGACACTAGTTGGTACCTGCACAACCAAAGCAACACCAGAGGCGCCAACATAGCCACACAACAAAACAGCCTCTTCATTCTTAACAATACCGAAGAACATACACACATACCACATCAAGCAGGATACTCAAACTCTTCCCCAGACATAACGTTCTGTTCCCCCTCACTAGTAACACATACACAATGGAGAACAGAAAAACAAATGTCATCGGACCACCTCCATCATCATTACAACACTTTCTACACTCTGCTCCAAAAGCTTTAGGCACACTTACAGAAATTACAAGAAAGCTGATTGGGAACAGTTCAAAATACAGACTGAGGAACAATTCACCACATTAAACAGCACACCCATCATAAACATCAATACAACACTCAAGACATTTAATCAGATCATCAATAATGCAAACAAATACATACCCAAGGGCAACATTAGGATATACAACACAAATTACACTAGAGAAATAGTCCACCCATAAGGCAACGTAACAACCTCAAATATAACACACAAACACCACACACAGAAGCCATAAAACAGCAGATACAACAGCTCAACACAGAAATAAACAACAAACTGAAAGAAAAACAAACAGAAACATTCAGGGAATTCATAACAACACTAAACCACTCCACACATACATCCACGCTATACAAGACTATAAACAGCATTACCCACTCTAACAGCGGCATTGACACCTCACACGCGGCTATCTGTCGCAGCCAAAATAATATCCCAACATACACACAACAAGCTAACATTCTAATTAATCACTACAGAAAGATAAGTCACTTAAACAGAGACAACAACGAGAAACACGCAGACAAACAGCCAGACTCAAGAAAACCTACAGACTCGACACGACCATTACACCCTTCAATACAGACCAGACCACCAAGATCATCAAAAACATTGAAAATTCGAAGACTACTGGACCAGACAACATATCTAACATACACCTTAAACACTTGGGCCCACAAGGAATACTAGCTCTCACAAATATCAGCACATATTCATACCAACACTGTATTATTCCTGACATATGGAAACAAGGTAAAATTATTACACTACTCAAACCAAACAAAAATCCAACAGAACCAGCTTCCCATAGACCCATTACTTTACTATGCACACCTTCCAAAGTAACAGAAAGACTACTCTTACAAATCACCAACCCACACATTCCACTATCGCCTACTCAACATGGATTCAGACTTCACCACTCAACCACGACGTTATTCACTAACCTCACGCAGCACATCATGGATGGCATGAACTCCAGACGACCAGCTCAACGGACACTATTAGCAACAATAGACATTAGTAAAGCATTTGATGCTATCCCACGCTTCCCTCTCATAAACAAAATATTCAACACAAACATGCACAATAACACCAAAAGGTGGCTGAGCAATTATCTTTCAGGAAGATACTCACATGTCACATTTAATGGTAAGTCATTCAAAAACAAGCTTTTTCCGAACGGGTCCCTCAAGGCTCTGTTCTCTCACCAACACTCTTCAACTTATACATGCATGACATTCCAACACCCATAGATAACAAGCTTACCTTATCATCATATGCAGATGACATCACTCTAACATCTACCCACAACAACATCGACACCGCTACAAATAACCTACAAACATACATAAACAGTATACAAGACTGGCTCACTCAAAATAGCGCCCACAAAATCAACCATCACCTTGCTTACAAGCAACACAAAAGAACACCAGGTAATTCCACAGCTTACACTAAACAACATCAACATTCCACACACTCACAGGACCAAAATACTTGGGGTCACACAAACCACATCATTATCTTTTGCAAACCACATTCAGGACATTAAAAACAAATGTACGTCAAGACTTAACACGCTTAGGGTACTAACAGGCACAAACTATGGACACCAGCAGGAAAAAACATCACTCATATACAAACAATATATTCGCTCAGTTATGGACTATGCTAGCCCATGCTTGGCACCCATTATCTCAAACACACACATAAACACCTGACAGACAATACAAAACAACGCACTTCGTATCATTACAGGATGCACTCAAACAACACCAATAGAAAACCTGCACACAGAAACAAAAATACTGAAAGTTAGGGAACATTTAGACATGAGGGGAACACAATTCATGGCAGCAGCGACAACTAACCCACAACACCCTTGCCACTACATGTACAATCATGCACCGACACCTCGCACCATTAAGGTAACCACAGAGACATTATAACCAAATACTCCATTCCATACCACGTCCCACAGACATCACACAGTACAGAAAACACATACACACACACCTAACCCACAAAGCACTGACACGACTCGGTCCGAATGCGGTCCTAGGTGCGAAGCCGCCACCCATTAACAGGTCAGAGATCAGCCTGAGCAGATCGGATTGAGTAAATTTAGCACGATTCCGATGTGGACATCACCCGAACCTACGGACATATACACACAGACTAAACAACGCCATAGACGACACCTGCCACCTGTGTCGGGACACACGACAAACAATTGAACACATTATGACAGACTGTACCGCTCTAGCACAACAACGAACACAACACAACACATCACTAGTGCGCTGAACCTCTGGTCCACTCCGGAGAGGGCGATCGGTTACCTGCGTGCCACCGGCTTGCTCGATCAGGGTGGCTGATGGCTAAACAACAACAACAACAACAACATTAAGAGCAGCAGCAACAATAATAATATCAATATTAGAATTTATTATTGTTTTTATACAAGTAGATGTCAGATCAGTTACTACAGGAGTTATGCATACATACAAATTTTGGAAATTTGTTAAGAATCAAACGGGTGTCAAAAATGTCCTCCCTACGACAATCGATGGAGTGTCGGGGGAGGATGAAATTGCAAAGCTATGGAAAAACCACTACTCTAACATTCTTAATAGTGTGAGTAGGGATAATCTTAAGATAGATTGCAGCGAAACGATTGTGGGAGGGACAAGGGAAAATATTTTGATATCATTTTCTGAAGTAAAGTGGTTAATTAAAGAGTTAAAGACTGGTTCTGCGTCAAGGGTAGATGACTTATCGAATGAGCACTTAAAATATGCAAATGACGTAGTATGTCTGCATATATCATTGCTCCTATCAGCCATGCTTGCTCATAGCTATATCCCTGCAGAGTTCATGAGGGTATATATCTTGCCCCTGGTCAAAAATAAGTACGGAGACATTCTGTCCAGCAATAATTACAGTCCTATTGCTGTCGCTTCCTGCTTCTCGAAACTACTAGAAAAACTCTTGTTACTCCGATTAAATGATTTCCTAAGGACATCTCCTAATCAGTTTGGCTTTAAAAGGTCCCACTCAACTGACCTGTGTATCTATGTACTTAAAGAAACAATACCTAAATACATTGACAGTAATTCAACCATTTATAGCTGTTTCCTTGATATAAGTAAGGCATATGATAGGGTGAACCACAATTTTTTATTTGCAAAACTAGAAGACAGGAAGGTTCTCATGTACATATTAAAATTATTGAAATTTTGGTATTACCATCAATCTTTCACTGTTAGGTGGGGCAATATACTATCCGAGTGTTTTGGCTCCCCTTGCGGGGTGAGACAAGTCTCCTTGTTCTCCCCTATGCTGTTTAATGTGTATATTGACGGATTAATTGCTTCACTTAATGAGGCAACAGTAGGATGTTGTATAGATAACACAAGGATAAATAACTTAGTTTATGCCGATGATATGGTGTTAATAAGTCCCTCTGTTAAAGGTCTGGATCGGCTACTAAATGTCTGCGAAGTGTATTAGCAGAAACATGATATTCTTTTTAATGTTACAAAAACTAAGGTTATGCAATTTCATCCTAAAAGCTGTAATCAGCCAGCTGATATAAGGTTTAAAATGAATGGTGAAGTAATTGAGGAAGTACAAGAGTTTAAGTATTTGGTTCAAACTATTACCAGCTCCTTGAATGATGACTCGGATATAAGAAAACAATCTCGAAGCCTGTGTGCTAAAGCGAATATGACCATAAGGAACTTTCGTTTCTGTACAAGTGAAGCTAAAGACACTCTTTCGTACTTTCTGCAGTAATATATACGGTCAGCAACTCTGGGTGAATTATAAAAAAGGTTCTGGCAGAACCCTAAATTTGCTGTACAACAGGTCTTTTAGACTCGTACATAAATTACTCCCGAGATGCTCAGCTTCGCAAATGTTTGCTACCCGCAATGTCCCAAGCTTCCCGGAGGTAACAAGACGTGCTCAACACAGTCCAATGCAAAGAATTAATAGATCAACCAACCCGATCATCCAAGCTATCCATGAGTCCTGCCATTTATCCTCTAAGCTATGGACTTCTTTGTACGAAAACGTTTGTCTGTAGCTCCACTTAACTTCGACAGTGCAGTATTATTTCTAATCAATTGTATATATTTCTATCCTTAGTATATGAACTGTCATTGTATTAATAATATTTGTCATATGGACTATAGTCTGCCAATAAACCTTTTCATTTCATTTCATTTCATATATATATATATATGCACTAGAATCACAAAATAACACGTGACCTTATTAATAAGCAAACAACCACAAGGAAAAGGAAACACAAAGTCCGAGCGCTCGGACTTTGTTTTCCTTTTCCTTGTGGTTGTTTGCTTATATATATATATATATATATATATATATATATATATATATATATATATATATATACACCGTGTGGGGCAAAAAAAACTATTACCTTGATTTTGAACAATATAATTTTACCTTTATCAAATGTTATTTGTACAATCAATATATGTCTCCTGTATAGAATTTCATGTTCTATCTCGTGGTGTAGTTGGATCTTTGCTAACCGTAACCATTATTTTGTAATTCGCTGTTATATAGACACTGGTAGAAAAACTTTGTTTCTATACAGTTGCCTAATTGAGTCCAAGATTATGCGGAATGTGCCCTCCTCCATTATCAATGCATGCTTGCAACCTTGACTTCTCTCTTATCGAATGCAGTACCACATCAAGGATTTTTTCTTGGTAATAAGCAACAGTGATTTTGGCATTTTGATCAACAAAATCTCTGACTTCCTTGACTTTGAAATAAAGATGGAAACCCCGACTTTTTGAGAAAAATGCGGACGTTCCCTACAAAGTCGATCTAGTCTGATAATTTTTTGTCCTGTCTTGCATAAACTCTGTCATTTTGTGTTTATTGTTGATGCAACCGTAAAGGTCTTCTCGTTGCTGAACTATATTTTCGACACTTCTCTGGGAATCGATCTACCAGAGCACGACATTTTTCAACTCTTGTTTTCTTATTTGATGCAGAGAGCTTATGAACTTCGACTCATAACATTTAAGACCCAGATCATCTTTTACTACACGAAGAACACTAGAGCGAGAAATACCAGTAGTTTTTAAAATTTCCCTAAGGACTTGTGGGTGTGGGCCATTCTTCTTGACTGCATATCATGGATGAGACCATGTCAATATTTTCCTCAGTACGTGATGTTTTTGGTCTTCGATTGACTCCTTTTCGTTTGGTCGACCCTGTGATATCGATTTTCTTTACGAGATATTGAAGTCCAAGTATCGTTTATTTGGAAACTTTTCCTTCATTCGTTTTGCACCCCAGTGTTTCTCCTTACGCAGCTTTAATATCAATGCTTCATCTTCCAAAGAGTATTTCATTATATTATAACTTGTTCACCAACTGTGGCAGAATGATGGTCTGAAATAAAAAAAGAAATAAATTAATTATTTTGTGCAAAAATTAGGAAAATCAATTATTTATGGAGAAACTGACAGTCATCTGAAAGTATCAGCTGCTGACTTTGACCGTCTTTCAATTGAGAATCATATTCTGATACCTTTCTCCAGTTGTGAGCCTGTGCCTCTAATCCTGGGGCGTTGAATCTAGATTCAAAGTTAGCGTTTCAAAGAGTAAACGTATGGGTACAACATACGGCCTCAGCAGTAAGATCAATATAGAGGGTGAGCCACAATTTTTTCAAACGTTAGGTAATAGTTTTTTTTTTTGCCCACCCTCTATATATATGATGAAAATAACAACGAAGGAAAAAGGAAAAAAACAGAATAGTACTCAAGCGCTTTCGTCTAATGATATCCTCAGGAATACTGAAATAAATAAAAGTTCGAGGCTATATATAGGTCACAAAAAAAATAAAAAATAAAATAAAAAATAAAAATTGCAGGAGGAGCATACAATTTATAAGGAAAAGCTACCAGAGTTTTAACACTTTGCCCCTCTTTTCTAAATCCATTCTGAACGAACTCAAAACAACAGGATCAAGCGAAAAAAAGGCCCTGGCTAATATTGAAATTATTTGTAAGTTCAATAACGGCAGGCTCAAGAATATTTCTATTAACAATGTTGCTTGAGTGAAACAAAATTAAAGCATTATTCCAATCAATACAGTGGGATAACTCTGACAAATGGATGAAAAAGGCACTGGACGACTGTCCCGTTCTAACGGAATATTGATTCTGCTTTACACGCGTTGGCAAATCCTTTGCCGTCTGTCCAATGTAAAAGGAATCACATTGTTTACAACCAATTTTATAGTTGATGCTATTTTTTACTATGATATTTTTCACAATATTTTCATATGAAAATATTACATTAATATTCAAAAGTTTAAGTACATTAGCAATGCCTAAAAAGCTTGGGGAAAATGGAAGTACTAAAATATTCTTCGACAAAGTGCGAGGGTTACACTGGTATGCATATGAAATTTTTTTGTCTGCTGTGAGGGTTTTTTCAACTCATATTATATAATTCGACCATGCTGAATTCGAAAATAACATTGGTTTTCCTCAATCAGGTCAGGTTTTTTCTCTATTGGCCATTTATTATAAGTTCAATTTTATCCCCAAATTTATTGATTTTTTTAGCTTAAACACTGTAGATACGAGTAATATTATAAGAACACTCGTGAAAAATGAAAACATTGTGTGAATAAATACTTTTATTCATACAATGAATATGGAAAAAAGTTTATTGAGGAAGGAATGAAGTTTTTTTGGCTTTCCGTCTGTGTTTTTCTTCGGACACGTCTCGCTTCAAACACCAGCAATAGTCCGCCAGCATATTGATATCCCAGTATCCCTGGTACCTCTCTTCCATTATTTTGATATCTTGGTGAAATCGTTCACCCTGTTCCTCACTATAATCCCCGCAATTTTCAGGAAAATAGTCCAAGTGGGACCACAAAAGTGCATTTTTATGGACATGCGCGACCCATGAGCTTTGAAAGCTTCCATCAAGTTTTCGACAACGGACTCGTATTCTGGACTTCTACGCTTGCCAAGAAAATCAGTGAGAACTGATTTGAATGTCTGCCAAGCATTCTTCTCAGTTGGAGTCATTGCGTTTTCGAACTGAGTATCCTTGATCAAAGTTCGAATTTGAGGACCATCAAAAACCCAGCATTTAGTTTAGCATCAGATATATGAGGAAATTTACTCTCGAGATATCGGAATGCTGAACCCTCCTTATTCATTGATTTGATGAAATTTTTCATCAAGCCCAGCTTAATATGAAGTGGTGGGAGCAAAATTTTTGTTGGTGGTACAAGGGGCACTGAAACGACATTATGCGACCCAGGTTCAAATCTCTCTGGATGCCATTCACGCTGTGCATAGTGCTTCTCATCCGCTCGGCTATCCCATTTGCAGAGGAAACATGGGTATTTCGTGTATCCCCCTTGCATTCCCAATACAAATGCCACAATCTGAAAAAAATGAAAATATTTAAAGAATTTAGAGAATTTGTTCTATCAGATAAAAAAATCTATGCATTGGACTGTATCACTTCTGTGGGGAAGTTAAGTGTTCTTATACGCTCTCAATAACCTTTGGAAAAACAACATAGTCAATAGCAATAGTTTACTTATGATATTAGTATTACCTTCAAATCTCCACAGATCCTCCAGTTATGTTGGTCGTATACGAGAGCATCCAGTAAAATTTTCATGTTAACGCAGCTCTCAGTAAGTTGTACGGAATGTGCTACAGGGACTGATGCAACCCTATTCCCAATGTTGAGAAGTACTGCTTTCAAACTTCGTTTAGACGAGTCTATAAATAGCCTCCATTCTGATGCGTTATATGGCAGGCCCAAGGATTCGATTAGCCCATCAACATTGCAGCAGTACACTAAGGAAGAGGTATTTTCGTGCACTGCAAAAAACTTGCGGAATTCTTCCTCTCGTTTCCTATACCAGGAGAATGTTGTTCCCGGAGCCAGCAAGTTGTCCTCTCGAAGTCGTGAGCCCAAGATCTCGGCAGCTAATTTGGAAAGTCCTAAATCCCTGGTAAGATCATTAAGTTTGGCCTGGTTCAGAGGCCTCGGCTCATTTGAAGCGGTATTTTGAGGTATATACGACTGGGACTGGTCATTGGCATTGGTCATTGATTCATCATCAGAATCATCGAAGTCCAGGGTTTGAGGTGGGTCGGGTATTGGAATTCCAGGACCATGGGTACAGGTCTCATAGCAGAAGGAATGTCAGGGTATACAACAATGTGTTTATTCTTCTTGTTAACTCCTGAAAATAGAAACACAGAAACATGGATATAAAACTTGCATATGAAATAGAAGAAGCATTCAGACAGTGGCGGCTCGTGAGGGAAGGCTGCGGTCTGTAAGATATGAAATAGGTCGATGAGGTCTGTATATTTTCTTTCTTTTTCATTCATATTGTCCCTTCGGGGACAATATGAATGAAAAGAAAGAAAATATACAATCATTGTATATGTAAATGTAACTTGTATAACAATATGTATGTGTAAATGTATTTTCTATAACAATATCTATATGTAAATGTATGATTACCATTATGGTGAATATTATGCTATATATGGTGAATATTACATTATGGTGAATATTATGTCAAGTTTCATACGAGGATTTCAAATATTTAAGAAAAATAAATTTAGAAGCCCACCTTGGAGGTTTGTCATGCAGAAATAGCAATCTGTCACGTGATCCTTTCCTTCTCTCCAAATCATGGGAATTCCAAAAGGCAAAGATTTCGCTCTGCCTTTGCTCCATCTTCTCAAATTTTCAATGCACGTCTTGCAGCACATATGAGGGGCGAAATTTTGTCCTGGTCCCCTAGCTTAATTCCAAAGTATGCTCTATACATTGTCTTCACAAATTTAGTGATTTGGGACTGGTTATTTGGCATGGTAACCGTCCCACATATGTAGCAGAATCTATTGGGATCATTTTTACACGCTCTATTCATTATGAAATATTTTATCTATATGCCTGAAAAGTAAAAAAAGATATTATACAAGTGAAACAAGTGATGATAGATGTTACTGTTCCAATTCCGCTTTGACAAAATCACGAAAATTCTATTTTACTTATGAGGCCATAGCCGGATAACCTGAGCTGATTGAGAAAAACGGATTGCAGATTCGAAATCAGCAGGAACAACTCTATAAGAATCACTTACAAAACCCTTGACAGCAAAATTGATGCATACCAGTGTTATTATTCACACGACAGAAAGTCGTTTTGTCTGGTTAAGACAAGACGCCAAAAAAGCAGGTCGGTAACACAAATCACTTCCAATACTGCTGATTTTTTCTAATTCGGCATCGATGTATTTTTCACTGGCGAGCCTAAGAGAACGGAGAAACTGAAGAAAATATGACTTTCTTGATGGGGGTGTCATGTCCGGAGTAAAAGTGTACGTAGGACAATTTTTTTGTTTTTTTTCAGTTAAATACTAAACTTAAAACCTGGATGTCATTAGACGAAAGTGCATGAGCACCATTCTGTGTTTCCTTTCTCCTTCGTGGTTATTTTCATCATAAATATTATTCACGTGTTACTTTCGTGAAATAATTTTCATATATATATATATATATGCACTAAAATCACAAAATAACACGTGACCTTATTAATAAGCAAACAACACAAGGAAAAGGAAACACAAAGTCCGAGCGCTTTCGTGATATATTCACATTATCAAGGAGGAACAGAAATAGACGGAGATTACAAAGTAAATGAGTTAAATAGACAAGCAAAAAATTCACAATTGGCACCTCAAATTAAAGGCCTTAAAGCCCTCTAAAGATTTTTTCAATTGATAACATAATCTGTAGGCAGCTAAATTACTGAATATAAAAAATATATACTGTATAGATGAAATTAGACAAAAAGAAAACCAATACAGAGAACAAAAATTATTATAATGGTTATTAACACTAATATTTAATTAAAACAGGCAATTAATTGGCAAGAATTTAATGAAAAACAAATAGATAACGTAGATAACAAATAGAAAACATAATCTGTAGGCTGCTTAATTACTATACAGATGAAATTAGACAAAACACCAGTACAGAAAACCAAAAATTATTATAATGGTTATTAACACTAATATTTAATTGAAGTAGCAAAAATTAAGAGGCCCGAAATTAATGAAAACAAAGGAAAGTTGCCATCGTCTTACAGATTATTACAAAATTTCCACAAACAATCTGGAAAAAAAATTGTTTTCCCAACAACAACCCACTTCAAAAATCCAATAAACCACCCAGCAACCAAAGATTATACACGAAAAAAATATTACAATTAAAATAGACACATAAGAATGTTAACAGTTCTTACAATAATATTTATTTAACCAGGGCAAACCATTAAGAGGCAAAAAATGCAGTTAAGAAAACAGTAGGCCCATCGCCAGCTTACTGACAATGTACGAATCTAATTTGTACAACCCAGGGCTAATATTAAAGACCAAATCCGCATTATTCTTGATCACACTTGATTCCAATATATTTCTGCTAACAATAGATTTACTAAACCTTAATTTGGAAGCATTTTTCCAATCAATGGGATGATTAGAATCTCTTACGTGAATGAAAATGGCGTTAGATTCCTGGCCACTTCTTATACTGTATTGATGCTGTTTAATACGTAACTCAAGGGTCTTACCAGTTTGGCCAATGTAAAATTTATTACATATTGTGCAAGGGATTTTATATACACAACCATGTTCACTTAAAGGGGAGTTCTTAATCAATGAATTCTTAATTACATCTAAATTTTTGAACGCAATATTTACGTTAAAAGTCCTCAGCAGATTCGGCAGCTCAAGGAAATTTTCTCTGAATGGTAACACTAAAACATTTTTTGTGTTATAAGGAATCTTATCTTTTACTTCGTAGAAGGTTTTCTTTGCCATTTTAAGGACTTATCTATGCAGTTCTTTGGGTATTTTAAATCAAAAGCAATTTTGTATATTTTACTAATTTCATCGTCAATAAACTCAGGGCTACAAATTCGTAGGCCTCTTAGAAACAAAGTAGAAGAACGGATCGTTTTACATTAATGTGGTGATCAGAATAATAATGTATATAGGAACAATTATTAGTGGGTTTTCTGTAAATATTGTACTTATATATATATATATATATATATACATATATATACACACGAGTGTGTGATATATATATATATATATGATACACAAAGACCGTGCATGGAACAAGGAACTCTTCTAGGATAATTAAATCCACTATAGTCCGAATAAGTAATAGTAAATGACAAATACTATAGTTTTTCTTTTCCATGATGCTAGCCCGACGTGGGCAACGGGTCACTCGCAAAGAGGTCCCCCCCCAAAAAATATATATATACCTATATAAGTTATATATATATATATATATATCAGGGATGGGGCCAAATACATATTTGTATTTACAAATGCAGTAAAACCTGTATTTGTATTTACAAATACAGTAAAATCTGTATTTGTATTCGAGGAGGAGTATGCCATCAAAAATGTAGAGTGCATATCAATAGCATGCAAGATGATCAATGTTGCAAAGGGGGGTAGTGGTAGGGGCATGCATCAAGGGGGAGGGGGTTAGTCCATCCAAGTTGCATGAAGAGGGGTCCCGAGTAAAGACCTCACCCAAAGGGGTAACCTAACCTAACAACCCTAACCTAAGAAGGTATCCTGACCAAATACGGTAACCTAAGTGAGAGAAGGAGGAGGAGATGTTCTCGCTGGCATGTCTCGTCGCATATTGAAGTTCTTGACAGCCTCAGTTGGCTTAGAAGGTGTAATCAGCCAGTTGATTTCAAAGGCGTATAGAAGGAGTGTATACACACACACACACACACACACATATATATATATATATGTATATATATGTATATATATATATATATATGAGAGAGAGAGAGAGAGAGTGCAAGAATAATTGACTTAGAATAATTCTGCGCTATTTAATTTATGTATATTAAAAGAGAGAGGAGATGTTCTCACTGCCACGGTTCATAACACAAAGAGTCACCCCAGCCACCCTGATCGACTTTAGCATCACAGCCAGTTGGCTTTGAAGGCTTAGTGTATACATATATATGGAGAGGCGAGGGTGCAAATATGTAGAGTGGCAAATAGTTGCCAGATTGCGCTATTTATTTAATTTGTGAAGCTCAGTCCAAATATGTACAGTGGCAGAGTATAATAATTCAGAGCTATTTAATTAAAGGAGATGTCCTCACGTCACTCCAGCCAGGAGAGCGTACAAGAATGTATAATTGACTTAGAATAATTCTGTTATTTATTGTCCCTTGTGTATATATTAATGGAGAGAGATGTTCTCACTGCCACGGCTCAGCGTATAATGAAGCTCAGCAAAGAGAGCGTAGTATAGATAGTCATCTACCGCATGCATGAAAAATAATGTTGTTTATATACCCACATCATCCCAGCTATTTCTGTCGTTTATATATTCACATCAACACGCAATTAAATAAATAATATCATAAACTAAAAGAATTAAATAAAACACCACTACATCATTCTGTTTATTTAGTCGCAAGGCGAATCCATGGTAACAATTATTTAATTTATTCGAAGATATATATATATATATATATAGGAAATAAATACATGGGAAATAAATACACCATCAAAAATAATAATAGTATAAGAAACCCATATACACCCAAAAATACACAGGTTAAACGAGGAATATATATACAATCAAAAACAGTAGTACAGTAGAAATCTACATACACATTTCATATATGTACACGCATCAAAAAAATACACATATATATACACTTCAAAAAAATAGTGCAGAATAATTCCAATATATATATATATATGCGCTTACTTATTAATTTCGACATCGCTTAAATAAAATACTAAACTTACACGTAATGGAATCCACAATTACATCCTCATTGCTCTGTATTACACAGTAAATACGATTTAACATTATTTCACCACTCAAAGTACGAGGAAGTCTGTATTCTATATAAAGGGCTTTCAGATCGTTTAATACTATTTTGTACCCACTTTACAATTGGGTGTCAAGTTATCACTCTTTAAACACTGATAAAATACACATAAAAGCACGCACAAATAGGCCATCGTTTGCCGCAATAACATTATTAAAGTCAAGTTTACAAACACTCCTCCTTCCAAACGCGGGTTTATTCTTTTCAATCCGAGCATTTCAACCGTGAACTCTTCTTCATAAACATAACGGCAATTGAAGCTTCATAACATAATCAAGTTCTTGACAGCATCAGTTGGCTTAGAAGGCGTGATCTTGGCGTAGTGTATACATATATTAACCCTTTACCGTCCGAATTTTTGTAGGGTTAAGTTATGAGAGCGATTATGTGATAGGTTACAAATTCGTCCGTTTGGGCAGTAAAGGGTTAATGTGCAATAAAGTAGAGCCAGCCAGTTGGCAAAAAAATATATTTATTTACTCTAAAAATAATGTTGCTGAAATATATATATATATATAACTGCAATGACCACGCAGTATATTAATGTATAGAAACGACGTAAGTATAGAGGACTGTTCTGCACACGAGGAAGAGAAATAACGAACAAATGAAAAATGAGGTAACCGCCCGGGAATCGAACCCAGGATCTTCCGATTGCCGATCAAATATGCTATCCACTACACCACGGGCCTAGATCAGTCAGAAGTCGTAATTCTCCTAAATAGGGCAGAAACCAATGCCTTGAGAGGGCACCCTCGCAAATCGTGAATATGTACATTTAACTGCAATGACCACGCAGTATATTAATGTATAGAAACGACGTAAGTATAGAGGAGTGTTCTGCACACGAGGAAGAGAAATAACGAACAAATGAAAAATGAGGTAACCGCCCGGGAATCGAACCCAGGATCTTCCGATTGCCGGTCAGATATGCTATCCACTACACCACTGGCCTCGATCAGTCAGAAGTCGTAATTCTCCTACATAGGGCAGAACACTCCTCTATACTTACGTCGTTTCTATACATTAATATACTGCGTGGTCATTGCAGTTAAATGTACATATTCACGATTTGCGAGGGTGCCCTCTCAAGGCATTGGTTTCTGCCCTATGTAGGAGAATTACGACTTCTGACTGATCGAGGCCCGTGGTGTAGTGGATAGCATATCTGACCGGCAATCGGAAGATCCTGGGTTCGATTCCCGGGCGGTTACCTCATTTTTCATTTGTTCGTTATTTCTCTTCCTCGTGTGCAGAACACTCCTCTGTACTTACATCGTTTCTATACATATATATATATATATATATATATATAATCATCGACGTACAATTAAATCAAATATATCAAACTAAAAGAATTAAATAAAACGCAACTACATTCTGTTTATTTAGTCGCAAAACGAATCCATGGTAACAATTATTTAATTTATTCAGAAATATATATAATATAATATATATATATATATACGAAATAAATATACCATCAAAAATAATAATAGTAAAAGAAATCTATATACACCCAAAAATACACAGGTTAAACGAGGAATATATATACAATCAAAAATAATAGTACAGCAGAAATCTATATAAACATTTAATATATGTACACTCCTAAAAATAACATATAAACTTCAGAATAATAGTGCAGAAGAATTCCAATATATATATATATATATATATATATATATATATATATATATATAAAATATGCGCCTTTTTAAGTTCGACAGCGCTTAAATAAAATACTAAACTCATACGTAATCGAAGCACAGTTACATCCTCATTGCTCTGTATTACACAGTAAATACGATTTAACATTATTTCACCACTCAAAGTACGAGGAAGTCTGTATTCTATATAAAGGGCTTTCAGATCGTTTAATACTATTTTTGTGCCCACTTTACAATTGGGTGTCAAGTTATCACTCTCTTTAAACACGGATAGAATACACTCAAAAGCACGCACAAAGAGTTTATTCGTTTGTCACAACAACATTATTAAATTCAAGTTTATAAACACCTTCTAAACGCGGATTTATTCTTTTCAATTCGAACTTCTCAATTGTGAATTCTTCTTCAGCGCATAACCACAATTGAAGTAATCTTCGAAATCGTGCCGCAAATGATCATTATATAAAGAAATAGTTCTTCAAGGTGAACAGGTTAGGTGAGCTCAGCTCTGTACCTCTCAAGTCCTTTGTACCAAAGTTCTTGATATTTCACGGAGTCTATGCCTTTTAAATACGCAACCAACTCCAGGTCATTCTCACCTTGCTCCTCCCTACACTTGGTGAAACCATCAAGCAGAGCGGTGTACGCGTATTCGAGAACAGTGTTAAAGTAAAGCATATCGGTAACACGCGCGTCTAATATAGGTTTTAGTTTGCGGAAACGGACGACTTCAAACATTCTATCGAGAATGAAAGGTTTCGCGTGGGGATAAGGACGTTATTGTCTTTTACATCCTTCTACATCAGCAGTATATCAATGCATAGTTGGTCACGTTTTATACACAACGTACAAATAACGGCGTATGAGGGTATATCACTAATCTGCTCTCTTTTTGTACCTAAACCTGCAGGTATTTTATAACGGTCCTCGCCCCACTTCCCAACCACCACGAAGATTCTGTTCATCTCCTCAACACATAAATAACATTCCGTTTACCAAAGTTTGATCGTCTACACGTCGTTTCAAGTACGTAATTAATAGCGTCGGTTTTACACCTGAACACTCGCAGTGACTTCGTCACGGACACATCGTATACGACATTAAGGATACTGCTCAACGAAAGCTCCATCGTTTTCTATCGTGAGGAGAGCACGTCCAGTCGGGTCAAGCTCTGAGGTGACTATGAGCCACTGGTGGGCGGTTCGGCTCGACGGGAGGTGTGGGGGAATGAGTCACACGGTCGCGTCATACCAAGCGGTAGTGATTCGTGTACGGAGTTGTTCCAACGTGAAAGAACCGAATATTTGTAGCCCATTATAAAGGGGAATGAGAATTTTTCCTATACATGAAGTAATATCGGCTTTAATGGCATCATGCATATTCCTTCACTTTATCCACACATTAAACTCTATTAAAAACTCGCACAAGCCTTTAGCCACAACCACACTGCGAAACTCGTCATGATATGTATGAACGTAATGCTAAAATATTTGAGGTTGTCCATGATGACAAGATTTATATTCTCAGTCGCAGGGTATGCGAACTCGGTATGATGTAACATGACATAATACCGCTTGTCATACCAATCATCAACAGCATTCACTACCACACTAGGGTGTGTCGAATTTTTCAACTTTCAAATTCCAAATATGAGGGGTGCTAAAAAGTTGCAGCATGACTTAGGAATTCTAAAGATATTTTTGTTAATTTAATATAATTTAGTTTTGCTTGGTAAGAAGCTACATAAAAATAGTGACTTTTTGACTTTTTTGTGGAATTATATAATAATTATATATAATAATTATATATGCTGTATATATAATGCACTGCTGTTTTTGCTTATTTCACAGGTTGGAACATATTCATCAGTGTGCTGAAGATTACTTGTCCGTCAGTGCTACAACCGAATATTTGTAGCCCATTATAAAGGGAATGAGAATTTTTCCTATACATGAAGTAATATCGGCTTTAATGGCATCATGCATATTCCTTCACTTTATCCACACATTAACACTCCGGCGCTCTATTTGAGTGAAACATGTGTCCATATTTATCCTTTTTGCTTAACAAGCGATACTCATCCCTAAACTCTATTAAAAACTCGCACAAGCCTTTAGCCACAACCACACTGCGAAACTCGTCATGATATGTATGAACGTAATGCTAAAAATATTTGAGGTTGTCCATGATGACAAGATTTATATTCTCAGTCGCAGGGTATGCGAACTCGGTATGATGTAACATGACATAATACCGCTTGTCACACCAATCATCAACAGCATTCACTACCACACTAGGGTGTGTCGAATTTTTCAACTTTCAAATTCCAAATATGAGGGGTGCTAAAAAGTTGCAGCATGACTTAGGAATTCTAAAGATATTTTTGGTAATTTAATATAATTTAGTTTTGCTTGGTAAGAAGCTACATAAAAATAGACTTTTTTGACTTTTTTGTGGAATTATATAATAATTATTATATTAATAATTATATATGCTGTATATATAATGCACTGCTGTTTTTGCTTATTTCACAGGTTGGAACATATTCATCAGTGTGCTGAAGATTACTTGTCCGTCAGTGCTACCATCCTAACCAGTGGGAATTGCCCTACAATGGCTTCTAAAAGGAGGACAAGACTGGGGACATTCACACATATGAGCAACCTAATTGGACATGGTAGAGAGTTGTTGCCCTCTGAACTCCCAACTCTGCGAGACGTTCTGAAATATGGGCTACTGCTAAGAGAACAAAGTGGTGAGGATGTGAGAAACTACCCAGCAGCCAGTCTTGCAAAGGACATTTACCCTAAAGTGCTTGAAAAGTGGGAACGAGCAAACAGTTCTTTTGTAGCCCCCGTTGTAAATTCACGAGTCACAATCTTAAACAAGATCCAAGAGAGCTGGGAGCAGGCCAAAAACATATCTCTTGGGAGAGGAAAGCTACATGTCAAAGAGGCTTTCATTGCAAAACTTGACAAGCTTTTTGACATCCTCAGTTGCAAGTGTAAAATTGTTCTCTGCTCTGAATTTGGCTGCCTTGCAGATGCTGGTTGCAAAAACGAAACTCACATTAACTGTACATGCCCTAGGGAGATGAAGATCCCTGTGAAGGAACTTGCTTTTATTAAAGGTCAGAGAGACAAGTCTGGTTCTATTGGACCACATCAGATTGGCTTGCCAGATCAACCTGAGCACAACAGACAAGTCAAAAAGCAGAAGCGGCAAGAAGACGAAAGAAGAAGGCTTGCTGAATATAAGCAGACAAGTAAGCAGGATGTTTCAATGCCATCAAATGAAATAATTTTCTCTGATGATGAAAATGAAGAACAAATAGCTGATGCTCAAGATGGAAAGGATGGAAGTTATGAAGTGACATTAGAAATACCAAGCACGTCTTCAACTTCCAATAAAAAGCCAGAGTACAACACATTAGAAATACCTAATGTTGCTATGCATAGCATCAGATATGGTGTTGGCCTGCGTGCCACAGCTGCCATCACCACTGCTGCCTTTATGGATGCTGGCTTGATCACTGAAGAAGACAAGAGACTTGTAGTTGATCACAATAAAGTCAAGAGGGCCCAAGAAAAAGTTATGAGATCCCTGGATCAGGAATTTCACCGTAAGTTTTTGGACTTGTTAAGACAAAAGAATCGGCGTATGCGATGTCTCCATACTCATCCTTTATCTCATCAGTCAACGCCACAAGGAATTCCCCAATAGGTGGCATATATTCACCTACCCTCTCCGTGAATATTACACTATCTGTATTAGCGTACAGAACCCGTTGTTCGAGAGAATGCAACAGATGCCACAACTTGATACGTGTAGGCTGTTGTGAAACTAGCTACAGGTATGTTTGTAACACGTGATGTATCTGTAGCCAATTCGGTCCGATTGCACCTTTTGTACGTATTACCTACATTCACGATTTCCATAACCTCTTTATCGTTAGCGTTTGCTTAATCCCACACTTCACTATAACTTTGTGGTAGATGTACATTCCCCTTGTTTGTATTCTGGGAAAACTTGCCCCCAAGACTATTTAGGCCCAACTTTGCACCAAATCGCTTGCCAGAGTTCCTCACAATTTTGGCACGGTCGAGTTATATCCCTTCATGATCATGGTAGCGTTGAAGATACGCCGTTTTCTCATTTTCAGACTCAACTCCTCGTGGGGACCCTGAGGCTTCTACTTTATCCTTCAGAAAAGAATTTATATATGGTGTGAAAAGGTTGGGGGGCTTTTGAAACCTCCACACCTCATATATCTTTAGTATTCTGTACCCGTGATGTAGGGCTATGGACAGTTCAAGATTTGTATATACGCCTCTGATC
The DNA here is from genome assembly GCA_023014485.1 of Bathynomus jamesi. Classification (NCBI taxonomy): domain Eukaryota; kingdom Metazoa; phylum Arthropoda; class Malacostraca; order Isopoda; family Cirolanidae; genus Bathynomus; species Bathynomus jamesi. The sequence continues at coordinate 579,853 of JAJOZX010000446.1, forward strand.
TTCCTCTGGTTGATCATGTGATTACAGTCCCCATTATTCTCTTCTGCGCACTTCACACACAGAGGGAACATGAGTTTGAGTCTATAACAAGAGGCAAGATCGGCATCCATCAATCGCGAGGGGAGAGCACATCTACGAAAGAAAGCCCAAATTAGCTCTCACTCAAGTTAGCTGAGAACTCCTCGATGGTAGGCATGGCTGGGCCCACAATTTTTTCAGGCGCACCTACGGGGTACGGATTGTTCTTCATCACGTAAGGGTATAATGAACAGAAATCGTAGTAGTGAAGCTTCACCCCGTCCTTAGGAGGAAAGTAAAGTTTGAAGGGGTTTGTACGTCCTCCAAACAAGCTATCACCAGCTTTGAGGGGGCTCCACCACCAATGTACGTTTGATGGCTCTTATTTCTTCGCGATACTGCTCATCGGTTTCCATCCATCCAGACATCAGTGTGATGTGTACCTAAATCAAACTAACGTTTCACCTGGAGCTAGTCATCATCATTATACAGTAGAGCCTATTTAGAACAGTCTTAAACTTTACGAAAGCTGCAAAAGAGAGATATGTGGCTGCTCAGGTGTATTATACCACACAATTGATGGCTAGCGTAAAAAATAAACTTAAAAATTCTAAAAAGAAAATATACGATTGCTTCGCGAGACTACATTCGGAGTTTTTATTGCAAGATAAGTTTCTTTCGAACGGTGTTGAAATGAGGATTAAAATTACACGTACAGCCCCCGAGATATGTTTAAATCTGAATGAGGGTAGCGACCAATCAGCCAAATCTGTTGTTGTATACATTTTAGATACGTATCTTAAAGTTCGTCGCGTGAAGCTAGCTGTTACGTGGCAGATGAAAAATGGAAAGCGCTTGCTGAAAAATACAGCTAAATATCCGATGAGGCGGGTGATTTTAAAAACGCACACCGTCACGGCGGGTGTAACCACCAAACAGATAGAAAGTGTTGCCTTGGGTGTTCTCCTACAGTGTGTTCTTATTGGCTTGCTCGACCATAAATCCATGGTTGGGGACTATAAGAAATCAGCCTTCAAATTTCAAAATTTTGTCTTGAAGAGCATAAATTTACATATTAACGGTGCATCTGTTGATAGTGGTTTGGAAGCGGAATATTCTACGTGCGTACCATAATCTATCGCGCGATATTAATGGTTGTGTCGTTTTTGGTTCGGGTGTCACTATAGATTAGTTTATAAATGGGAAGTACATTGTACGTATTTGACTTGTCAGCTGACCAGTGCGGTAGCGTGACCACGCATCTGAATCCCCAAACACACGGTAGTCTCGGCGTAAGATTTGAATTTGCTGAAGCCTTAGCCAGTCCTATAAGTGTATTGTTTTACTTGGAAAGCCAGAGCGTCATCGAGATTGAGCGCTTCAGAAGTGTATCTAGCGATTTTTAAAAATAATGGATGAAATGATTATACGCACAGTTATGAAACAGGTTTGTTTCACACGAAACATTCGCCGGGACTTATGCGAAAAGTGAAAAATTGAAACATCCGATTAAGAAAAAAAATGCTGCATTTATAGTAAACACGGACCCACTGGGTAGCCCGGGTACCCACTGTTTCGCGATATTTGTTAGACAGAATGTTCTATTGTTATGATTCTCTAGGAATAAAATTGTAGCTCGACCCCGTAATTATGGATTTTATAAAAAAGCTACATGTACAGAGAGTTGTATGGAACCCAGAAAGATATCAATCGCTTTTCTGAAATATGTGTGGGCACCATTGCCTCTGCTTTATTTCATTTCTGGCTCGCGGGAAAAGCTATTCAGACTTCTTAAAAAAGCTAGATTTGTGCAATTATGAGGCTAATGTTTAGCGAGGTAGTCCGCAGATTTCCCTTTGTAAATGAAACGCGTTTTGTATAGAATAAATAAATAAATATATATATATATATATATATATATATATATATACTAAGTACCGATGCAATAATCCGATATTATGTAAAAAATGTGCTAATTAAGATGTGTTTTTACAAGAATTATGTGCTAATTTTAAAATGTTGAATTCTATTAATAAAATGTTGAAAATATTTGGTTTATTCTTATCCCCAACCCACACACAAAAAAAAGAATAAAAACTTACATGGTTTCTCCGACAATTTCACATTTGGGCTAATCGTCCCTAAAAAGGAAAAATTACACTGGCCAACAAAATGAAACTTTTTTTTCTCATCACAAACATGATCACACTTTTCTTAATGCATATTTCGCGCTGATTCCGAAGTTTTTGATATTGCTATAAGAAAATTTATGGATGTATAGATCACACTTAGGAATGCTAAACAACAAATACATCATATACCTTATTGAATGTACTTATAAATAAAGAATATATACATTATTTTATTAAAAGCGCTGTGAGTGTGATTTCCTTTTGTAAATTTGGCCTGGATTGTCACGATACAGCATCCAACAATGGTCCGCCATCATGCTTTCATTCCAATATCCTTGGTAGCGCTTCTCCATCATCTGAATATCTTGATGGAAGCGCTCTCCTTGCTCGTCACTCACTGCACCAAGGTTTTCAGGAAAGAAATCTAAGTGGGAATGCAGGAAGTGAATTTTTAACGACATTCGACACTCCATTTCTTTGAAGGCATCAAGGAGGTTCTTGACTCCATCCTTATACGCAGGTGACTTGTTGCTTCCAAGAAAGTTTTCACATATCCATTTGAACGCCAGCCAAGCCTTCAATTCCAGCGGACTTAGGACTTTTTCAAATTCAGTGTCATTCAAAACCTCCCTTATTTGTGGCCCAACAAAAATTCCTTCCTTCAATTTTGCTGCAGTAACCTTCGGAAATTTCCTTGAAAGGTATTGGAACCCTTCAGAATTGACTTTACCCATTGCTTTAACAAAATTCTTCATTAAACCAAGTTTAATGTGAAGAGGTGGCAGATAGATCTTTTGGGGATCCACTAAAGGGACAGACTGGACATTGCTTATCCCTGGGACATATGTATACCTAAATGGCCAGTCATTTTTGGTGTAATGTTCTATAGTGGCGCGACTGTCCTACAGGCAAAGGAAACAACAAAATTTTGTGAATCCTGACTGCATACCCATAAGCATTCCTATAACTTTTAGATCTCCACAAACATTCCATTGATGACTGTCGTATTTGATTGCCTTAAGTAGTATATCCATATTGTCATATGTCTCTTTTAGATGGACGGAGTGGGCAATGGGGATGGATGGCATTATATTACCATTATGCAAAAGAACTGCTTTCAGGCTTCTCTGCGACGAATCAATAAAGAGGCGCCACTCAGATGCCACATACGTCTGAGATATGGCTGTAAATAGTCCATTGATGTCATGGCAATAACAGAGAGGACCGTCTACTGAAAAGAATGCTGTTAATTCAAAATTCCGCTTTCGGTAGTAACTAATACGAACATTGTTCTCAAGTAAATTGTTCTCCTTTAGTCTTGAGGCGAGAAGCTCTGATTTCTCTTTAGACAGCGATAAGTCTAACAAGGTCATTCAACTGTCCTTGGGTTAACTTTTTAGGCTCTAAATGTCTACCTTCAAAAGTGTACTCTGGTTCTGTAGATGGTCCGGAAACGCCAGTTGCACCGTCATCACTTTCCATGTCATCTATGATAGAATCTAGCCTATCACTTGGGGGAATTGGAATGGGCAATGTTTCATCATGTTTTACTGGTCTACGTGCTGAATCCAAGTTTGGATATACAATCTGGTGTTTGTTCTTGGCAGAAAAACCCCATTAAGTTCACACTACAAAAATAACAGTCTTCATGATGATCTCTCGGCTCCCTCCATATCATGGGTATGGCAAATGGCATTGAAGCTTTCTTTTTGTTAAGCCAATCACGTAATCCATTTGACCAGCCAGAACAGATTTGATGTGGCGCCCATGGTTTATCTTGGTCACCTAGATGGCAACCAAAGTATAGCTTGTATATTTTCTTAATGTCGGTTGCAATACTTCGTCGCTGTGTTTTAGTTGTCAACTGGCCGCATACGAAACAGAACTTGTCGGGGTCATTCTTACATTGTCGAGGCATGTTGACTGACCTGAGCAAACTATAAATTAAAAAAAATGTACACCAACTTGACACAACAAGTTCTTGGACTGGACTGATCTTTTGACACACAAAGCACGGCGTTGTTGCCTGAATCACAATGCTGCTAGACGTAAAAGCTCACACCTGAAATACATAAGATGTATAATTAAGATAATTGAAATAAATAAGATGAATAAACTAAAAAAACACAATAAAATAAACACAATCAAATGTTGAAATATTAGTATTTTGCCTATTTAAAATGGTTAAATCTGTGTAGTTATATATATGCCTTCATCTTGAAAACTATACGTGCTAGAAAAACTCTGAATGCAGTTTTGGAATCAGCGTGAAAAATGCTATCCAGCCACCACAAAGTTTACTCTGATGAAAAATCTTTGTTGACCAGTGTTATTATACAGTTGGAACATCCTTAAGAATATATACGTTTAATTATTACTGGAGTTTTATGTAGTTCCCCGTAGTAGAGTATTTACAATCGCATTTTATTTCGTCTTTCAGCAAAAATGTCGAGAATAAAGATATTTTTAAAATAAAAACGAATTCTCACCCTGTGAGGTCGACGGTTTGAGAATCCATTGTTGTTTAGTGCGCCAATACAGTCCGGAGAAGGTCGGCGTCAGAGCTTTTAAAACTAGAGGATACGATAAATATCTTAAAACTATATCACACACACACACACACACATACACATATACACACACACACATATATATATATATATATATATTACATGAAAATATGAGGTAAACGCTAAATGAAATTCAGAGACCACTGAAATTGCATTAGTTATATCGATACAGAAAAAAACCTTAGCGTCATTAAATGTTATTCAGTACACAAGAATAAAAACTTCCATTGATTCTCGTATAATTTCACATTTGGGATGGTCGTCCCTAAAAAGGAAAAAATATTATACAGCTGATGCATTCCTAAAAATAAATATATTATTGATAGAGTGTAAAGGGTGTTTATTATCAATGTCCTATTCATTTTAAAAGAGGTTTTATGTAAGGGAAAAAGCCGGATGAGGCACAGTTTAGTTGACTGAATTACTTACACGATGTAATCGAAGCCTCTCGAGTCGGGGTTACTCTGGTAGCGCGACTCTTGTAACCCCGCTTGCTCTAAGGCCTGAGTGGAGAATGCTGTTCTGTGATCTATGAATCCCATGAAATGAACACAAGCGTCAGCACTGCAAAATAACGACGCATACGTAGATATATATATGTATGTGTATATATATATATGTATATATATACACACTTTTTTATCTATATATCCTCGCTATATATATATATAGCAAGGATATATAGATAAAAAATAGCTACTCACACTGTATTACTGTACAACATAGAAACCCTTAAGGTGTTGTAAATTCGCCTAGACATCCGTGAATGGAAGAGTCTGACCATTCAGATAAAAATAATAATAGATTAAAATTGGGCACTCAAAAAAAACACACTTCTACACAGAATGGCGTCGCAGTAGATTCTATATATCATACTTTACTGAGAGCAAATAAGATTATTCGCTTGGGACACTTACATAACAATATTCAGGAATTCGTCCGACGACATTTTCTTTGTTTATAAATTTGTATTCCACTGTTTGAAAGCTTCTCTAAAGTGAATTGTATATGGCCCTGTTACGCATTTTTATAGGAACGGAGAGAGCGCGCCCCCTAGAATGGGGCATGGAGAAAAGCCTTCCCCCTCGTCACACTTTCAGAAAGCAAAACACTCATTGGTCGACTATATTTTTGTGGGTGGTTACTGAGCGGGGGTTTATGGGCGGGTCGAGAGAGAGAGAGAGAGAGAGAGAGAGAGAGAGAGAGAGAGAGAGAGAGGGAGAAAGGGAGAGTTACAAGGAGTTACAAGGAAAAGAAGTACCTCAAAAGGCCTTGCGGCCCATACCGAGGAGGTACCAATTGCAACGGGTGCCAGGGAAATTTTGTCTTTCAACTATGCTAGCAGTAGTAGAAAACTGGATAGAAAAGTAGAAGGCTCTCTCCCCACCCTCCGCTCCCTCCCTGCCAGAGGCAGGTACGGAAAAAGGTTGAAGAAAATACCTTGACCCTGGAAAAGTAGCCAAGGAATTTTACAGGAAAGTGGAGAATATATAAATAGCTCTATATTTAGGTCCTAAATGTCTTTACACACTCAAATAGTGTGCAAGATTTCGTCTAACCTTTTCTTGAACTGATCCACAGAGGAACTGTTCACAACTTCCGAAGGTAACCTGTTCCATGTGTCACAGATCTTATACGTAACGTAATTCCCACACACACTAGTCCTAAACCGTTTCAAATCCAACTTCCAACCATTGTTGCGAGTTGGGTTATCATTTAAACTAAACATACTTCTAAAATCGACATCGTTGAACCCTCGTAAGAGCTTGAAACCTCGATCAGTTGACCGCGCAGCCTCCGAGTTTCAAGCGAAAACAAGTTCAGGGCGCGTAACCGTCGATTGTAGCCCATATGCATAACGGAAGGGATCAACTTTGTGGCCCTCGCCTGCACTCGCTCCAGCCTCTCAATATCTTTCCTGAGGGTGGGCGACCAGAACTGCACAGCATACTCCAGGTACGGCCGAACAAGGGAATTGTACAGTGAGAGCACAATCTCCTTGTTCCGAAACTGAAATTGCCTCCTGATATAACCCAATAGTTTCTGGGCTTTCTTTTCCATCTCTACACACTGTTTCGTAAACTTAAGGTCGCTGCTAATTAGCACACCCATGTCCTTTTCTAAATCAGTCACCTCGATATTACTGCCCAACATCGAGTAGTCCGACTTGGGATTGGCGTAGCCAATGTGCATCACTTTGCATTTACCCAAGTTAAACGGCATTTGCCATTTTTCGGACCACTCTCCTATCCTACCTAGGTCCGCACGCAGTTCCTCGATCGCTTCGGGCGTCCCAACATTGGCCCCAAGCTTGGTGTCATCAGCGAATTTGGCGATCCGACTGACGATGCCACCGTCGATATCATTTATGTAAATGGTAAACAACAGTGGCCCCAAAACGGAACCCTGAGGAACCCCACTAGTGACCGAGGCCCAACCCGAACTAGCCCCTTTAATTACCACCCTCTGCCGCCTATTCCTTAGCCAGTTTTCAATCCACCTACCTATTTCCCCACCGATACCCAGCGCGCGCACTTTCGCCATTAGCCGGCGGTGAGGTACCTTATCAAAGGCTTTCTGAAAGTCGAGATAAAGTATATCAATCGCCCTACTCTTATCGTACTCACTCAACATGACGTGGAAAAACTCGAGCAAGTTGGTGAGACACGACCTATGCCGTCTAAACCCATGTTGGGAGTCCCCAAGCAGCTTGTAGGAATCCAAATGGTCAAAGATTCTATCAGCTATTATCCTTTCTAATAATTTACCTACAACTGAAGTGAGACTAATAGGACGATAGTTCCCTGGACTTTCGTGATCCCCTTTCTTAAAGATAGGGGTCACGTTGGCCTCTCTCCAGTCACCAGGCACCTGGCCCATCTCCAACGATTTGTTGAAGACTGTAGCCAGGTGGGGAGCCACCTGGTCGCGCACTTCTCGCAAAACACTGGGGAGAAACTGGTCTGGCCCAGGAGCCTTAAACGCGCTCAGTTTGTCTATTCTATGAGCAACGACTGTCGCGGTACATCTAACACTATCCAGGTCAGCACCTTCGTGCCTCACAGCTGGCTCGGGGATGACGCTGGTATCCTCCCTGGTGAACACTCCCGCAAAGTACTCATTAAGCACCTTAGCGATGTCCGCGTCGGAGGTCCGCAGAACGCCGCTTCCGTCCTTTAAAGGACCTATCATGCTTCTAATAGGCTTTGTACTATTAACATAACTGAAGAACTCCTTAGGGTTCCTCTTGCAGAGGCTTGCCACCCGTAGTTCTTCGTTACGTTTCGCTAGCCTAACCTTCGCCTTCACTTCCCTACACAGGCGGACATACGCTTCAGTGTTCTCGTGGGAACGATTGGCCTTCGCCCTCCTATACACTACTTTCCTATTTCGGATAGCCGAAGCGATGCCACGATTGAACCACTTAGGCTGCGTTGAAGCAGGGGTGACCAGTTTTGAGGGTATGGCAGCAGACTGCAGCACCATAAACTCATCCCGGAATGCACTCCACACTCCCTCAACATCGCCGCCAACCTCTAACCCCTCTCTGCTACGCTATCCCTGAGGCTAACAAAGTTCGCCGCCGGAGATCGAGCTTACTGCCTCTCGAGTTACTACGCTTCACCCGAGGGACGCACACACGAAACCTAATAATACCGTGATCACTCCCGCCCACGATTCGTCAACGGTGAGGCCAGTGACGAGGTTGTCTTCGGTCGTGAATACTAAGTCTAGAACGCTTTCGCCTCGTGTAGGCTCGTTGACCCACTGATGAGGAAGTTCTCATCAGCAAAGTCAACTAGCCTCCTCCCTTCAGCATCGGCAGTCCTGTTTTCCCACTTTATGCCGCGACAGTTGAAGTCTCCTAAAACTACACACACCCTATCCCCTAGCAGGCTACTGAGTTCGGTGTACAGGGCTGTATCCCTCTCGAGGAGGAGATGCGGAGGTCTGTACACCAAGATTAACCTATAGTTCGTCCCTCCCACGTTCAGATCGACGCCAAGCAGCTCCCGTTCCGACCGGAGAGAGAGAGAGAGAGAGAGAGAGAGAGAGGGAGAAAGGGAGAGGGAGAGAGAGAGAGATAGAGAGAGAGAGGGAGAAAGGGAGAGAGAGAGAGAGAGAGAGAGAGAGAGAGAGAGAGATAGTTACAATGAGTTACAAAGAAAAGTAGTACCTGAAAAGGCCTTGCGGCAACGGGGGCTAGATAAATAGTCATACACCTCAAATAGTGTGCAAGATTCGGTCTAACCTTTTCTTGAACAAATCCACATAAGAACTGTTCACAACTTCTGAAGGTAGCCTGTTCCACGTGTCAGAGATCTTACACGTAAAGTGATTCTCACTCACACTAGTCCTAAACCGTTTCAAATCCAACTTCCAACCATTGTTGCGAGTTGGGTTATCATCTAAATTAAACATGCTTCTAAAAACGACATTGATGAACCCGCGTAAGAACTTGAAAACCTCGATGAGTTGACCGCGAAGCCTTTGAGTTTAGAGCGAAAACAAATTCAGGGTAAGCCTCGATTGTAGCCCATATGACTAACGGAAGGGATTAACTCGCTCCACTTTCAATATCTTTCCTGAGGGTGGGCGACCAGAACTGCACACCATACTCCAGGTGCGACCGAACCAGAGAATTGTACAGAAAGAGCACAATCTCCTTGTTCCGAAATCGATATTGCCTCCTGATATAACCTAACAACTTTTGGGCTTTCTTTTCCACTTCTACGCACTGTTTGGTAAACTTAATGTCACTGCTAATTAGCACACCTAAATCCTTTTCCAAATCAGTGGCCTCGATATTACTCCCCAACATGGAGTAGTCCGACTTGGGATTGACGTAGCCAATGTGCATCACCTTGCATTTACCTAAATTAAACGGCATTTGCCATTTTTCGGACCACTCTCCTATCCTACGTAGGTCCGCACGCAGTTGCTTGATCGCCTCTGGCGTCCCAGCATTGGCCCAAAGCTTCGTGTCATCAGCGAATTTGGCGATCCTATTGAGGGTGCCACCGTTGATATCATTTATGTAAATGATAAACAACAGCTGCCCCAAAACGGAACCCTGAGGAACCCCGCTAGTGACCGAGGCCCAACCTGAACTAGCCCCTTTAATTACAACCCTCTGCCGCCTATACTTCAACCAGTTTTCAATCCACCTACTACTTCCCCACCGATACCCAGCGCGCGCACTTTGGCCATTAGTCGGCGGTGAGGTAACTTATCAAAGGCCTTCTGAAAGTTGAGATAAAGTATATAAATCGCCCTACTCTTATCATACTCACTCAACATGACGTGGTAAACCTTGAGCAAGTTGGTGAGACACGACCTATGCCGTCTAAACCCATGTTGGGAGTCCCCAAGCAGCTTGTAGGAATTCAAATGGTCAACGATCCTATCCGCTATTATCACCTCTAATAATTTACCTACAACCGAAGTGAGACTAATGAGACGATAGTTCCCTGGACTTTCGTGATCCACTTTCTTAAAGATAGGGGTCACATTGGCTTCCCTCCAGTCACCAGGTACCTGGCCCGTCTCCAACGATTTGTTGAAGACTGTAGCCAAGTGGGGAGCCACCTGATCGCGCACCTCCCGCAACACTATGGGGAGGAACTGGTCTGGCCCAGGAGCCTTAAACGCGTTCAGTTTGTCTATTCTCTCAGCAACGACTGTCGCGGTACACCGAACACTATCGAGGCCAGCACCTTCGTGCCTAACGCCTGGCTAGGGGATGAAGCGGGTGTCCTCTGTTGTGAACACTCCCGCAAAGTACTCATTTAGCACATTAGCGATGGCCGCGACGGAGGTCCGCAGAACGCCGCTGGGGTCATGCTTCTAATGGGCTTTCTACTATTAACATAACTGAAGAACTCCTTAGGGTTCCCCTTGCAGAGGCTTGCCACCCGTAGTTCTTCGTTACGTTTCTCTAGCCTAACCTTCGCTTTCACTTCTCTGCACCGGCGGACATACGACTCAGTGTTCTCATGGGAACGATTGGCCTTCGCTCTCCTATACGCAGCTCTCCTATTTCGGATAGCCGAAGCGATGTCACGACTGAACCACTTAGGCTGCGTTGAAGCAGGGGTGACCGGTTTCGAGGGTATGGCAGCAGACTGCAGCACCATAAACTGGTCCCGGAATGCACTCCATACTTCCTCAACATCGCCACCGACCTCTAACCCCATCTCACCTACGATATCCCGGAGGCCAACAAAGTCCGTCCCCCATAGATCGAGCTTACTGCCCCTAGAGTCACTACGCTTCACCCGAGGGACGCAGACACAGAACCTAATCAGACCGTGATCACTCCCGCCCAACAATTCGTCAACGGTGAGGCCAGTGACGAGGTTGTCTTCGGTCGTGAATACTAAGTCTAGAACGCTTTCGCCTCGTGTAGGCCCATTGACCCACTGAGTGATGAAGTTCTCATCAGCAAAGTCAACTAGCCTCCTCCCTTCGTCATCAGGAGTCCTCTCTTCCCACTTTATGCCGCGACAGTTGAAGTCTCCTAAAACTACACACACCCTGTCCCCTAGCAGGCTACGGAGTTCGGTGTTCAGGGCTGTATCCTCCTCGAGGAGGAGATGCGGAGGTTTGTACACCAAGATTAACCTATAGTTCGTCCCTCCCACGTTCAGATCGACGCCAAGCAGCTCACGTTCCGATCGGAACTGGCAGACAACCGGACTCAACGTGTACCTCACGTATATTAGTACCCCTCCCCCCTCCCCACGGGTGCGGTCTTTGTGAAACATTCTATACCCAGGAATCACGAAGTCCGCAACGTAGTCCCAACGATCAGTATGAATCCAGGACTCGGTGATAGCAACGATACCCTGATGTTTTGATGCTAAGAGCGCCCTGTAGCTCGCACAACTTATTCCTAATCGACCTAGCATTAAAAAGCACTGCACGGAGGGAGCCTTCCCTATACTGACCGCCCCGTAGCACGACCCGTTTCCCGAATAGCCAGTGCTGTCGGGAGTTGAAGATCCCCTCACTAACGAGGGTGCAACTTCCGAAGGAGGCTGAGCCCCCTCCAACGGGGAAGGAGGGTCACCCACCTGTACCTGGACGCACCCTTCAATTGAAGGTAAGTCCGCCACCGGCTCAACATCATCCCTTCCCGGTGCGGGCCAATCATCAATCCCCGGGCTTGACCTCACCATACGGTATGGTTGCCGGTCAAGCAGCGTGCCTAGCACAGCTTTACCCTTGACATTGAGGTGGACACCATCCCTCTGATACAGGTCCCACCATTGAATGAAAATGAAAAGGTTTATTGGCAGACTATAGTCGATATGACAAATATTATTAATATAATGACAGTTTACATACTAAGAATAGAAATATATAGAATTGATTAGAAATAATAACGAAGCATTTCATAATTCTTTATTGCTGGATAGTATGCCCCAATCTTCTACGTTTGTAAGTGTTTGTGACAATATATTCTACTGGGAATCAAATCCTCAAGGCAGTGTTTAATTCGAGATTGCATTGAAGAAAATTTACTTTATTCCATGAATAGTAAGATTTAATATGATCCCAAAAAATCACATTAAATAGAGTGCAGTAATGTTGAAGAGAGAAATTAATTTGAATAATCATTAATTGCATTTATTGATTTGTGAAATGAGCAAAATATCTAAGTTAAGCCATAAATTCCATTTTTAAATATGCCGAGAAAATGCCATTTGCTGGGTAAGCCCTACTAAAACTTAAAATCTAGTTTTAATATGAAGTTATATTATTTTATATTATAGTTTAAAGATAAATTTGTATTCGGACCTTTATGTTAGTATCAGTGGCGGCTCGTGACTAAAAATTCTAGGGGTGCTGTCTCTAAGAATGGGTTGAAATAATTACTGAAATAAAAGGATGAGCATTGAGCAATGAAAAAGTTCAAAAGTTATTGAAAAGTGTTCAGTGAGATCCTTATATTGTTCTTGATTATTTCAATTGTAAATAAAAAATTTAGGGGTACTGCAGTTCCGCAGTGCCTACCGACGAGCCGCCACTGATACTCATATTTTCACCTTGGTAACGTAATATATAATTATTTCTGGATAGAGGCCCCAATCTCTACGTTTTTAAATGTGTTTGTGACTACACTGTATTAGGAGTTCAATAATTGACAAGAAATGAAATACTTAGCCCTAATTTAATTTCCATTTTGTTTTAAAATTATATTAATGTTTTTTTATGGTATAGTTTAAAGATAAAATTGTATATTAAGGTGAAAATTTATTTTAAATACCATGCTGTTTGGATAATTCACTAATTGACGAGAAATGAAATAGTTAGCCCTAATTTAATTTTTATTTGGTTTAAAATTATATTAATGGGTGCTTTCCTGTTAACAGGAATACCCAACCGCCCGCCACCAACCTGTTTGTTATGTATTTTTGCTCTAGTCATTTTCGTTTAAACTAACGAAAATATCACAACTTAACCTAACCAATCATCAAGGGCGTACAGTTGACTTAACCGGGCATTCAATTGACCTAACCGGGCATTAAATTAACCTAACAGGTTAATATAACGGAAAATGCACGGTTAGGTCAACTGAATGCCCAGTTAGGTTAATTGAATGCCCGGTTAGGTTAACTGTACGCCTTTGATAATTGGTTAGGTTAAGTTGTGATATTTTCGTTAGTTTAAACGAAAATGACGAGAGCAAAAATACATCATGAACAGTTTGGTAGTCCCGATAATACGTAAGTACTGAATTTATTAATCATTTAAATGAAATTAGTTAATATGTAAGCGATAATCAGTTATTGGGGGGCCAAAATGTCTTTGTCATCTAAAATGCAGAAAAAACGTCGCTGCTTTCGGTACGTTGTCGCCACATGAATTCCGCAATATCCGAGTCCAGATGATGGCGGGCGGTTGGGTATTCCCGTTAACAGGAAAGCACTATTGATGTTTTTCATGTTGTAGTTTAAAGATAAAATTGTATATTAAGTGAAAATTTCTTTTAAATACCACGCTATTTGGATAATTCACTAATTGACGAGAAATGAATAGTTAGCCCTAATTTAATTTCTGTTTTGTTTTAAAATTATATTAATGTTTTTTATGTTATACGAGGGCCACTCAATATATTTTGCCCCACCTTTTTTTTTCTTTCCAAGTTTCCTTGTAAGTTCCAGAAATTTTGTACACAAGTAGTTACATTCCTTTTTTACAAGTTTTTATTTTTCCACATAGTCTCCATCCTTTTCTACGGTTTTCCTCCACCTCGAAACAAGGGCCTTTATTCCTTGCTGGTAAAAGTCCGTTGGGTTCCGCTGGAGCCGCCTCTTAACCTCCTCAACAACCTCATCGTCACTCTGAAACTTTCTTCCACGGATGTCATCCGTCATTGGCCCAAACAAATGAAAGTCTAAAGATGCCAGATCCGGGCTGTATGGAGGGAGGGGTAACTCAGTCAAGCGCATTTTTGTGATGGCCTCTCTTGTTTGCAAACTGTTGTGTGGTCTTGCGTTATCGTGCAAAAGAAGGATGTCTTCCAGTTTTCTCTCTGGTCGAACTCGCTTTATACGTCTCTGGGGGGTCTGTAGGGTAGCAATATATGCCTCTGATTTAATTGTTTGTCTTTTCTTCATAATGTCCAACAGAATCACCCCTTTCATGTCCCAGAAGATGGTGGCCATTAACCTTTTCTGCAGAGGGAGCCATTTTGAACTTTTTCTTCCTGGGTAGTCTGCGTGATGCCACTCCATGAATTGGCGTTTTGTTCAGGTTCAAAGTGGTGTACCCAAGTCTCATCCCCAGTCACAGTTCGTGAAAGGAAGTCATCCCCTTCTGTCTCATATCGAACTAACGACTCAGAAGCAATTCCTTTTCTTTGGGCTTTGTGATCTTTAGTCAGTTCGCGAGGAACAAACCGTGAACACACTTTTGAGTATCCCAGTTGCTGAATTATCGTATTCACACTTCCTTCACTAATTCCTAGCTCCAGTGATAGCTCCTTGTATGTGACGCGCCGATTTGATCGAATGATGCTGTTAGCACGTTGCAGAGTGTGAGATGTTTCACCCGATGCCTGGAGACCGCTGCGTGGCTCATCATCAAGGCTGGCTCTCCGTCTCTCCGATGATCTCACACGTTTAGACCAGCGTCCATCTGTGCTTCGAACAACAACAGCATCTCCATAAACGTTTTGTAGACGTTTGTGAATATTTCCAATTGTTTCCTTCTCTGCAGTTAAGAACTCGATAACGTTCTCTGTTTACGACGCACATCACTGTCAGCCGCCATTTTCGAAACTGTGTTAACCATCGGTATTATACAAGGGCGTTTAAAAGCGGTTTTATACAAGGAGGGGAGGTTCAAACTGGAAAAATCCTGTTATGTGAAGCGCAGAAAGTTCAAACTTACAGCCCAAAAGACATTTCAGCCCCATGGCCTATTATTTAGCTAAGAAAAATGGGTGGGACAAAATATATTGAGTGCCCCTAGTAGTTTAAAGATAAATTTGTATATTAAGGTGAAAATTTGTCTTTTTATTAAATTGGGCTTATCATATTTAATTTTTTGTTTAAAAGATTGCCTTCAAATATCAAATTGGCCTTGTGGTGATTTTCTACCATGAGAAGCTCAATAAAATAAACTATTGGCGTTGCCCTTTTTTTGAGACTTTTTCGGTCTACCCTGGCCCCATAAATGTATTTGTTTATGCTTAATAGCTCTCTCTATTAATTGGGTCGTATTTAGAGACCTTGTCGGTCTATCAGGAGCTGGTAAGTAAAAGCCGTAGGTAAGTCGGCTTTGGTCAATCAGTTGTTGGTGAGTAAAGCCGTAGTTAAGTTGGCTTTGGTCAATCAGGTGTTTATAAGTAAAGCCGTAGGTAAGTCGGCTGTAGCCCCATCTCGGCCTCGCGCTACTGATGGGTGGGCTCCTAAATTCTATAATGGAGGTCATACAGTCTATACTTAGACGATTGGTTGTAGCCCTCATCTCGGTTACGTGTTGTTGATGGGATGAGCTCCTAAAAGTCTGTACTTAGACGATTGGTGTGGCCCTCATCTCCACCATGTGTTGCTGATGGGATGAGCTCCTAAAAGTCTTTATTTATTCCGTGTTGCGAACATCTAAACTGTGGTGACATTCTGAGGCAACTGGCGGATTAAGCCTTCTAATGGCTGCGATGCTGAAGTATACTACGCCAAATGGCTGGTTAAGCCTTCTAAGCCAACTGTGAGGTCAAGAGGGCTCATTAAGCGATGCGACATGCCTGTAAGAACATCTCCATTAATATATACACTAATTAATTAAATAGCGCAATCTGGCACTACAAAAGTTATTAATATATATATATACATATACACTCCTTTCTAAACAAGCCAATTACAAGTCAGATTATGCCTTCTAAGCCAACTGGCTGCTTAAGCCAATGGCGGATTAAGACTTCTAAGCCAACTATGAGGTCAAGAGCGATCATTATGCGCCTAGGTTCCCAGGCGAAGGATGCTCTCTCTCTCTCTCTCTCTCTCTCTCTCTCTTAAGTTACGTTTGGGTGGCAGCTTGGGGGATAAACCCCTCCACCTTCTTTGCATACCCTCTTCTTTTGGGGGGTGGCACTGGCACCATGGGGATGAGGGGGGTTGGCACCTTGCAAGAAGGGGGAAGGGGTTGGCACCTTAAGTGGGAAGGGGGTGGCACTTTGCAAGAAAGGGGGAAGGGGTTGGCACCTTGCAACATTTGATCAGCATTGCAATTGCTCTGCACTCCTCTGTTTTGAGGGCATACTACTAGGGGGGAGGGCGGACCTTTACATATGTAAAAATTGCTCCAAAATAATGTTTAATTATATATAAATATAATTACATACACTGGAATTAAAAATACATATGTTAAACCATTACGCACCAGCAGGCAAATTTTTAGCGTTTACTGAAATGTAGTTAAAGACCAGGTTTTTGTAGTAAATCTGGAACTAATTTGATTGACGTTATCTAATCCATCTGCTCAAAGTGTTCCCCGAATCAGTCATTTAGAGAGACGAAGATTGTGAATGTGAATACTAGGCAAAGGGTGAATACTACGCAAAGGGTGAATACTATCCCAAAGACAGGTGACCGCTCTCAACCCTCCATCTACCGTCCAATTGCTTTGATTTCTTCCCTTTCTAAAGTTTTTCAATCTAGCTTTAATCGGAACATTCTTAAACATCTCTCTTCTCACAATCTTCTTTCAGATCGTCATTATGGGTTCCGCAAGGGCCGCTCCACTGGCAATCGTTTTGCATATCTCTCTGACTCTTGGTCATCTTCCTTTCGGGATTTAGGTGAAACTTTTGATATTGTGCTGGACACATCAAAAGCTTTTGATAGAATTTTTTTAATTTTTAATTTTCAGCCTACCTCCAACGGTTTCTATCATTCTATCTGTGCTTTCCTCTCTAATTTCCTTTCTGGCCGATCTATAGCTGCGATTTTAGATGGCAACTGTTCTTCTAAAGTTGTTAACAGCGCTGTTCCTCAGGGTTCTGTCCTGTCACCACTCTTTTTCTTTTATTTATCAATGATCTATTACGTAGTACTTCCTGTCCTATTCACTACTATGCCGTTGATTCCACTCTTCACTGATCCACCGCCTTCGCAAGGCGTCCCTCTCAACAGTCACTCCATGATTCGCGTAAGAGGCTGTGGTACACCTGACCTCTAATCTTTCTGCTCTCTGATTGGGGCAGAGTAAACCTTGTGGATTTCAATACCGCAAATCTCAGTTCCCCCATCTGTCTACTCGTCACAATTTTCCAGACGACTATCCCCTTGACCCCTCCTTCCTGCATAAAAATATATACATATGTATATTTATATATGATAATAATAACAATCTATACTATAATAAGAGAGCCGTCCGTCTGTCTGTCTGTCCGTCACACTTTCAGCGTGTGTGCGTGCGTGCGTGTGTGCGTGCGTGCGTTTGTGTGTTTCAGCGTGTGTGTGTGTGTGCGTGCGTGCGTGCGTGCGTGTGTGTGTTTCAGCGTGTGTGCGTGCGTGTGTGTGTGTGTGTGTGTCTGTTCCAGCCATAGCTCCAAAATGAAAGCAGTTACAAACATAAAACTTCACACACATATTGATTAGGTCCCGAGGTTATGCACCTGGGTGTTGAATGCCAGGTTAGGTCAACTGTACGTCCTTGACGATTGGTTAGGTTAAGTTAGGTTAAGCTTTAACGAAAATATCACGACTCAACCTAACCAACTAACCTAACCAACTAACCTAACCTAACCTAACCAACCTAACCTAACCAACCTAACCTAACATTCAATTAACCTAGCTAATAACAACTAATAACAGCCTTCGAACTACAAAAAATATTCCGGCCCTCTATTTGGATATGTTTTACTACCCGCACGTAGGGCGGGTCTTTAGCTAACCGTCAGCGAAGCGACGGGTATTGTACTAGTAATAATAATAATAAGTAATACGATATTACGCATATAAGGGTATCATTTTTTTAACGATTTTAACGATTTTTTATATGAAAAAGTAGTTATGCAGTTATTTCCATTTTAATTTCAGTGCACTTTCTGACAAAGATAATTCGGGGTATGGACGAAGCATTGCTGTTCTGTCAGATGACACCTCTTGTGTTTTTCTTTAATGCAGGAAGGAGTTGCCAGGGGCAAATGCCCGCAAAAGCGAACCCCTTCCCATACAAGAAGAAGAGAGCCAAAATCAAGGTCTGGCGTTTTCGAGATGCCTAGACACTCTGCGTTTGAAAGATGGGAGGTCAAAGACAGGAGGAAAGATGGATTGAGGAAGATTGTTTCAGAGTTGACCGGTTGAGTAGATGAAAGGAAAGACTGAAAATACCAATGAACTCTTGCATTAGATAGGTGGACAGAAAAGGAATGAGAAAATGTAGAAAATCTGGTACTGCGTGGTCTCTTTAAAGGAGGATGCATGCAGTTAGAGAGTTCAGAAGAGCAATGTCTGTTATGATAGCGATAGTAAAGAGAGAATGAGGCAACATTGCGGCGAAGAGAGAGAGATTGAAGACAATCAGTAAGAGGCGGGGAATTGATGAGACGAAAAGCCTTTGATTCCACCAGGTCAAGTACGGCTGTGTGGGTTGAACCACATGAGAAACATACTCCTTTCAGAGGCGAACAAGACCCCTGTACAGAGAGAGCAAATGAGTGGGGGTGAAGAAACTGCGGAGGTGGTGCAGCACACCTAACCTCTTAGAAGCTGTTTTAGAAAGAGAGTATATGTGCTCTTTCCAAGAAAGATCACGAGAAAAGAAAACGCCAAGAATGTTAAGAGAAGAAGAAGGATTGAGTTGTGTGTTGTTGAAGGTAAGGAGATAATCGTGTGGAAGATTGCGACGAGTAGAAAGATGGAGGAAGTGAGTTTTTGAGGCATTGAAAGCCACAAGGTTTTCTCTGCCACAATCAGAGATAGCAAAAAGATCAGAGGTCACGTATTCCGTAGCCGTACTACGCTAATCATAGAGTGACTGTTGAGAGGGAAGCTTTGAGAAGTGGGTAGAGAAGTGAAGAATGGAATCATCGGCATATGAGTGAATAGGACAGGAAGTGCGAATTAAAAGATTATTAACAAATAAAAGGAAGGGGGTGGGTGACACGACAGAACCCCGAGGAACACCACTGTTAATAGCTTTATGAGAAGAACAATGGCCATCTACAACTGCAGCTATAGATCGGCCAAAAAGGAAGCTAGAGATGAAGGAAGAGATAGAAGGATAGAAACCGAAGGAGGGCAGTTTCGAAATTAAAGATTTGTGCCAGACTCTATGAAAAGCTTTTGATGTGTCTAGCGCAATAGCAAAAGTTTCACCGAAATCCCGAAAAGAGGATGACCAAAAGTCAGAGATATGAAAGAAGATCGCTAGTAGAGCGTCCCTTCCGGAATCCATATTGACGATCTGAAAGAAGAATGTCAGAAGAAAGGTGTTTAACAATCTTCCTATTAAAGATAGCTTCAAAAAGTTTGGAAAGGTAAGAAATTGAAACAGTTGGATGATAGTTGGAGGGTTGAGAGCGGTAACCCTTCTTTGGGACAGGCTGAATGAAAGCGAACTTCCATCCGGAAGGAAAACTACCAGATGAGAAACAAAGACGAAAGAGTTTGTCTAGGCAGGGTGTCAGCACAGAAGCACAGTTCTTAAGAACAACAGGAGGAACACCATCAGGACCATACGCCTTCCTAGAGTTGAGCCCAGATAGGAGAGAAAAAACATCTTTAGAAGAGATTCTAATTTCAGACATAATAAAGTCAGAGGGGGGAGGAGATGGAGGAACAACACCGGAGTCGTCTAGGTTTGAATTGTAAGCGAAAGTTTGAGCGAAGAGTTCAGCTTTGTCAGAAGAAGAGACGGCAACTGTGCCGTCGGAATTGAAAAGAGAAGGGAAAGAAGAGGAAGTAAAGTTGTTGAAGAGGTTCTTAGCTAGATGCCAGAAAGAGCGAGAAGAATTAGAATTGGATAGATTTTCACATTTTTGTCGGATGAAGGCATTTTCGGCAAGTCGAAGAACAGATTTTGCACGATTCCGGGCAGAAATATAATCTGAGTGTGTCAGGAGTTGGATGGCGACGGTACCTTCTGAAAGCCTCCTTTCTGTTGCGGATAGTATTAGAACAAGTAAAGTTAAACCAAGTTTTTTTGCATTAATAGTAGGAATATAATGTGGAATGTACGCCTCCATGCCCGAGAGAATCACTTCTGTGATGCGCTCAGCACACCAGAAGGGCCCCGTCCACGGAAGTAGTAATCATTCCATGGGAAATCAGAGAAGTACTGCCTAAGGGCCTCCCAATCAATAGCGCCAAAGCACCAAAGGCGCCTCTTCTTGGGAGGATCCAAAGGCGAGATTGGAGTGATAGGACAGGAGACAGTTATAAGATTGTGGTTAGAGGAGCCCAACGGAGGAAATAGTTTGACAGAGTAAGAAGAAAGATGAGAGGTAAGAAATAAATCCAGAATGTTGGGCCACTCTTCAAGGCGATCGGGGATACGAGTAGGGTGCTGTACAATCTGCTACAGGTAATTTAGGATAGAAAAATTATAAGCTAGTTCACCAGGGATGTCAGCGAAATGGGAGGAAAGACAAAGGTAGTGGTGAACATTGAAATATCCTAAAATGGAGATTTCAACAAAGGGAGAGCGGGAAAGAATGTATTCCACTTTGGAAGTAGGGTAGTCAAAGATTTTGGACAGTCAGTAGAATTATGGGAAAGTTTAACAGGGCAGATGTATTTAGTTTGAGAGTGACATATAAGCCGTAGCCAGGGGGTATAGAATTCGGAAGAACAAGTTTGGGCATTGCGTACATATACGCAACATCCACCTTTGGAGTGAAATTTATTATAGAGAAAGTAAGACGGTACAGAAAAGGGATTTCTGTCATTCGTCCCAGACACCTGAGTTTCAGTGAGGAAAAGAAGATGAGGTTTAGAGGAGGACAGGTGGTGTTCAACAGATTGAAAATTTGATAAAAGGCCGCGAATGTTGCAGAAATTTAAGAAAAGTGAATCAGACAGAGGTCCAGAACATCTCGAATGGGCGGTAGCAGATCCAGCCCCGCCCGGGTCTGCTTTTCCGGTATTGGCAGGGGGGGGGGAGCCAGAAGTGGGGACATTTATGATCCCTTCCCCAGGCTGGACTGCTGACAGGGTAGATGAGACATAGAAAAAGATCAGCTAAAGAGGACAGTGACAGGAGCAACGGGAGTTCCAGCACTCCCTATCTTCTGTCTAACGTTTATCTTGCGGTAATTTAGGCGAGTACATACATAATTGTCTACATTCATGTATATGAATGTAGACTATACATAGAGTTGTTCGCTATAATGTTAGGAATTATTTATTATTTATTATTACATCCATATTTATTTCAGTGATGCTGACGATACGTTGCTAAGATGCCACCAAATACCTATGAAGAGCGAGATATTTGTGTGTGTGGGGGGGGGGTGTGTGTGTGTGTGTGTGTGTGTGTGTTTGTGTGTGAGATTACTACTGTTTACCTCTTTAACATTATATAAAAGGCGTTAGAAACACTCATTCTATTGTAATTGTGAATTTCGTCTAAATATTAAAATATTAAATATCAAATAATTAATTAATATTAAATATTAAAATAATCGGGACGGGCGCTAATGACAAATAATTAATTAATGACAAATATGATTCTGATTTTCCATATGGTCCACCAGCTTACAGAGTAATCGATTGCTTTTCTCGCATTTTTCTGTCCTCTGTGGAGTAGTCTATGATTCATCCGATGATGAGTGCATAGATGTCGTGGTTAAGGAACAAAATGTGAAAGTACAAGCACCAATGCCCCAATTCCCCATCACGATCATTTGGACGAATCTGATGCGAGTACAGTGGACCTTCACCGTTTGCGGGAATTACGTTTTTGGATTTCGCCGCGAACGACAAATCCGTGATGCGCAAACTTAAAGGCTTATAGGGAAAATAGGGTAAGGAACTTCAAGTCTAAAAGATTTTACCCTTTATGCCATATCTTAACTTTTATATATACGAGTTTGTGCATTGTTTTTGTGGTATATACCTTACTGAAAAAGAATGAGTTATTAAGAACAAAAATAGCTACAATAAATGATAGTAAAGATGAGTTGATGGTGATGAGATGATGAAGATGTTGGAGGGTTTTGAGGGGGTTAGTGTGTTGTTGATCCCGGTTGAGGATTATATGAGTCATCAGGAGATGACGGTGTTGTGGAAAAACAAGAGAACCCAACTGAATTTGACTCTGGACGCAGTTCTTCCTATGGTGGGAATCGAATTCTACTGGCTGGCCAAAAAGTAAATGCAGATTGAGCACTGGAAGGCAGGAGATGAAGCTGTACTCAAATATCTTTCCCCAAGGAGTACAGTGGACATCAAGTGAGCAAGGATCATTCAAAAAATGTCAAGCAGGGAGAGCAGGACGACCACAGTGCATTCAAACGATAGAAAGCATAGAGTATATGTTGAATGTTAAGGAGTGGGTGCAAGAAAAAGGGGTTCAGGCAGATAAAGGAAGAGAAAGAACTTCAGGATAAACGCGAATGAATAGGAGTAAAAAGCATAGTACAGGCAAGACCTATGCTACTGAAAATTAATTCAAGGTTTTCCCTCGACTTGAAAATATTACCGAATTTAGTGAATCTTATTCCACTGTGTGACTTTTTATCTTGTCTTATTCCTTGTGATGAATGTGGAAAACTTTTATAGGGGGTAATCTCATCAGCTTCACCAGAAAAAAACTCTTGAAGACATGATTTTAAAGCTTCACTTTTGCCTGAGAATGTTAAGTTTGTTTGAACTGACAGGTTTCTAATGGGTTAATATGCCTCATTTAATTTAGGCCCAACTGTTTCAAAAGATGCTTTTGAGTATTACTAAATATATTTCTTCAGGCTCACACTGATCTTCCCATCATCTACCATGACTGATATTTAATGATTTATATAAAGCAAGCTCGAAAATTTAGTTTTTCAGTTTTACTTATAACTTGATTTAATAGAACAACTTGAAACCTCCCATTTCTAGACTTGAAGAAAAACCTTAATATTAATTATTTACAGTTTATTCTGGAGGTTCTAGACAATAAGAAACTTTAATCTTAAATTAAATGATGATGGAATTAATAGGTTAGTTATGATAATGAGCATAAGGATGATTTGTGTACAAAACTCTAGAATTCTAAATAACTATCTTAAACTTTGGAGCGTCTTAACTTCCTAGATTTTGACTGTATTGTATTCACTGGAATTCTTCTCACTTGTTTATTTCTTAATGTATTTGAACAAAGCAACATGTACAGGCACATAATAAATTCATATGCAATAGCTTAATTAAAGTTTTATAAGCCAAAGCTGCAAGAAAAGGGTACACAATGGCAATGCTTCAAGTAATTTGGACTCGTGCACAACACTGGATTGTCTGCCTAGAAGGAGCACTTAAGTTCTGGATCCTTAGTGCTAAACTTCATAAACATGCCTTCTGGTTTCAGTAATGGACTATGATCTCGCCTTTTCAATTCAACAGGGACTATCAGGGCTAAATACTGGACTAGGTTTTAACACTAGCTCCAGAGCTGTTTTTAGCAAGATGCCCTACTAACTGATTTAAGCACTTTTGCATTAAGTAGCGTATCTGCCTATGCTTCACTAGACTGAATTAATTAACACTCTTAGATAAAGGCTGAGAAGCTGAGTGGCTGGAAAGAAAAAGAATACATGAATTTAAAAATAAAAAACAAGAAATGAGAATCAGCAAAACTCTACAACGGAGTTGTGGTGGTGGTGGAGACTGAGGGTTCGGACTTCTTGAAGAGGTTGGGGATCCTAGTCTGTGTAGCCTTCTCCTGTAGCCCTTTATAAATCTCCCTATGGAGCCATGATGCGCTGAAGATCTCGTATGAATTTCAGGCTCTTCCATAAAATGACCAATCTCGAAGATATGATCGCTAAGGTGATCTGCCACTTGAAGGCCCTTCAAGACAGACTTGGCAGTAAGCTGAGGTTTCTTCACAACTTCCTCAGCTTCCTCATCCTCACTCGACTGTATGAGGTGTTGAAGACCCTCCTCTGACAGCTTCTCCGAGTGCGACTTTATCACTTCCTCGATTTCACTCTCCTTCATGTCTTCAAATCCCTCTCCTCCAACATTTCGGGCTATGTTGACGATCTTCCTCACTTCTTGTGGGATGTTGGGAAAACCGGTGAAGTCGTTCACAACCTCCTTCCACAGTTTCCCTCAGTAGGCATTACGAGTGGAAGACTTGAGCTCATCCAACGATTCCCTTATGTTAGTAATACAGTCAACGATATTGTAGCTCTTCCAACACTCGCTGACACTGGAGTTGCGCGAAAAACTCTTTTGTAACCTCGTGGTCAGCTGATACCGATTCTCCAACCAACTTCACATTATAAAGTCTGAATCGTTTCTTAAAATTGTCAAACCACCCCTTGCTTGCACTAAATGTTCCTGTGGCTGCACCTTCGGTCGCCGATAAATGTTCGTATAAACGCACTGCCTTTACATGAATCACTGGTTCACTAAGCGACACTTTTCTTTGAGATTGGTCTTTGATCCACATATTTAAACCATTCTCCATCTTTTCTATGATGGGATCACAGCGACTAACAAAGGGCACTTTAGCACTTGCAGGAGCACTTACTGAAACACTTGCCCTTATGTTTTCCTCACTTTTCTTAACGTACCTAACGGTCCACTCACTGATGCCGTAATGGCGGCCAACAGAAGCAGAATTTTCACCTTTCGCTAATTTATCCAGTAATTCCACTTTATCAGTGGAATTACTGATAATTCAGTAATTATCAGTAACAGACAAGTTAGAGAGAACTTTTTTTTGCCTCTTCTCACTTGGCTCACAACCACTTAATTTTCTCTTAGCCGCCATGGTCAAAAAGTTAGTAAGGGCACTTGAAATAGTAAATAAAATTACAAGATACACGGAACAACATTGAGGGACTCTGGCTGGCGCAGACTGACGGTACGTGGCAGATAAAATGGCGCCTGTATGCTTCCATGGGAACTACTTTCTTCCGACCAGGGAATAGTAAGGGGTTGCCACAATCAATTGACCACGAATAAGCAAATCTGCGAACAAAATCCCCGCCAACGGCGAGAGTCTACTGTGTACAATACTCACCACAAAACGTCAGTACAGTTTCAGAGGAAAACCGCCCTCACTATACAGTATTTAAACAGTAGTGCCGAATCAGAGGACTCGTTCGAGGATTTTTGTACGTTTTCTCAACATTTTTAACAACTCTGGATTAGTATAATTAAGGAAAATGAACCAGCCACGTCACGCCAAGACGAATCTGGTTATGTGCAAGAGATCGATAGTGAAACTACTCTAATTTTCGATTCAGATGATGAACTGAAAATATTTTACCTTTAGAAATATATTCCATTTTGTGACCTAAATCCGTGTGAATGTTTTAAGAAATAAAATGTCTTCTTTTTCCGTGTTTCATACTTCTTGGGAGCAACTTTAACAAGTTTAGAGATCTTAAGACCAATTACCGGATAAAAACCTGAAATAATAGCTTATATCAGTGAAAAGCATCAAACATTATTTACATAAATAACACTGGGCAACACGTATTTTACTGAATGATATCTGACACTTGATTCTAGGTAATTTGGGTGCGCTGAATACGAATTTCAACTCGGTTTGGCTCTATCAGGTCCTGATTCTTGTCGACAGCCTATGTGCCATTTTCCAGATTTTTCAAATTAGGACTAAAAAATTAAGTCATGTGTTAAATTTTTTTTTCAAGTTTCATGAATACAAGCAGTTCAAACTACAGTAAAATTACATTATAACGATAGAAATTACTTAAAATAAAAAAACAAACAGATATGAAGCTTTCACTGTGGCAAAAATTTTCTTTTGTAAGACTTTCTAGCGTATTTGCTTGTTGATGGCAGGTCTCTTTTCAAGCACCAGCAGTAATCAGCCATCATGTGGGAATCCAGCGGCCTTGGTACCGTTCCTCCATAATTTTGATATCTTGGTGGAATCCTCCCCTTGTTCGTCACTTACATCACCTAAATTACTTGGAAATTGGTCAAGATGGCTATTCAAAAAATACATTTTTATGCTCATATTGCAACCTAACTCTTTGTAGTCCCTTAAAAGTTTTTTTACGATTTCTTCGTAGTTATCTGCCCTATAATTGCCTAAAAAGTTTTCTATCAAGTCCACGAATGAGAACCAGCCATTTTTTTCGCGTTCATTCATGACATTAGGAAATTGCTGTCTTTAATCATTGTTATTATTTGTGGACCGTCGAAAATTCCCGCCTTGATTTTTTCATAACTTAAACTTGGAAATTTTGAAGTTATGTATTTGAAACACTCGCCGTTCGTATCTAAAGCTTTTACATATTGTTTAATGAGGCCTAGTTTTATATGCAGAGGAGGAAATATGATTTTATCTCTGCTCACTAAAGGTGGATTAATTACGTTTTTTTCTCCGACAGTAAAGTGATGTTCGTGCTGGCCAGATTTGTTTGAAATAATGTTCTTCCTTGGCTCTGCTGTCCCATAAGCAAAGGAAGCAGGGATATTTAGTATACCCTCCTTGTTGTCCTAGCAGAAAATTAACGATTTTTAAGTCAACACATATGATCCACTCGTGCTCCTATATTTGATAAGATTTAAAACCTTTTCTATATGTTCATACTTTTCTTTTAATTTTGTTGAGTGCCCAATCGGTATCGAGCCGTATAGATTGCCATTATGCAACAACACACACTTAAGACTTTTTCGAACTGTCTAAAAACAAGCGCCAATCATTTGCATCGTAAGACTCAACCCCCATTCTTTAACAAACAAACCAACTATGTCGCAGCAATATACTAAACTATCCTCGTTCTAAAATATTTAACAAGTTCTTCTTCTCTTTTTCTGTAAAATGAAATGTATGTGTTGAAGTAAGCAAGTTTTTCTCTTAAGTCTTGAAGCTAAAATTTCCGCAGCCTTTTTTGGCAAATTTAGATCCCTTACAAGATCATTCAACTCGGCCTGGTTAAACTTTTGCGGATCTTTTTGACTTTCAAATACGCTGGGGTCAAAATCGGTGTCTGACTCCTCAAAGTGCATACAATATTTTCAGGAACATCTTCAACTAATTCTTGAGTTGGCAGACCCTTAAATTTTGGAATGGGGATCTCATTTGAATGTAGCACAGGTCGTATCGCGGTGTCGAAATTTGGGTACTCGATACAATGTTTATTTTTCTTAGTGAAGCCCGAAGTCTTGACAAAGCAAAGGTAGCAATCGGTCTCGTGGTTAGTAGGCTCTCGCCACACCTGATATGGAAAAAAAATTGTAAAGCGTTAACAAAAGCGACGAGAGACTTGTTTTTATGAATTTTATCAAAAGTTATCACCCAAACATTAACATTTCTATGTGTTTCAACCTTATGCAATATTTGAGATTCTTATAAACATTTTCTGTAAATTTTTGTTTATGTACCTAAGTTACAATTACATTTAGGTAAGTTACAGTATACTAGTGATTAAATTACGTAGTTTTATGAAATCATAAACTTACCATCGGAACTCCAAAGGTATTTTTGAATCCGAACCCTTCGTCCAATGTCGTAGTCTTTCAATGCATATAGTGCATGCTTTATGTGGAGCCCACGATTTATCTTGGTCCCCCAGTTTTATGCCAAAAAAGCTAAGTAAGCTTTTTACGAAGTCAGTTATATTTGCTCGTTGATGTGGAAGTGTAAAATTTCCACATATATAACAGAAGGAATCAGGGTTGTTTTGCATTTGAACTTTCTAGTGCTTGATGACATATTGCTTGATTGTTCTGCCAATTTGTAAAGATATTTAAAGCCCTTAATTCATATAAATTTAAGAAAATCTGAAATATAAACACAAAAATTAGTTTAAATAGGTACTTATTATGAATAGGTACTTACAATCTATGAAATTAAACTAGAAACACGGATGAGTAGGTACAATATAAATTACGTCTAATTAAATCAACTATATTAAATCACGATGACAAAATTACTCACTAAATCATATGCCAATTCAAAATTATGTTAATGCCCAAACTTAATTAACTAACTCAACTGACTGACTGACTGACTGACTGACTGACTGATTGAATTGACTGATTGAATTGACTGATTAACTCTGGAAACGAGTCGCTTTTATATATTTTAGTTGTCCCTCTAGAATACTCTACAGAGAACAGGAACGCTCGAGAAAATTTTAGAATTCTATGATATTTTTAGCTTAATTTACTAATATTAAAATGGGTTAAAAATGACAAAATTAAAATATTTTTAGGGTGTTACATATAAAAATATACATAATACAACAATACCATAACAATAGGTACAAATACCTAGATAAAAACCTAGTTGCATAATGTGTAACTGCAAAAAGACAGCGAGTATTGAGAAAAAAACCTTTTTATGAATACGACGAAAGAGGAGGGGTGTTGAGCAAAATCAGGACCTGATAGAGCAAAACCGAGTAAAAATTCGTGCTCAGCGCACCCAAATTACCTAGAAGTAACTGTCAAATCTAATTCAATAGACAAAAATTTGAAATTTGTTCCCCAGTGTAATCTGCGAGATTCGTACATGGGAATTTTAAAAAACTGAACGAAAAAAAATATCATAGCTGAATCTCAGTCCATGTTCGTGTGTTAATCAAATTTTGGTAAATACTTTTCGAAGACATTTTTATGCTAAAAAGTGTTATTCTGTATCCATTACGTATAGGAAAACTAACTTGATGATATGCGACAGCGATATGTAATATTTACACAAATTTTATCGTATGGCTATAAAGAAACTGTATAACATTTATTGTTTTCTACTTTTAAAATTTACGTAGACGTGAAGAGGAGTTGCAGTGACGACTCGAAACATGTCTTTTGGCTGTTTAATATTTTAATGGTTTTAGCTTTAGATAGACTTCAGCATAAATAAATAAATAAATTGTGTATATATATATATATATATATATATATATATATATATATATATATATATATATATAGCGTTTCTGTACACTTTAAAATGGAATACACCAAATGAAAAAAATATTTAATAAAGTAAATCTTTTCAGATTACATTGGCGTGCAAAAAATATTGTTTGTCTTCAGAAGAAATCTCATATGAGAATAGCTGATTTATGAAATAAGTCTGGTAGGAAAATTTCTGGAGTATAATATTTACAAAAAATAAAACTTTTAAGATAAAAAAAAAGTAAGTTTTGAATGGAGGCTAAGCTGTAAGGTATCAGACCTTAGTCCAAAGTTTACTTGTTATGATAGTGTGCGATGGAACATTGACAAACCAGTGAAGATTGGCATTACTGTTACCAGGAACTTTAAAAAAATCCAAGAATGTACATATGCCTTGAATTGTTTTCTTTCTGTTCATCTGTGTTTGAGATGAAGAAGGTGACCAAAATTTTTTAAGCCGAAAAACAAATATATTCCAATATTCTTGCAGTAGTACAAAACTGGATAGTAAAGTATAAGGTTCTCTCCCCACCCTCCGCTCCCTCCCTGCAAGAGGCAGGTACGGAAAAAGGTTGAAAAAAATACCTTGACCCTGGAAAAGTAGCCAAGGAAATTTTACAGGAAAGTGGAGAATATATAAGGTAACTCTATAATTACGTATGGCCACATAGACACCGCGCAGGCGAATTTCTGCAGAGTTATGTTATATTTTAGGCTTAAACCATGAGAGTATTCAATACTTTGTCCAGCCTATTTTTAAACACATTTACACTTTGGCTTGAAACAACCTCTGAGGGAAGTTGGTTCCTGATATTAACTATTTTATAGGAAAAGAAATTGACGCAGTCAGAGGTCCTAAATATCTTTAGTTACAGTTTAAACCCATTATTTCTTGTCGGATTTTCATTAAGTGAGAATAAGTTCGTGTAGTTTATCCTGTCTATTCCATTGAGCATCTTGAAGACTTGAATAAGCTGACCGCGCAACCTCCTCGTCTCTAAGGTAAACAGATTTAGGTGCTCCAATCTCCGTTGGTAGTTTTGCATTCTCATTGATGGGATCAATTTTGTAGCCCTTGCTTGTACCCTTTCTAACCTTTCCATATCCTTCCTAAGGGACGGAGACCAAAACTGGGCACAATATTCGAGTTGCGGTGTGACAAGCGAGTTATAAAGAGACAGTACAGTCTCCTTGTTCCGAAACTGGAACTGTCTTTTATTATAACGTAATATTTTTAAGGCCCTCCTTTCGACTTCTGCACAGCGCTTCGACGGTTTGAGATCATTACTGATATAGACTCTTGTCTTTCGCTAGATCAGTCTCATTCAAGTTCCTTCCCAAGAAAGAGTAATCGGTCTTCGGGTTTTTATAATCCATGTGCATTACCTTACATTTGTCCAAGTTGAATGGCATCTGTCAAGTAGCAAACCTGTCAATATCATTTTGAAGCGTTCTTACGCCCTCCTCAGTACCTACACTACTTCCTACTTTGGTATCGTTTGCAAATTCGGAAAATGTACTTAGGAGCTCGACGTCTATATCGTTAATGTAGATGATAAAAAGTAGAGGACCAAGAACGGAACCCTGTGAAACACCACTGGTGACGGGCGCCCACTCCGAAACCACTCCACTTATTACCACTCTCTGCTTTCTTTCTTTTAACCAATCTTCAATCCAGTTGGAAACGAGCCTAGTGATTCCTAATCCTCTGACTTTGGCCATCAATCTCACTTGAAGGACTTTGTCAAAGGCTTTATGAAAGTCGAGATACACTATATCTATTGCCCTACTTGCATCGTATGGAGTATTCATATTATGGTAAAACTCTGACAGGTTTGTCAGACAACATCTGTGGCGCCTAAATATATGTCGAGAATAAAAAATTAGATTGTTAGCTTCAAGATGATACACAATACGTACTGTAATGATGGAATCCAACAACTTGCCGACAAATGATGTTAAACTAATCGGGCGGTAATTACAAGGATTTTCCAGATCACCCTTTTAAAGATTGGTGTTACACTTACTAACTTCCAGTCGGTTGGAACGTTCCCTAACTCGATTGATTGTTTGAAAATGGTTACTAAGTCGTCAAAAACATTGTGGCTACTCTCTTTCAATACCTTTGGAAGAAATAGTCGGGACCAGGTGATTTCTATTTATTTATCTTGTCAATTAATTGCTGTACCTCATCTCCCGTAAAACTTATGGTATCTACGGGATGGTCATCGTCATACGTAATCCGAGGATTTGGTACTTCAATTGTCTTCCTCCGTGGAGACAGTAACGAAAAACTCGTTTAACGTATTAGCTCTATCTTTATCACTGAATTTTAGTATGCCATTTCTATCTTTTAGGGAACCTACAGAATTTTTAATTGACTTTCTGCTATTAACATGAGGAAAAAACTCTTTATGGTTAACTTTACATAGTGGGACAACTTTAGCTTCTTCATCACTTTTGGCTGATCTAATTAAGAGCTTAACACTCCGACGTAGGCTTATATAGTTTTCTGAATTAGTCTGGTTGAAATGTGACTTAAGTAGTTTGTCGACTCTATTTCTTTCCGTAATAGCATTGCTAATTTCGTTGTTAAACCATTTCGGCGGCTTTGTTGACATCGAAACTGTTTTAGTGGGTATAAAAATGTTCTGTAATATTCGAGAGAGAGAGAGAGAGAGAGAGAGAGAGAGAGAGAGAGAGAGAGAGAGAGAGAGAGAGAGAGAGAGTTACAAGGAGTTACAAGGAAAAGAAGTACCTCAAAAGGCCTTGCGGCCCATACCGAGGAGGTACCAATGGCAACGGGTGCCAGGGAAAATTTTGTAAAAGTTTATTTTTCTTTCAACTATCCTAGCAGTAGTAGAAAACTGGATAGAAAAGTAGAAGGCTCTCTCCCCACCCTCCGCTCCTTCCCTGCCAGAGGCAGGCATGGAAAAAGGTTGAAGAAAATACCTTGACCCTGGAAAAGTAGCCAAGGGAATTTTACAGGAAAGTGGAGAATATATAAATAGCTCTATATTTAGCTCGCTCACAGAGACACCGTGCAACCGAACTCCTGCAGAGTTTTCTTATGTTTTAGTCTTAAACTATGAGAGTATTCAGTACTTTGTCTAGCCTATTTTTAAACACATTTACACTTTGACTGGAAACAACTTCTGAGGGAAGTTGGTTCCAGATATTAACTATTTTATAGGAAAAGAAATTTCCGCAGACTGAGGTCCTAAATGTCTTTACACACTCAAATAGTGTGCAAGATTTGGTCTAACCTTTTCTTGAACTGATCCACAGAGGAACTGTTCACAACTTCCGAAGGTAACCTGTTCCATGTGTCACAGATCTTATACGTAAAGTAATTCCCACATACACTAGTCCTAAACCTTTTCAAATCCAACTTCCAACCATTGTTGCGAGTTGGGTTATCATTTAAACTAAACATACTTCTAAAATCGACATCGTTGAACCCGCGTAAGAGCTTGAAAACCTCGATCAGTTGACCGCGCAGCTCCGAGTTTAAGCGAAAACAAGTTCAGGGCGCGTAACCGTCGATTGTAACCCATATGCCCAACGGAAGGGATTAACTTTGTGGCCCTCGCCTGCACCCGCTCCAGCCTCTCAACATCTTTTCTGAGGGTGGGCGACCAGAACTGCACAGCATACTCCAGGTGCGGCCGAACAAGGGAATTGTACAGTGAGAGCACAATCTCCTTGTTCCGAAACTGAAATTGCCTCCTGATATAACCCAATAGTTTCTGGGCTTTCTTTTCCACCTCTACACACTGTTTCGTAAACTTAAGGTCGCTGCTAATTAGCACACCCAAGTCCTTTTCTAAATAGTACCTCGATATTACTACCCAACATCGAGTAGTCCGACTTGGGATTGGCGTAGCCAATGTGCATCACTTTGCATTTACCCAAGTTAAACGGCATTTGCCATTTTTCGGACCACTCTCCTATCCTACCTAGGTCCGCACGCAGTTCCTCGATCGCTTCGGGCGTCCCAACATTGGCCCCAAGCTTGGTGTCATCAGCGAATTTGGCGATCCGACTGACGATGCCACCGTCGATATCATTTATGTAAATGTAAACAACAGTGGCCCCAAAACGGAACCCTGAGGAACCCCACTAGTGACCGAGGCCCACCCGAACTAGCCCCTTTAATTACAACCCTCTGCCGCCTATTCCTCAGCCAGTTTTCAATCCACCTACCTATTTCCCCACCGATACCCAGCGCGCGCACTTTCGCCATTATCCGCGGTGAGGTACCTTATCAAAGGCTTTCTGAAAGTCGAGATAAAGTATATCAATCGCCCTACTCTTATCGTACTCACCAACATGACGTGGAAAAAACTCGAGCAAGTTGGTGAGACACGACCTATGCCGTCTAAACCCATGTTGGGAGTCCCCAAGCAGCTTGTAGGAATCCAAATGGTCAACGATTCTATCAGCTATTATCCTTCTAATAATTTACCTACAACTGAAGTGAGACTAATAGGACGATAGTTCCATGGACTTTCGTGATCCCCTTTCTTAAAGATAGGGGTCACGTTGGCTTCCCTCCAGTCACCAGGCACCTGGCCCATCTCCAACGATTTGTTGAAGACTGTAGCCAGGTGGGGAGCCACCTGGTTCGCGCACTTCTCGCAACACTCTGGGGAGAAACTGGTCTGGCCAGAGAGAGAGAGAGAGAGAGAGAGAGAGAGGAGATGAGAGAGAGGAGAGAGAGAGAGAGAGAGAGAGAGTTACAAGGAGTTACAAGGAAAAGAAGTACCTCAAAAGGCCTTGCGGCCCATACCGAGGAGGTACCAATGGCAACGGGTGCCAGGGAAAATTTTGTAAAAGTTTATTTTTCTTTCAACTATCCTAGCAGTAGTAGAAAACTGGATAGAAAAGTAGAAGGCTCTCTCCCACCCTCCGCTCCCTCCCTGCCAGAGGCAGGTACGGAAAAAGGTTGAAGAAAATACCTTGACCCTGGAAAAGTAGCCAAGGAAATTTTACAGGAAAGTGGAGAATAT
This sequence comes from Bathynomus jamesi, assembly GCA_023014485.1. Classification (NCBI taxonomy): domain Eukaryota; kingdom Metazoa; phylum Arthropoda; class Malacostraca; order Isopoda; family Cirolanidae; genus Bathynomus; species Bathynomus jamesi. The sequence continues at coordinate 614,130 of JAJOZX010000446.1, forward strand.
ATAAATAGCTCTATATTTAGCTTGCTCACAGAGACACCGTGCAAGCGAACTCCTGCAGAGTTTTCTGATGTTTTATCTTAAACTATGAGTGTGTTCAGTACTTTGTCTAGCCTATTTTTAAACAGATTTACACTTTGACTGGAAACAACCTCTGAGGGAAGTTGGTTCCAGATATTAACTATTTTATAGGAAAAGAAATTTCCGCAGACTGAGGTCCTAAATGTCTTTACACACTCAAATAGTGTGCAAGATTTCGTCTACCCTTTTCTTGAACTGATCCACAGAGGAACTGTTCACAACTTCCGAAGGTAACCTGTTCCATGTGTCACAGATCTTATACGTAAAGTAATTCCCACACACACTAGTCCTAAACCGTTTCAAATCCAACTTCCAACCATTGTTGCGAGTTGGGTTATCATTTAAACTAAACATACTTCTAAAATCGACATCGTTGAACCCGCGTAAGAGCTTGAAAACCTCGATCAGTTGACCGCGCAGCCTCCGAGTTTCAAGCGAAAACAAGTTCAGGGCGCGTAACCGTCGATTGTAGCCCATATGCCTAACGGAAGGGATTAACTTTGTGGCCCTCGCCTGCACTCGCTCCAGCCTCTCAATATCTTTCCTGAGGGTGGGCGACCAGAACTGCACAGCATACTCCAGGTGCGGCCGAACAAGGGAATTGTACAGTGAGAGCACAATCTCCTTGTTCCGAAACTGAAATTGCCTCCTGATATAACCCAATAGTTTCTGGGCTTTCTTTTCCACCTCTACACACTGTTTCGTAAACTTAAGGTCGCTGCTAATTAGCACACCCAAGTCCTTTTCTAAATCAGTCACCTCGATATTACTACCCAACATCGAGTAGTCCGACTTGGGATTGGCGTAGCCAATGTGCATCACTTTGCATTTACCCAAGTTAAACGGCATTTGCCATTTTTCGGACCACTCTCCTATCCTACCTAGGTCCGCACGCAGTTCCTCGATCGCTTCGGGCGTCCCAACATTGGCCCCAAGCTTGGTGTCATCAGCGAATTTGGCGATCCGACTGACGATGCCACCGTCGATATCATTTATGTAAATGATAAACAACAGCGGCCCCAAAACGGAACCCTGAGGAACCCCACTAGTGACCGAGGCCCAACCCGAACTAGCCCTTTAATTACAACCACTCTGCCGCCTATTCTTCAGCCAGTTTTCAATCCACCTACCTATTTCCCCACCGATACCCAGCGCGCGCACTTTCGCCATTAGCCGGCGGTGAGGTACCTTATCAAAGGCTTTCTGAAAGTCGAGATAAAGTATATCAATCGCCCTACTCTTATCGTACTCACCCAACATGACGTGGAAAAACTCGAGCAAGTTGGTGAGACACGACCTATGCCGTCTAAACCCATGTTGGGAGTCCCCAAGCAGCTTGTAGGAATCCAAATGGTCAACGATCCTATCCGCTATTATCCCCTCTAATAATTTACCTACAACTGAAGTGAGACTAATGGGACGATAGTTCCCTGGACTTTCGTGATCCCCTTTCTTAAAGATAGGGGTCACGTTGGCTTCCCTCCAGTCACCAGGCACCTGGCCCGTCTCCAACGATTTGTTGAAGACTGTAGCCAGGTGGGGAGCCACCTGGTCGCGCACCTCCCGCAACACTCTGGGGAGAAACTGGTCTGGCCCAGGAGCCTTAAACGCGCTCAGTTTGTCTATTCTATCGGCAACGACTGTCGCGGTACATCGAACACTATCCAGGCCAGCACCTTCGTGCCTCACGCCTGGCTCGGGGATGATGCGGGTGTCCTCCCTGGTGAACACTCCCGCAAAGTACTCATTAAGCACATTGGCGATGTCCGCGTCGAGGTCCGCAGAACGCCGCTTCCGTCCTTTAACGGACCTATCATGCTTCTAATGGGCTTTCTACTATTAACATAACTGAAGAACTCCTTAGGGTTCCCTTGCAGAGGCTTGCCACCCGTAGTTCTTCGTTACGTTTCGCTAGCCTAACCTTCGCCTTCACTTCCCTACACAGGCGGACATACGCTAAAGTGTTCTCATGGGAACGATTGGCCTTCGCCCTCCTATACGCTACTTTCCTATTTCGGATAGCCGAAGCGATGTCACGATTGAACCACTTAGGCTGCGTTGAAGCAGGGGTGACCGGTTTTGAGGGTATGGCAGCAGACTGCAGCACCATAAACTCGTCCCGGAATGCACTCCACACTCCCTCAACATCGCCGCCGACCTCTAACCCATCTCCTACGCTATCCCTGAGGCTAACAAAGTTCGCCCGCCGGAGATCGAGCTTACTGCCTCTCGAGTTACTACGCTTCACCCGAGGGACGCACACACGGAACCTAATAAGACGTGATCACTCCCGCCCAACGATTCGTCAACGGTGAGGCCAGTGACGAGGTTGTCTTCGGTCGTGAACACTAAGTCTAGAACGCTTTCGCCTCGTGTAGGCTCGTTGACCCACTGAGTGAGGAAGTTCTCATCAGCAAAGTCAACTAGCCTCCTCCCTTCAGCATCGGCAGTCCTGTTTTCCCACTTTATGCCGCGACAGTTGAAGTCTCCTAAAACTACACACACCCTATCCCCTAGCAGGCTACTGAGTTCGGTGTACAGGGCTGTATCCTCCTCGAGGAGGAGATGCGGAGGTCTGTACACCAAGATTAACCTATAGTTCGTCCCTCCCACGTTCAGATCGACGCCAAGCAGCTCCCGTTCCGACCGGAACTGGCAGTCAACCGGACTCAACGTGTCTCTGACGTATATTAGTACCCCACCCCTCCCCACGGGTGCGGTCTTTGCGAAACATTCTATACCCGGGAATTTCGAACTCCCCAACGTAGTCCCTACGATCAGTATGAATCCAGGACTCGGTGATAGCAACGATATCCTGGTATTCTGATGCTAAGAGCGCCCGTAGCTCGCAAAACTTGTTCCTAATTGACCTAGCATTAAAAAGCATTGCACGGAGGGAGCCTTCCCTATTCTGACCGCCCCCTAGCACGACCCGTTTCCCGAACAGCCAGGGCTGTCGGGAGTTGAAGAGCCCCTCACTAACGAGGGGGCAACTTCCGCAGGAGACTGAGCCCCCTCCAACGTAGGAGGAGGGTCACCCACCTGTACTTCGACGCACCCTTCAGTTGAAGGTACGTCCGCCACCGGCTCATCCTCATCTCTCCCCGGTGGGGGCCCATCATCTCTCCCCGGACTCGACCTCACCATTCTGTATAGGTGCCGGTCGAGCAGCGCGCCTAGCACACCTTTACCCTTGTTATTGAGGTGGACACCATCCCTCTGGTAAAGGTCCCACCTACCCGAAAATGCATCGAAGGGGTCAATAAACTTCACGCCCAGCGGAACGCACAAGTCTTGTACCCTCTCGTTGATGCCAATGACCTTACTGAGCGCGTGGTCACTGGCATTCATTCGCGGTAAAATACCCATTAACATTCCCTGTCTGTCTTCAGTTTTAGATCATCCGCAAGAGACATGATCTCGGTGATGATCCCTTCTGTAAGACCTACCCCACCGCCTTTGAGGAACAGGTCATTGCCACCAGCGTGGACAACGATCGCAGTCCTCCGACTAGCCACGCGCACCTTCTCTACCTCCTTCCTTAAGTGCGCCGTTCCCGCCCAGGTAAGCACTTACCTTCCTCCCATCCCGGTTTGCAGAAGCAAAGTACTCTCCTGGCCCTGAATCTGCGAGTCCCCAATCAAAACGGTGTCTTCCTCCTTCGAGCAGGGAGACTAAAGCGGTTAGAGGTCTTGACAGGGCAACTGGGGTCTCAGGCTTCGGCTTCGCACCTTCTTGCCCGAGACCTTTCGAAACCCGTCGCCACCCATACACGCAGTACACCACCCGACCCACCCGACTGGTAGCTACATCCTTCGGTTTCTTTGGGCCATCAGTAGGCCCATTCCCACCCTTTCTTCATTGGCCCCTTCCCACCCTTCTCTATCGATCCCTTCCCACCCTTCTCTATCAGCCCCTTCTTTGCGCCCTCCCTTTGTTCTAGATACTTAATCTTATAGTTTAAATCTACTGGTGTGTTTTTAATTTGATCTTGTCCACTGGGTTGGATTTCCAGTGCTACGACCATAGCTTCAAGCTTTTTTACTAATTCCTTTAGCTCTTTAACTTCCTTTTCGTGGTTATCTCTAAGTTTACAAAACAAACATACACTAAGGGATGTGATATCGCTGATACTACCTTCAGGGAAGTCAACGCACCTTTGATTAACTTTACATTTAAAGCATTCTGCTTTCAATTTAGCTGGCCCTGCCATATTTTCTCTCTTATTTTTTTTTCTGAATCTGAATAAGATAAAGCGTTCTAGCAATGAAAACTATGCAAAAACGTTCTGACCAGTATATAAAAAGGGGGGGGGGGTGAATTCATCCCGCGCGTAGACGCATCCACCTATTTGCAAGTGACGTTCATCCCTTCCAGAAGACTACACCTCTCGTTGCTGCCGCACCGACCAAAGGTCTCCCCAGGGCCGGACCATCCCAAACGTGTCGCAGCTACCAACTGACAAACACTCGCGACGCAGGCATCACGGATTTTCCGCCAGGAGCGACAGCGAGATGCAGCCCCTTACTAAGTCTTACTAGTCACTCACAAGCGGCCAAACTCTTAGAATCCAGTGTTCAAGGGATATCCCACCAGACCCAGAGCCCACGCCCGAGACTTTACGCTGGCCTGGCAGCCAGCTGGGCAGTAAAGCTCTCTCACCTCAGAGCAGTACAGCCAAGCACCATCAATAGGTCACCAAAGAACGGTCGCAGGGGGCTGGTCAGGCCATTACGCGTTAGGAATGGGCTTAACGGGGCACTAGCCACACTCCATTCATCGCGCCCCTACGCCTGGGACCCCTCCATCCCAGTCTCTCACAACCTACGAGCGTTAAATGGGTTATTTATAGAGGTTCCAAAGCCTCTCTTCCCACGCATGAGGTAGCAGTAGGGTCCTAATAGTAAAAGAAGAGAAAAAGACTTAATACTAAAGAAAAGTTTTTTTTTTTTTTTTTTTTTTTTTTTTTGCAGTGAGAGGAGAACAACCTTAACGTAAGCTAAAAGGACAGGGTAGGGATGGGATGGGGTCCTAGTAACCCACGGGACGGGATTGTGCAAAATACTTCACCCGCCCTCCCGAAAGAGAGAGAGAGAGAACCTAAAGGAACTGGCAGCCAGTTTCCTCTAGAATCCCACGACTTCGGGACCGGAGGGCTGTCACACCCCAAGTATAAAGTTTACAACATCCAGAAAAAATGTCATAACCTTTATACCCCTGCGGAGGAGAGAGAAGAGAGGAGAGAGAGAGAGAGAGAGAGAGAGAGAGAGAGAGAGAGGAGAGAGAGAGGCTCGTGTTAACAAATATGTGTGTGTATATACAATATTATGAAAGGATTAAGGTATTAGGATCTCGATAACTGTACGTGAGGATTCTTTTCGGTTTAAATTTTTAAAATATCAGCAATTCAATCGCTGCTGCCGGAGCCATACGTGAGTTTCGTGTAATGAAAATTTTCTTCAATTCTATTTACTTTTCTTTACTCTTGCCTTGCGTTATTATCACTCTTTCTACTTATTTACACTAATTTCTCTGTATTATGTAAATGGGTAGCTGGTAGCGTGGCCCGCCATTGAAACTTAAGCGAACAAAGCGAGGGAGGAGGGAAATTACAACGATTATCACTATTTTCTGATTTGTATTTATGTTGCAACAATGCACAGGACAGAGAAGGCGCGCTGGGACTTCATCATTTATAATTTCTACAGATCTACAGAAGCTAAGGCTAACAAAGACCCTAAGATCCACTCAAAGGTTAGCCCGAGAGAAAAGAAAGAGTAGGGGGTTAAAAGAAGAAACTAAGGGGTTAAGTAAGTAGCAACACCTATCACTCATAGGTTAACATTCATTCAGAAAAAGAGAAAAAAGACTCTCCATCATCATCCGCCGGCCATTGCCGAAAGTCAGAAAAATAGTCGGAGAGGATAGGAAAGGGGTGAAAGATGAAAAGAAGTAAAATAAGAACGCTTACAAACCATGCAAACACAGTCTTACTCACAGTCTTACCATGCAAACTACAGACATGCAAGTAAAGAGAGTTACAGACATGCAAGTAAGGAGAGGTTAAGAAAAAAAAAAGTAGGTAAAGTTAAACAAAAAGTGGATTAGTTTACTCTACGAGCTACATCTACGTTCGTGTTAGTCTAATTTTTTATTTTATTTTATTGCTGGCATCACACGCTGGCATGTCACAAGTTGGCATTAATCGTCAACAGACTCATCCTCGACCACCACCCTCAGAGCTCCTGTTACTAATTGCTTTTTATTTTAAACAACGTTAATATTTTTAAAATGCCTATCTAAACGGTTCTTAAACATATTAACGCTGGTAGAGTGAACGACTGACGCGGGAAGATTATTCCATTTATCAATTACTTTAAACGTAAAGAAGTTTTTAGCGATATCAGTAATGAAACACTGCCACGCAACTTAAATCCGTTATTACGAGTATTGCTATTATCGAAAGTGAAGAGTTTGTCAAAATTTACGTTATCAATGTTATTAACGATTTTGAAAACTTCAATAAGCTCACCCTTTAATCTCCTAGTTTCGTGAATGCAAGTCTAACACTTTAATCCTATCTTCATAAGGCTTGTTGCGCAATGACGGAATTAGTTTCGTGGCACGACGCTGAACCCTTTCTAATCTATCAATATCCTCGCGCAAATGCGGGCACCAAAACTGAACGGCCTATTCTAAATGAGGCCTGACTAGGGACTTGTAAAGGGGCAATATAATATCCTTCGATTTAAATTCTAAATTACGCGCTATGAAGCCTAACATCCTATTAGCTTTTGCGCAAGACTCCAGGCACTCGTTCCTAACCTTTAAATCCTTAGATACGCGTACACCTAAATCTACTTCCTCGTCAACGCTCGCTAACTCTACCATTCATCGTGTACGTGTAATTATTGTTACGAGAACCTATATGCAAAACTTTACATTTGTCTACGTTAAATTGCATCTGCCACTTAAGTGTCCACTCCATAATCCTATTTACATCGTCTTGGAGCCTATTTCTATCATCCTCGTTAACAACCCTACCGCCTATTTTAGTATCGTCCGCGAATTTTGACATGTTATTAGTCAATCCTACATCTATGTCGTTAATGTAAATTACGAATAGCAATGGGCCTAATACTGAACCCTGTGGAACACCGCTACCTACATCCAACCACCCCGATTCACTACCATTAACAACGACCCTCTGTCTCCTAGCACGAAGTCATTCCTCTAACCAGTTAGCTACCTGACCGCGTATACCGTGCGCTTTAACCTTCGCAATTAATCTTCTATGCGGAACTGTATCGAACGCCTTTTTAAAATCTAAATAAATAAGTCAGCCGCTCTATGCCTATCGTATTCGCGCACTATTTCGTTATAAAATTCTAACAAATTAGTTAAACAGGATCTGTGGCGTTGAAACCCATGCTGACTATTATTAATCAAATCTCTACTTTCTAAGTGTTCTATGATACGATCCCTAACTACGGATTCCAAAAGTTTACCGACAATTGACGTTAAGCTAATGAGCCTATAATTGCTAGCTACTGTGCGGTCGCCTTTTTGAAAAATAGGTGTGACGTTAGCTAACTTGAAGTCTTCAGAAATAATCACCGTTTCGAGTGACTGATTAAAAATCTTCGCTAAGGGGCCAACAATAACGTCTTTCAAATCTTTCAAATGTCTGGGATAAAAAGAGTCAGGGCCTGGAGCCTTGCTAACTTTTAGCCTATCGATATAATGCGCAATCTCACCCTCGTAAACAGTTATTTCATCCAAAATATTCTCGCTACTAAATCGAACGATATGGTCCACGTGGGGACATTATTTACGCCCTTCTACGGTAAAAACTGTCGCAAAAAAGTAATTGAAAATACCAGCCATCGCCTGAGCGTCAGAAGCCAAAGCGCCGTTAACATCTAATAGAGGGCCTATGTTATCTTTTTTCGGCTTTCAATTATTGACCAATTCCAAAAACTTTTTTGGATTATGTTTACTCTCCGCAGCTATAAGTATCTCTAAATTACGCTTGGCATTCCTAACTGATCTTTTAACGTGACGTCTAAGCTCGATATATAGGGTGTAAATAAATGATTATCCTGATTAAAGCATGCTATAACTTTTAAATAAACACACGTATTCAAACACAGTTTTAATCATAAGTAGATAAACATACAAAGTTTTGATACATAGTTAATGTACTTAGTAAGCTTCCACATGTGCACCCCTAGTGGCGCGTAAAATGTCTAAACGGTATTCACACTCACGCCACACATTTTCCAACATTTGTGGGTTAACTGTTGCAATTGCATCCGTAATGCGTTCTCGCAATGTCCTGATATCTGGAACAACTGTTGCATAAACCAAACCTTTAACATGACCCCAGAGAATGAAATCCAGCGGGGTAATGTCTGGTGATCTTGGGGGCCATGGGATTGGCCCGTCCCTGCCAATCCATCGATTTGGAAATGTTGCGTCGAGAGTTTCACGAACAACATGCGCTCAATGAGGGGGTGCCCCATCTTGTTGGAAGATAAGAGTTGGCTGCCTGTCCTGCAGCTGGGGGATGGCGTAATTGGTGAGCTTATCCAGGTACACAGTTGCGGAAACAGTGTTCTCAGCGAAGAAGAAAGGACCAATTATCTGGTCATGCATTAGTCCACACCAGACATTGATCTTCGGACTGCCTCGAATATGCTCCCTTACGGCACGTGGGTTTTCCGATCCCCAAATACGCACATTGTGTCGGTTGACTCTACTACTAAGATGAAACGTAGCCTCGTCTGAAAAACAGACACGTAACAAGAAGTCATTACCCTAGTCAATGCTGTTCAAAATGTCAATAGCGAATTGTTCACGTTTTGGACGGTCATCAGGCTTCAGTTCTTGAACAATTTGTACCTTGTAGGCGTGTAACTTCAAACGTTTGTGTAACATTTTGTGCACCGTAGACTTCGGTATCTTTAGTTGGCATGAAGCTTGTCTCACCGATTTCCTTGGTGACCGTGTGAAAGCAGTTTGAATGTTTTCCACCGTCCCATCGGAAACTGATGGGCTACCATTGCTTTTTCCCTTTTCCACATTTCCAGTTTCCAAGAATTTTTTCATCCACGACTTAATTAACTTCACATCAGGTGAATTCTTTCCATACTTTGTTCTGAACCTTCGCTGAACACTGACAGGAGATTTTGTTTCTGCAAGCCACACAACACATTGTGCCTTCTCTGTCACAGACGCCATCTTAACTGAACAGCTACTACAGAGCTCCTAGCGGCGAATGCGGTAGACGAAAAACACCAGCACAGAAACTCTATGCGTGTACGAGATCACCTGTAAAAAGAAAACGGATGTAAGATTCGTCATTAAAACATGAGAGCATACTGTTTTCAGGGTAAACATTTATGGACACCCTGTATCTATCGAAGTTAGCTGCCGTACCATTGCGCTTATTAAGTCTATACGCTCTGTTGCGCTCGTTTATGAACTCGCCTATTTCCCTAGTCCACCATTTGGGCCTACCATGATTTCTAGCGCGCTTGGGCCTACGAGGAATAAACTCCCTTTCAGTATTCATAAAACTTTCTTTAAACGCCTCCCAATGCAAATTTGTGTCATTACCCATAAATAAGTTATTCCAGTCCACTACTCCCATCCTGTCCGCAAAACTATCAAAATTAGCCCTACGAAAATCAGGGACTTCTATTACGTTACTATCCTTAGTGTTTTCTATCAATAACTTAAACCTAAGAATTTGATGATCACTACATCCTAAACTCTCGCCTACTTCTAAACCTTCGACTATATTTTCGCCGTTCATCATCACCAAATCTAAAATATTGTCACCGCGCGTTGGTTCGGTAACCAGCTGTCGTAAAAAATTATCTTCCATGAACTCAATCAATCTTAAACCCTCCTCATTACCAGTAAAAGTCTCGTAATTAACATTAGGGCAGTTAAAGTCTCCGACAATTATACTATTCCGATTGTCAATAAAGTTATCAAGAAGTGCGTAATATCTAGTATCGGTATCGAGGGGTTGAATGGGAGGTCTATAAACAACAACAAAATTAAAACTAATACTACGCGCCATAACTTCAACGCATATCGCATTAATTGCTGTCGGAAAATCTATCTTAACCTCGATAGCCCTAAGGGAATTACGAATGTACAGCAAAACGCCGCCACCAATCCTATGTAACTTATCATTAGTAAAGAGTTTAAAACCCGGTATATCAAGTTACCCTAACAAGTCCCGAGTCACGGTATTTAACCACGTTTCAATGATAGCATCTGTATCGTAGTTGCCGGAATAAATTATTGCCTTAAATTCGTTTAATTTATTTCTAATACTACTTGCGTTACAATAAAAGACGTTTAAGTTATTTTTTACAACGGGCCGGCGTTTTAAACTATTTTTCACGTCGGGCCCGCGTTCCCCGGACCCACAACGTTTAAAGAAGGCTTCGACCTATACAGCTTTCGTACATTTTCGTCAATTAACCTGCCTAGCCTAGCACTACCTATTTCATTAAAATGCACCCCATCTTTTATAAAAAGGCTAGGATCACTGAATTCGGACCACAGCTTTACGAAGGGTACATTTTCCTCAGCACAAACCTCTTCTAATTTATTATTCAAAAATATTGTTTTAGACGTAATCCTAAGACTCAAACCGTGCCTAGGGGTAATACCTAAAACTAAAGACCTATCTGACCTCGCCTTTAGGGACCTAATTAACCCCCTATATCTCTCCAAAAGGTCAGGCACTCTCGTATCGGGCCTATACGAGTCGTTGCCCCCTACCATCGTCACCAACATCGAGTGACGGGAGGCAACGTCAATCCTGTCCACCTCGTCTCTAACTCTGTCAACCCTGGCCCCTGGGAGATAGACCCTCCTCCTCTTGGTTGTTTTCCGTTTAACGAACTCTGTGTCCATATGGCTCACTAAAGAGTCCCCAATTAAAATAGTTTCCCCCTCATTCACGTCCCTTTCCAAATGGGCGAAAGGGTTCGAAACCTCGATAGTGGAGGGATTCCTATCACCTAACGTACGCGGCCTAGCTCTCCCCTTAACTTCTCTAAATCCCTCCCCATCTACTAATCTCGGACCAACCTTAACCCCTTCCTCAACTCTATCCAACCTTCCCGACAAGCTACCTAAACTAGAAACTAGGTTACGCACCTCACCCTTCAAATTACTAATGTCTTCAACGTCAGTATTGGTTCGGCTTTCGTCAACCGTAGCCCTACCCCTGCCCTCATCAAGCGTTGCAAGTCTTTCCATTACTTCACGTGCACTGCGTTTTATGTCAACTATTTCCTCCCTTAACTCGCAAAAGAAACAACCTGATCTCTCGGTAATCGCCATAGGACTGCCGTTCTAATCTTTAAATTCCGAATACCACCGGTTTACCCTACACCTAACACACTACACTTTCTGCGACGGCATCGCGCAGTTAAAAATTAGTTTATAACCGTCACGAGTTTAAGTTAAATTAAGCTGGCACGCTATGAAAACTTCTAAATCGCTAAAAACCACTAATATTCAATTACTTAACTAACAATGTGAATATAAACATAAGTATATAAAATTCAAAACTTTTCAAAAGTAAAATTCTTAGCAAATTTTATTTTATATTTCAAACAAATTCATTTTATACATTTTTAAATATCTTAATTTCATACAGTTTTAATCAGTTTATTATACTCTAAAAACATTAAATTTCTTATTAAACATTATTATATTTTTTATAAAAAAAAATACACGACATTCCTTTCACTTACCAGTTTTCCCTTCATTCTTTTTTTTTCTTTAAAATAATTTCCCCTAATCTTCCTCTCAGTGCCCCGTAACCCTTACCACTTCCACTTTCCCCTACTCCCCACTCATCCACTCATGCCACTTGAAAACATACTGCAAATATCTGTCAAACCCTCCAACAATTCTTCTTTATAATGTACAGGCCACTGCAATAGTTCCGCTCCACCCTCTCCGAGATGTGTAAACAACGAAGTCCCTCTTAACCCTTTACTGCCCAAAAGGACAAATTTGTAACCTTTCAAATACACGCATTCATAACTTAACCCTACAAAATATTTGGGCAGTAAAGGGTTAAACCCCAGTCCCCAACCCTCACTCCCTCCCTCTCCTGCTCCCCCTCTCAGGTGTTGTCATAGTAATATTTTTATTTTTTTGAAACCCAATGACAGAATGAATATCTTGTTCACTGTAGTTTTGGTGGTAATACGACGATGACTATGTATTTTATTCATACATTATTCCCAATTTTAGGGAATAGAGTAGTTAGGTTATTTCACAAAGGTGCGATATTTTGAAAACTTTCAATAATAGGATTTTGATGTGGCCATGTTCGCGTTCGGAACTTTCGCCGCCGGACTTTTCGCCGTCGGACTTTTCGCCGCCGGAATTTTCGCCGCAAGGAATTTTCGCCGCAAGGAATTTTCGCCGCAAGGAATTTTCGCTGCAAGGAATTTTCGCCGCCGCAAAAGAAATTTTAAAAAATAAAAAATAAGTTGACGATTGGTTAGGTTAAGTCGTAATATTTTCGTTAGTTTTAACGTTTTATTTGATGGATTCATTTAAAAAATGTCTCCTAAAGATCTTAGCGTAGTTTACGTTCTATTATGTACTTTTGCAACATATCCATATTCTTTTGCCTCCATTTTCTAATATTTCTTGATGAAGTTGCAATTGATGGCATTAGATAACAACCTGCAATTTTTAAAAAATAAAAAATAAGTTGACGATTGGTTAGGTTAAGTCGTAATATTTTCGTTAGTTTTAACGTTTTATTTGCTGGATTCATTTAAAAAATGTCTCCTAAAGATCCTAGCGTAGTTTACGTTCTATTATGTACTTTTGCAACATATCCATATTCTTTTGCCTCCATTTTCTAATATTTCTTGATGAAGTTGCAATTGATGGCATTAGATAACAACCTGCATCATCTAGGCTTGCAGAAGCATCGGCAATTGGTGATCTTGCAGATAATTGGGAGTTAGTAGCAGTCGTTGTCATATTTGCTATTGTGGCGTACACTTTAGGCTTTGATGGGTTTGCAGAATGACTATGCTCACCAAATGTTTTGCAAATTACTATTTTAGCGTCACTTTCTAAAACTGTATGCACTCTTGACTTGCAGTTTTTTATTTCACACTTCCAATACGATTTTATAAAACTTTGACAGTATCTGTTATTGCATGTGCAGTATCACTTTAAACCATCAAAAATGGTTTTTAAAAACCTAAGGGTTCAAAACCTTTTAAGTACATGAAATCACTTATTTAAGAGAATGAATAAATGAAAATTTCCAAGTCATCCAAACCCGATGTATTAGAGAGTTCAGAAAATTTGGTAGGCTTATATTTATATGGAAGTAGGAACATTGCCAGCCGGAAAATTTCCAGGCGGAAAATTTCCAGCCGGAAAATTGCCAGTGGGGAAAATTGCCAGTGAGAATATTGCCAGCCGGAATATTGCCAGTGAGAAAAAACTAAAATTCACAAAAAAGGATTTATTTATTAAAATATTATTATTTAAAATTTTAAAATGCTAAAACTTGTTAAGGAAAGGAAAGCCTCAAAAAGTATGAAGATTATAAGCAATAGATCGAAGAAATGTCAATTTATCTTCTTCATTATACTGACGGATGACTTTCTCCAATCTGTCATTGATATTTTTGTACTTTATGGCAGTATGTCTCTCTTCCCCTCTTTCGAAGTGCAATTTCTTGGTCTGAGCTAAAGCCTTTTCGTTAAAGCTAACGAAAATATCACGACTTAACCTAACCAATCGTCAAGGGCGTACAAAGGACCAAACCTGGCATTCAATGAACCTAACCGGGTATTCAATAATTTTACCATAGGTTTCGATACATATATATATATACAGATATATATATATATATATATATATATATATATATATATATATATAATATATATATATATAATAGTATATATAGTTTAATCGCGGTGCTGGGGCCTTCGGGCCCAGTAATTTTAATTATTTTATTTATGTATTAACACCCAGGTGCACAACCTGGGGACCTAATCAATATGTGTGTGAAGGTTCATGTTTGTAACTGCTTCCATTTTGGAGTTATGGCTGGAACACACACACACGCACACACACACACACACACACGTCCTTTTTCTCAATTACTTTATTTCTTACTTTCTAAATTTTTACATATTTTTGTCACTGGCAATTTTCCGCCTGGCAATATTCTCACTGGCAATTTTCCGCCTGGCAATATTCCGCCTGGCAATATTCCGTACACGATTTATATATCTATACAAATTATATATTTTGCGGCGAAAATTCTTTACGGCGAAAATTCCTTGCGGAGAAAATTCCTACGGCGAAAATTCCTGCGGCGAAAATACCTAGATTGGGCCATGTTATAGTTAAAATGTAACATAAGTTGTATTACAAATAAGTTGTATTACAAAGTAGTATTACAAATGTAGTATTACATAAGTTGCATTAGAAAGTAGTATTACTACTGTACTGTTATGCCGTGCATCCCAATCCGGGCGATACATATGGTTTCATTCCGAGTTACCCCGGCTTTTCACACTCATCAAGGTCTCTAAGAACAGTAAAAACGTGTTCTTTATAATCAATACTTAAAAAAAGGGTGTCCAGCTGAATTTCGCATACTCCAACCTCATACGAATCACGACCCAATTCAATTGAGCCATGGAGTTCTGTTACAAAGTTGGCTAGGGTGTTGTTAGGGTGTACAGAGAGAAGAAGAGGACGGTAGTGTGAAGTAGAAATGGTTAGGCGACATGTTGCATACTATTAAGCTTCATTATTGCATCAGCTTTTAGATAGGTGTTGAAGCTTTCTGGGTACCCTAGCCATTCACCAGGTACATTTTTCTCTTTCCTGAACCTTTGCTTCCTAAACATTTTTCAATTTTAAACACATTTGTTTCCTAAATTAAATGTCACTTTCTGCAGCTCCTCGCGGTAAAAGCCTCCTGCGATTTCTTCCCCATTCAAATCTTCAATGTAATACAACATTATCTCGCCTTTAGGTCTCATAGCCCTGACTTTAAAAATCTTACGTGTCCAGCCTTTCTCAAATCCTTTCGCGAGTTTATTTCCTGAACGCGACAGCCTTACATAATCATTGATTTTGAAACGCTCAGTGTGTGTCGGTGTTCTACGAATATCTCTTCTCGCATCAGGCTCTGCGGGCGTACCTCTTTCTAAAATCTCGTTAGGTGTCCTAATCGTGCGATGGTGTGATTGTATGATGAGGCCAATGATTCCACAATGTCTATATATCTGCATGTGTTTTTATGTGTAAAATAGCGATGCATGCGTTCCTTTATGGTACGTTGAACTCTTTCAGCTAAAGAGGCCTTATGTATACAATTGCTAGTGTAGTAGCTGATATTAAACTTTGTCAGCATGTTCTGAAAAGCTCGGCCTATAAATTCTTTCCCCATATCCGTACAAAAATAGCCAGGAACCCTGTTTCCTTTCAACATCTGCGTTTTGGTGGCTTTAGCAACTGTTTCAGGCGATTTATTTTTGAGGGGAATTAGCCACAGACATCTAGAGAATACATCTATTATGAATGGGATGTAGCGGTAACCATCGTTATATACTGAATATCTTTGCATGTCTTGTTAAATCTGCTTGCCAAATAGAGTCAATCGATGCCGCTGTTGTTTTGGCTGTTTCAAACCTTTTTCTCACAGGCTTATGAAGTGTATAAGCATCCTGCTCCCGGAAAAACCTCTCAACAGTTTTTTTCCCTACTCCATCATTATAAACACCTCTGTACAGTCTATCAACACCGCCGTAGGAGGCTGGGCTAGAAATATCATAATAACGTTTTCTTAATATGTTAGCCATTTACATATTTTAGAGGCACGTGGAGAGGGTTGACTGTTGTTGTTGTTTGGTCTTCTTTCTCCTCTTCGGATATGCTACCGCTGGGAGTAATGGCGTGCTCAGTTGTGGCACATGCTAGGCATGTTCCAAGTCTTTTAACCTGTTCAGATTTCCTACAATGTTTTGGGGACATTTGTTTGTTGTGGTCTTGCTTTAATATACTTCCATCTTGATGATGAGCGCCGCCTATCCCACTTTCTCACCAGATCATGCACGATTTCTACGAAATTCGAGCACTGAACATTTGTTCATTCCACAATGATCTCACCTGTATCGGTCCACTCTATGTTGGGATCTTCATTCAATACATTATAAAGACTTAAAGCTTTATTCCTCAATGTATGTGGGAGGCTGCTTTTTAATACATGTTCGATATGTTGTGGGGCCGGCCCTTTATTCTTTGACTGGTCAGCTCTAACGTTGGACACAGGTCCTATGTCGCCATGCTCATCGTTGTCCGTGCTGTGCCTAATAACCACGGGGTTCTTTGTAGGATTCTTATAATTTTCGTACTCGTGAAGAAATTTCTGCAGAGCTTGTTGGTATAAGATTCTTTTCTCATCAGGTGACTTTTCGCTGTTTAATAGGGCTAACAATTCGCTCTCCATCGTGTTTGGACTCTGATCTTTGCAAAGAACCATACACCTCGTGTGGAATCACTACCACTTTCGTCATTATATTAATCTAGTCAGTAGAGGCTCCAAAACTGAAAATAAGATGGGGAGGAATGAGTCCCCTCTGTGTACAATAATTCGTTTTTTCTTCCCCACAGTTTGACTTTCACGAGCGAGTGTACGTATTATGTTCTTGTAACAGCGTTGGCGAGCCTTCTGAGTGGGTTTCATTGATACTTTGCAATTTATAACGTTAAGACAGATTTCACAGATGCATTTTAAAAAGTTGAAGTCGAACAAGCATCTGTTGCATTGCCCGTGGCAGGTGATGAAAGATTTTTATTAATTCATGGTATTTCTTTAGCCCCTTTGTCATTCTGCAATATACACCGTTTCAGGCTCGTTTGGAAATATATTCGTTCTTAGAAGCACCCTAAACGTGTTTCGCGGATGAAGGTCACAAAGTAAATATCCATAACTTTCACTTGTAGCTTCTTTATAAACTTCCAAAAACTCCTTACGCTGATTCGGGACCATTTGATTAGCTAATACCCCAATTTGTGACATCTCTACCTTGTGCGAATAAGACTACATATTCTGTATTTAACGACACATCGCGCATGTATCTATACATTCTGATGATCTATTGATTCTGAATGATGAAGAACACGCTTATGTTCAGATGGTGGGAAAACACTATAAATGTCTTGGCAAACGTTTTATCCATTTCCAAAATGAGATCATCAATTACAATGTATGTTCATTTCCCTTTAAAGAATTAACGTCATATACGCCTTTGTGGAACAAAATACCATCTTGGTACTCGTTGAATACTGACTGGTACGTCGAATGGCACCATATAACTTTATGCACAAATTTTGAGAACATCTCCCCCTTATCTTTAATGATTTTATGCATAAACACAGTTTTACCACATTCTGTAGGACCAGATATAATACACGTGGACAGGCTCGTGAACCTGAATTTTTCTACAGAATCCATCTCTAACACATCACACCCCTAAGTGGAAAATTTAAAAAATATCATAAAAATTTAAGTGGTGTTCCTTTTAGTCTACAGTCTTGTTTTTCCTCTTCTTCCACAGAACCGTGAATGACGATGAGGTACAGCATCATGTCCCCTTCGTCGATATTGCAGGCGATCCCGATGACAGTGTAGTTGTAGTTACAGACTCCATACCCGCTGACGAGCCCCCACTAGTGACACCTGTAGCACCACCACGCGAGAATTCAAAGCGGAGGCATGATGAAGAGCCTTCCACGTCAGGTATAAAGCTTGCCAGGAATGCGCCGATTGTTAGACCCCCAGTAATAGAGCCCCAACCCTCTACGTCTTATGACACAACTCCCACACTAGCTCCTTCCTCAAATAAAAATACGTACCTTTATTCCTGTTCAATCCCGGGTACATCCTCCAAAACCGCAGCAGCAGCTTCTCATGATGTAGAGGAAGGCATAACATTCGAGTTGGCGAGTTGGTGCGTACCGCCACCCGCACCCCAGCCCTGACTAGAAATCGCTACGTAGTCAGGGTTGACCCTGGATCCATGTATAGCATTGGTGTTGAACACGGTCTGCGACGCGTAGTTGAACGTATTGTGGAGTTTGCCCCTCAAAACAGCGACGAATATGAAGTCAGGAAGTGGCTGTCCTTTGGGTGCGGGTCAGATGACGGGGATGGAGATAATTTTTGGGTAGTAATACCATTCAGACGCTTGGACTCTGTACATATAGAATATATCTTGGGCCGTATAATGCAGGCCTCTCGAAGTAGTATAGCCTTCAATATGGACAACTTCATTGTATTATTGACCGTGTGTTCCGTGTTGTGGGTCATAGTGCCACACCTTATACTCTTAATTTCAATTCTCAGGTTATTTACAGGCGGCATATAAACACCGAGCGTGGTTGCGGCTTTATAGCAGTAGTCTTAGCTCATATGTTCACTGTGCTAAATACAGGGGCCCAGAAAATTTGGCTGCCTATGGTTGTGCAGCGGTCCCGTAAACTAGCTTCAGATTGCAAGATCGAGTTTGACTGTAATATGGGTTCTGAAGAGCTGAGAAGGGTAGAGCAGGAATTGAATGTTCGTATAGTTGTATTTGGAGTGGATGATCGTCGTAGGACTATGTATGTTTTTAAAAGCTGTGTGAGAGATCGTACAAGACCCCTACTTATTTTAGGACTGTCAGTAGGAACATATCTACCCATCCGTAATATAAGGGCTCTTTACGCGAGTTATGATAAAAGTCGAAAATATGGAAGGCATCATGATTTATGTAAGGGATGTCTCGAGTTTGCGGATGATATAGTGATCATTGTAAGGATTACCACATGGTATGTACGCAATGTAAAAGCTCCAAATGTGAAAGCCGTGTGGTTGAAGCTGAGAAGAGGGACTGTGATGTATGCAGACGCACATTTTTCAATAATAACTGTTTTGAACTCCATAAGTCAATTGGCACATGCAGGAAAATGAGGATCTGTAAATGTGGTATGTTTCATATGATGGATATTTGGGGGAATTTCAAACATAAATGTGATGAAATTCACTGTTCTACATGCCATGAGAAATATAAGGCGGTTGGAGTAAAACATGTATGTTATATGAAAGACGCTAAGCCTAAAAATAGAACTTGTATAACTGTGTACTACGATATAGAAACATATACGGTTGCAGAAACCAAAGAGTTTATCCCACATCTAATTGTAAGCCACACTATCTGCGATGAGTGCATGGAGTTTGAGTGTGATGAGTGTCACAAATGTGGTAAACAGACAAACGTTTTTAAAAGGATTGCACACAACAGTCCCGTGAAAATCTTTGTCCTATATTGTCAAGTTACCGGAGAAGTTAAAAAAATGTGTATATTCTTGCCCACAACGGGGCAAAATTTAACACACAGTTCCTTTATAAGGAGCTGCTTCAGCACGATTCTTCTGAGATATTTACAGGTGATCCCTTGAAAAGAGGAAACACTTATACAGATACAAATAAGAGGTAATGTACAGTTTAAAGACACTTTATTATTCACACTTTGTAAATTAGCCAAGCTACCCAAGGTAATGGGCGTAGCCGCCGAAATTTCAAAAGGATATTTCTCTTACACATTCCACACTAGTGAAACCCGCTACTACAAGTTTTAAAGAATCTAATCGTTACAATATAGATGATGAATGTGAGCGTTATTGCGTGAATTATGTGCGCGTGCTTAGAGTATGTTTCCAGGCCTTTAGAAGGATGTACATAGACTGTTTCAAATGCGACCCGTTGCAAGTCGCAACCACGATCACCTCATTGTGCTTTACGGTGTTCAAGAACAATTTCATGCCTAAAGACACCTCAGCCGTCATTTACTGAAATAATCCCCGCAGTTATGTGCACAAGGCTATTTATTGGCTCATACACATACAGCAACAGACATGTGTATACAGAAAGCATGCCCGCGTCACGGGGGCAGTACCCATTAAGATTAATGGTATGTTTTTTGGGTTGATGGTCTAAGCGAAAACCGTGCCACTGGTGAGAAGGCTGTGTACTCCTTTCACGGCTGTTGGTGGCACGGATGCCCACGTCCTCAGTGTGGAATCGTAGGAAATATTCACGGTAGATTCCTGCCTGGAGACCGCACCTGCGATCAGCTTATAGGCACCCAATTCACTCAAAAGATCTTGTGGGAGCATGAGTATGATGCACGAATGGAGACAGCTGGAGAGTACCGTGAAGAGATAAACACGATTAAGCGTTCAATGGTGCTGAATCCTCTCAAATCTGGTGATAGCTTGTTAGGAGGGTGTACAAATCCCTTGAAGCTATACTTTCCGCGTACGGAGGGCGTGAAACTGCATTACTACGACTTCTGCTCTTTATACCCCTACGTGATGAAGAACAATCCGTACCCCGTAGGTGCACTTGAAAAACTGGTAGGACCAGCCCTGCCCACCATCGAGGAGTTCTCAGCAAACTTGAACAAGTACTATTTCGGTCTTTCTTTCGTAGACGTGCTCACCCCTCGCGATTTATGGATGCCGATCTTACCCGTCGTTATAGACCACAAGCTCATGTTTCCCCTGTGCATAAAGTGCGCAGAGGAGAACAATGGGGCTTGTAATTACACAACCAACCAGCGTAAGATCAGAGGCGTATATACAAGCCCTGAATTGTCCCTAGCCGTTCGCCATGGCTACAGAATATTGAAGATATATGAGGTGTGGAGGTTTCAGAAGCTACCCAACTTTATCACACCATATATAAACACTTTTTTGAAGGATAAGGTAGAATCATCAGGATATCCGCGAGGAGTTGATACCGAAGATAAAAATTTGGCTTATATTCAACGTTACCGTGACCGTGAAGGGATACAACTTGACCGCTCCCAAATTGTAAAGAACACAGACAAGCGCTTTAGTGCAAAGTTATGTCTAAATAGTCTTTGGGGAAAATTTGCACAGAATACAGGCAAGGGAAATGTTAACCTATCCCACAGTTATAACGAGGTGTGGGATTATGCCAACGCTCCGATAAAGAGGACATGGAGATCGTGAATGTAGGTTACGTACATAATAAAGTACAACATTACGAATTGGTCACAGACACATCGCGTGTTACAAACATACCTTTAGCCAGCTTCACAACGGCATACGTACACATCGAACTTTGGGGTCTATTGCATTCTCTTGGGCGGAGGGTTCTGTTCGCGATACAGATAGTGTGATATTCAGGGAGGAAGGGTGAGTACATGCCGCCTATTGGTGAATTCCTCGGAGAGTTGACTGATGAGATCAAGGATGAGTATGGAGACATCTCATACGCCGACTCTTTTGTATCAACAGGTCAAAAACTTATGGGGTACGGGTTACGGTGGGGGGGAATATGAAATATATCGTGAAGGCTAAGGGTATCACGCTTAACCAGGCGAACCGATGAGTCGTTAACTTTGACTCGTTGAAGGATCTAGTGTGCTTGGAAGATGAGGGCGATCAACCGCCCCAACTGACTGTAAGGACCCACAATTTTCGGGCGCAGAAGTTGGGGGTCGTGAAGGAAAATAGGGGTACGAAGGTATGCCGTAACACTTATAGGAAAGGTTAGCAGGTGCCTGCTACCTATGATACTGTACCCTTTGGATACCATAATCCTTAATTGTTATATATATATATATACACAGTATATATATATATATACAGTTATACACATGTGTCTATATACTTGTTAAAGATATGTTTATTTTATGTATTACATGTATTTGTGTGTATATACAGGGTGTTTCAGGAGGAAAAGTTCATATGAACATGTGTCTAATTTCTAATTCTGAATGGTTACGGAGATAGAGCTGTTTGAATCTGATGCGCGCGCAGCTCTTCCTCCCCCTTCCCTCCCCTATAACCTTGAACCATGTAAGCTGTAATGTAAGCATGTAACATAAGTCAGTCGACAGCTGATTGTTGTGAGTGACATTGTTTGATGTTTGAAGCAGTGTTAAGAATGCCACACACCTTCACACATGCCGAATATGCAGATATGGTGTATGTCTACGGTTTTTGAGATGGAAGTGCAACAGCTGCTGTTGCAGAATACCGTCGACGGTTTCCGAACCGCAGAATTCCGGATCGAAGAGTGTTTACCAGGGTTTTCAACACATTGCGTGAGTTTGGTACAACTCCCAGCGCTCATGTTTCATCTGAACGTGAAGGTCAACCAGATGTGGATGAAGTTGAAAACATTCTTCAGTTGGTAGAGCGTAGTCCTACTACTAGCTCACGAAGAATTTCTACACGTCTCGGTGTACCACACACAAGAGTATGGCGAACATTACGTGAGGAAGGCTTGCATCCAATCATGTACAGCGTGTACAACACCTTCAACCAGGAGGACGCTGCCATGCGACTGGAATTTGTCATTGGGGTAAATGATAATCGCCGATTGCTTCGATTAATACTGTTCACCGATGAAGCTACTTTCACCCGTGACGGTATGAACAACACTCGTAACTCATCGGTGGTCAGACGAAAATCCAAATGCCACTGTGGAAAAACATTTCAACATCGCTTCTCTGCCAGTGTGTGGTGCGGTATCGTCGATGATAAGCAGATTGGCCCTGTTACTGTAGGAGAATCGTCTTATAGGACAAAGTTACCTAGAATTTCTGCAAAATGAATTGCCAGGACTATTGGGGGATGTTCCTTTGGCTACACGCGCTGGTATGTACTTTCAGCATGACGGAGCTCCTCCACATTTACCGTCTGGTGATGCAATACCTAAATCAAACTTCCCTGGTCGATGGATCGGCCGCGATGGTCCCATTCAATGGCCACCAAGGTATCCAGACCTTTCTCGTTAGATATTGTTTGTGGGGGTGGATAAAATGTCAAGTTTACAAAAGAAAGGTGGATACCGAGACGAATTGCTCGCGCGCAATTTTATGCTGCTGCCCGCATAAAGGAACGTCAAGATCAACTCAGACGAACAACACGCGATCTTCGCACACGAGTTGTAAAGTGCATTGAGGTTGACGGTGGGATTTTCGAAAACGTATTGTAAACTATAACAAATTTGTCATTTCTCTATCTGATACCATTCAAAACGCCAATATTTAAATATTAAGTGTTAGAAACAGTAATTGGTTTCTCTTTCTGATTACCATTACAATGCTTTTGTATTTGTAGATTCAAACAGCTCTATCTCCGTAACCATTCAGAATTAGACATGTTCGTATGAACTTTTTTCCACAATGACCGATACTATCACCTCCCCTTGTGTGTGTGTGTGTGTGTGTGTGCAGGAAAAGTCCTAAGCTCCGCCCCCTCTATGATCGACCAATGGTCACCTGACTGCTGCTACTACTGTGCATATCTCTACCCGTGTGTGCTCAGTTGACTGCTGCAAGCCCTGGATCTCAAACGTGTATTTGGAGAAATCTCACATAGACGAAAAATAGTGATGGCTACCTTTAATATTGCTTGCTCGACGTTTATGAAGTGGTATTCGATAAAATGTGAAGATGTGGTGGATACTGAAAGACTCCCTATCCCTCCCTCCTTTGATATTCTATGGCTACATTGAACCGTGCGAAGTTTGAGGAACAAGAGGTTCAAATACTCTACGGATATTCTAGCGAGAGCATTGCAGAATTTCGTCATACAAACGATGTAATGGACTATGTTGTAGGACTAAACTTTATAAAACCTTATATATAACGTGAAGTGGAAGAAACAACACGTGCAGAAGAGAAGCAACGGTTGTGGTTAGTGAGGCTTGTTGATGAATGGTGTAACAAGTGGTATTATGTCATGTTGTATCATACCGATTACTCGTACCCTGCGGCTGAGAATGTAAATCTTGTCATAATGAAGAATCTGAAGTGTTTTACCACTACATTAATATATATTATGAAGAGGTTTGCAGTGAAGTTGTGGCTAAAGGATGCGTGAGTTTTTAATAGAATTAAGAGACGAGTATTGTCTGCTAAGCAAAAATGAAAAATATAGGCACATGTTTCTCTCAAATAGTGCTCTGGAGTTTGAATAAAATGTGTTTACTTCGTGAAAACCTCCCTGAACAAAAATGTCTGGTGCGCATTCTGGGGAGTGATAAAACATGAGAACCGATATTACTTCATGTGTCGGAAAAATTCTCTAAACGAATGCCCGGTATCATGGGATACAGGTATTCACATGATTCTTTCACGTTGGAACATCCGTACACGATTCATCAACTTATGGTGTGACACTCCTCCACACCTCCCGTCGAGCCAATCCGCCCACTTGTGTCCCATAGTCATCTCAGAGCTTGAACCGACTGGACGTGCACTCCTCACAATAGAATACGATGGAGCTTCCTTTGAGCAGCATTCTCAATGCCGTGTACGATATGTCCGTGACGAAGTCATTGCGCGTGTTCAGGCGTAAAACCGGTGCCATTAACTGTACTTGAAAAGACTTGTTGACAAACAAACTCTGGTAAACAGAATGTTGTTTATTTAAATGATGAGGAGATGAATAGAGTCTTCGTGGTAGATGAGAAGTGGAGCGAGGATCGTTATAAAATACCTGCAGGTTAGTAACAAGAAGAGAACAGATTAGTGATACCCCCTCATATGCCATTGTTTGTACGTTGTGTATAAATAGCGATCAGTCATGCATTGATATACGGCTGATGTGGAAGAATGCGTCTGATAATAACGTTCTTGTCCCTACACGAAACCGATTCATCCTCGACAGAATGTTTGAAGTCGTCGGTTTCCGCATGCTGAAGCCTATATTAGACGCAAGTGTTACGGATATTTTTTATTTCGATACGGTTCTCGCATTAGAGTGTGCAACTTTTAATATAAGTTTGAAATTTTGAGGTGCAACATTCTCATGTGGTGATCCCTGCTACTTTATTGGCGAATATGAAGTTTTAATTCATTCTGAAAATATTTGACCCCGGATCGAGGGCATTGAAATTTTGACCCCAGCCTGTGACGACATCAGACCGATTTTTCATATGTATTTGGCCATAAAATCTTTATTTATTAACCGATTCGAATGATTCTTGTGTTAATCGATTCAGAATTTAAAGTTCTTTAGTTATTATTGTTATTGTACTTATTAATATTAATTGTTGTTAGTTAATGTTATTAATGCATTTTAATTATTAATGTTTTTGTATTTCTTTTCAGATCTTTTATTGTACTTCTTTTCAGACTATGGATAATAATGCTTATTCGTTAAAGCGAAGTGAAGTAAGTGTCAGTGATGATTCCAGTGATCTTATTATTGGAAAACTTTTGACTGATATAAAAACTGGTAAAGGCAGTGTGTTGCCATCCAATGGTGATGTGTTGAAGTATTTTATTTATTTAACTAGAGGAGAATACCAAAATGCTTCTAAGGATGAAGTGATTGCGATTGCTTTGAGGAAAGTGAAGGCCGTCTGGGATATGGCAAGCATTACTACCAAAAATGTAATAAAGAATCCTCTGCTTAAAGTCAAACTCAAAGATTTGACGAAAGAGCTTTCTTCACTAGCTTGTAACAGAGGTAAACCTAATTTTGAGCAAAAACCAAAAGACTTTCTAAGTAAGTTAGAGAAATTATTTGATATCGCGGCCAGTGACGCCTTAGATAAGATAAAAAAAGACAAGGTTAAAGACGAAAATAAAAAAATGATAGACATAACATTTCTCGAAGATCAAAGGATAGAGAGAAGATATTGTGTGAGAAATGTTGACAAAAGTTACGAGAAAAAAGTAGTGAAAAACAACACGAAAGGAAAGCTACAAAAAATTTTAAAGAGAACTAAAAGAAAGGACACTGCAGAAATTCCAAGCACTTGAAACGCCATCGAAAGCCAATTCTTCTTCATCGACGCCCAGCAGCGACAACGATAACGATGACGAATTCACCGTTCCTAAAAACACACCCAAAAGACAAAATTTTTCTTTCCGAAAACGTATCCTCCATGGCAGATCGCCTTAACATAGGCTGACCATATGTACCGTTTTGAACGGGACAGTACCGTTTTTTTTATATTTCCTGGCCGTCCCTGTCACTGAAGAATAATTGTAAGCTCAATATGTTTATGTACTTACTTTTTCATGAATACAGAATATTACATAACCCCCGTCCCTTTTTTGCCATCCCAATGTCCCGTTTTTGTCTCAAGGAAATATGGTCAGCCTACCTTAACATCTCTTTCGGAAAGAGGACAGCAATGACGGCAGCAGCAGCCTCTGCTTGTGGAATGGATCTAAGCAAGCTGGCCTTATCTAAAAGTTCTGCCAAGCGTGCAGCAGAGATGGTTCGAGATCAAGCATCAAGACAAATAAAAGAGGATTTTATTGCCCCACCTTTCTCGGTCATCCACTGGGACAGTAAGTTGATAAAAGATAAAGCAGGAGGCAAATCGGAAAGACTTGCCGTGCTGGTATCAGGTGCCCCAAATGCCAAAGAGGGCAAACTGTTGGCTGTTCCTGAAATCCCAAATACTAGTGGCGAGTCGCAAGCTACTGAAACTTTTGATATGATCAAAAAGTGGAACTTAGAGCGCCGTGTTATTGGGTTTGTTTTTGACAATACAAGGTCCAACTCAGGGCGCCATACTGGAGACTTGAAAAATATCTATGTAGGAAAGTATTGTGGCTTGCTTGTCGGCATCACCTATATAAGCGGATACTCAACAGTATGTTTGTAGAAGTATTTGGAGGAAGCACTTCACCAGATTATGAAATTTTGAAAGAGTTCCGGGAGGAAAAGTGGCAAGGCATCGACACAAGCATAAAAGATTTCAGAACACTGAAAATCAAGGACAGAAAGCCAAGGTCTAAATGGCAAGAAGTCTTAAATGCATTAACCGACTTGCTGACTGAGAATGCATTTAAACGTGGTGATTGTCGGGAATGCGCTGAGTTGACAATCCAAATTTTAGGTGAAGTACCCCCAAAAGGAGTACGTTGGCTTCGTCCAGGAGCAGCTCATCGTGCACGATGGATGTCTGCAATCCTATATACCTATAAAATGTATGCTTTCGGATACCAGGCTGGCTACGATGAGAATATGATGAAAATGCTTGAGCAGATGTCTTTTTAATGCATTGTTCTACGCTAAAGCATGGCCACATTCAGACAACGCCGCAGATTCTTCTTTTAATGATTTAAGCTTATATCAAGATCTGAAAACCTATGAAAAACATAACAGTGAAGTGGCAGGTGCAGGTCTTAAAGCCCTTGATAGGCAAATGTGGTACTTTGTGGAAGAAGTGATACCACTCTCCTTATTTTCGCACAAGGTCAACAATGCAGTGAAGGCTAAGATTGCCAATGTCTTAAAAAAGTCAGAGAAAAAGATTTATGACATGAAAACTGGCCATCCAGTCTTCCCTATACTCAGGGAAGGAACCAAGCTTTCCGACCTTGCTCGTCCAAAATCATGGCATTTTCTGAGGCTCTTTAAATCAAATGGGGATTGGTTGAGAAGACCAGTAGAAGAATGGGAGAAACACGAGGACAATATTCGCTTAGCTTCTTACGTGCGAGACATGAAGGTAACAAACGATACGGCTGAAAGGGAGGGTGAAACTTATTGAAGATTATGCTAAGAGCCTAACCATTAATGAACAGCAACGCCATTTCCTCCTTCAACTTGTTGAAAATGAAAGACGCCTTCTTCCAGACATCTACAAGAAGAGCAGTTTGCGAAACTACTTGAAAAAATAAAAGGTGAGTGTTCTATACACTGTTTCATGCATTAAAATATTTTCAGTATTTAATCTGGGTTGATATTATGAATTATTATTAACAATTTCTCCATTTTCAGGGTCTTCGACGGCAACCGAATTGGCAATAAATTGGCAAGGAGGGTTCAAAGGAATGTTTTTTATATTACTTTTGTATGCTTTAAAAAAAAAATTGGGGTTTTGATCATGTCATTGACAATTTTGACTTTTCATTCCGTTTCTGTGAAAGGTTTATTTCAACTTTGACATGTTAAAAATTGTTCCCACCCATCGGAATAAGCCTATTTCTCATTATTGTGCTTTTCAGATGGGCCCATTGCCGCAAAGCTGATCTGGGATGATGCTTCAGGGTGGCGGTCACACCCACAATGTCTCCTGTATTGCACCAAATTTGTCTAATTTTTATAGATTACCAGAGTTTTCGACCAAACACTTATAGTAAAAGCTACTGTTTTGGTATGAAAAAGAAAGCATTTCCAATTCTGCATCGATTGACACCAGAATCATTCGAATTTGTTAATAAATAAAGATTTTATGGCCAAATACATATGAAAAATCGGTCTGATGACGTCACAGGCTGGGGTCAAAATTTCAATGCCCCCGATCCGGGGTCAAATATTTTCAGAATGGGTTAAAATTTCATATTCGTCAATAAAGTAGCAGG
Organism: Bathynomus jamesi; assembly: GCA_023014485.1. NCBI lineage: Eukaryota > Metazoa > Arthropoda > Malacostraca > Isopoda > Cirolanidae > Bathynomus > Bathynomus jamesi. The sequence goes on from JAJOZX010000446.1 coordinate 642,665, forward strand.
GATCACCACATGAGAATATTGCACCTCAAAATTTCAAACATTTATTAAAAGTGGCACACTCTAATACGCATACACCGCTCTGCTCGACGGGTTTACCGAGTGTAGGACTGAACAAGGCGAGAATGGTCTGGAACTGGATTCTTATTTAAAAGGTTTAGACCTTCGAAATATCATGAACTTTGGTACAAAGGACTTGAGCGGTACAGGGCGGAGCTCACCTACACCGTTCACCCTGAACTAATGAACTAATGAACCCTTATATAATGAGCAGCTGTCGTTACGACTTAGAAGATTACTTCAACTGCCGCTATGCATTGTGAAGAAGAGTTCACGATTGAAAAGCTCGGATCGGCATGAATAAACCTTCGATCGGAAAGGAGTGTTTATAAACTAGAATTTAATAATGATGTGGCTAACGACGCCCTCTTTTTGCGTGCTTTTGATTGTATTCTGTCCGTGTTTAAAGATAACTTGCCAACCGAATGTAAAGTGGGCACAAAAATAGTATTGAACGAAATGAAGGCCCTTTACATCGAATATAGGCCTCCCTATAACTTGAGAGGTGCAATAATGTTAAATCGTATTTATTGCATAGTGCAAAGCAACAATGATGTAACTGTAGACTCGATCACGTGTGAGTTTAGTATTTTAGTTAAGCGTAGTAGAACATAATGTGTATATAGATTTCTCTTGTACTATTATTTTGGTGTTTATATATTATTTTTTGATTATATAACGGGTGTGCCATAAAAAAAGGGGTACATTTTAAAAAGGCTATAAAATCAACATTTTCATTTAATTTTAATAAAACTTCTACACAATAAAACATGTATTTATCAATATGCAAACAAGTTTTCAGACTAAAATCAAATAATTCAAATTCTATCAACATTTAACGAAAGAGTATGATTTTTCTACTTAACATGTAAAAATTATTAAACCTTTTTAATATTTTTTTTATAAAAATAATTTTTAAACGTAAAATTTACCTGAAATTATTAAAAAAATTGTTCGAAATGCTTTTCTTCCATTTCAATAACTTTTTTTATTCTTGGCCGGAATTCATCTACTGCTCGATTTACTTGTTCTATGGAAGCTCTTCTCATTTTTGAATGAAGATCTTGCGTAAATGAGCGACATCTCTTATCCTAGTCCTGTAGACTCGTTCTGCTAAGTTCTCCCATATTCCGGCCAAGAATAAAAAAGTTATTGAAATGGAAGGAAAGCATTTTGAACAATTTTTTTAATAATTTCAAATAAATTTTACGTTAAAAATTATTTTTATAAAAAAATATTAAGAAGGTTTAATAATTTTTACATGTTAAGTAGAAAAATCTTACTCTTTCGTTAAATGTTGATAGAATTTGAATTATTTGATATTTTGGTCTGAAAACTTGTTTACATATAGATAATACATATGTTTTATTGTGTAGAAGATTTATTAAAATTAAATGACAAATGTTGATCTTATAGCCTTTTTGAAATGTGTACTTTTTTCATGGCACACCCGTTATATATTCTTTGTTCAACTTGTGTATTTCTTATACTATTATTATTTTTTATTGTATATATATATATATATATATATATATTCCTCGTTTAAGCAAATTAAATGTATGCTTAGCCCTAAGGTTAATAAGATTCTTAATACCGAAGTTAACATACTGTATTATAAACTATAGATCTACCCTATATTTAAATAGAAAATAATTACAATTCACTACACTTCTACTACACTTGCTCAAACGTTACTTTTCATTCTTGAGAAAAACTTCCAACTTTAAAACGCTAATTTGGAATTTTAGAGTTTTCTTTCACTTCTGATTCTAATAAAATTTTAATTATAAATAAATAGGTACGTTTGTTATTACTTTTAAAATTTAAAAAAATGCGAGTACAATGACAGCATTTTAAATAGAGGACGTTTATTTTGCGCCACCCAGTATATATATATATATATATATATACTATATATATATATATATATATATATATATATATACTGTGTATATATATATATATATATATATATATATATATATAAAATGAGCCTCGGTGGTGTAGTGGTTAGTGTCGCTGACTATGAATCCATCGGGCCGAGGATCGAGACCCGGTGACGGCAGCCGGCGCGCAGCAAAACCCGGCTGTTCATCCTTCCACACAATAAAGAAAGTGGTTGGTAGAGAAATGGGTACCCTGGATAGCCTAGTGGTTAAGACGCTGGGCTGCTGGTAGGGCGTGGTTCGGAGTGCACGTTAAACTGTAGTCTAAGTTGGAGTGAAAACTTGACCTTCGTCGAATGAATAATTCGGGCGGAAGCAAACCAAAGGTTACTAAAGGTATACAGTATATATATATATATATATATATTGTATACACGTATACCTACAGTATATACTATTAAAATTTCCAGAAGCTAGGTGCTGTGTTTTAAAAGCTTCTTTATATGCGCATACTAGAGTATAATGTTAAAGCGGAATCATATTTGTGGAAATAACATTATACGTAATTTTAATATATATTCATGAATGTTAGTTCAGGTCTCTTAAAGAACCAGACAAAAGCGAAATATTTTCCTTTATATGATGTATGTGGCGCTACGCAGCCCAAGATAAATGTGCCATGCCCTAAACTCCAATCATTTATTTAAATATAATATATATAAACTGCTTTTATGCCATGAATATATGCTTCAATTTCAAAGCCAATATATACATGTCAGATTTAAAAAATATTTTGTCTTCCAACCACCGAATTCCCGCGTAAAATTATGAACTCACGTCCATACTTAAATTTAAACTAAGCTTAAAATATATATTACAGTCTGTGTGTGTGTGTGTGTGTGTAAGGCAGGATAAGGTAGTTGCATTGTGTGATAATTCACAATGTACTGGGATAAGTTTTTTGTGAGGTAACACTTTGGTACCTCGGAACATTAAAAAATTATAGAAAAAAATATCTCGAAACATTTTTACCGTCGAAAAAAATGTTGGTCCGGATTAGGTTAAGTGAAGCTAGGTTAGGTTAGGGTAAATTAGCGAGTACCTCACTATTTAATGGCTCAACAGAAACCACCGTTGGGGTTTGAGACCTCAAATGTGTCCAAAGCATTTAAGCATTTCTTACTCGCTTCTCGGTCCGACGGCACAAAGGTTAAATTAGACTAAATCAGGTTTGGTTAGATAGTTTTCAGATAGACAGTATGCCTTTGCCTTTTCAAGATTTTTTAATCTATCCTTAGTAGAAAGATTTTTAAACACTTTTCTGCTCACAATCTTCTTTCAGATCGTCAGTGTGGATTCCAGAAGGGAAGAAGGGACGCTCTACTGGCGATCTTTTCATTTTTCACCCCTTTCCTGTTCTCTCCGACTATTTTTCCGACTTGTCGGCAGTGGCCGGCGGATGATGATGGGGAGTCTTTCTTTCTCATTTTCTGAATAAATGTTAACCCACGAATGATAGGTTTTGCTACTTACTTAACCCCTTATTCTCTTCTTTTAACCCCCTACTCTTTCCTTTCTCTCGGGCTAACCTTAGAGTGGATCTTAGGGTCTTTGTTAGCCTTAGCTTCTGTAGATCTGAAGATCCTCCTTTCAGGATTTCGGTGAAACTTTTGCTATTGCGCTTGACATATCAAAAGTTTTTGATAGTCTTGCACAAATCTTTAATTTCGAAACTGCCCTCCTTCGGTTTCTATCCTTCTATCTCTTCCTTCATCTCTAATTTCCTTTCTGGCCGATCTATAGCTGCGGTTGTAGATGGTCACTATTCTTCTCCTAAAGCTATTAACAGTGGTGTTCCTCAGGGTTCTGCCCTGTCACCTAGTCTTTTCCTTTTATTTATTAATAATCTTTTAATTCGCGCTTCCTGTCCTATTCACTCATATGCCGATGATTCCACCCTTCATTTCTCCACCCGCTTCCCAAAGCGTCCCTCTCGACAGTCACTTCATGATTCGCGTAGTACGGCTATGGAGCACCTGACCTCTGATCTTTCTGCTATCTCTAATTGGGGAAGAGAAAACCTTCTTGCTCTCAATGACTCAAAAACTCAGTTCCTCCATCTTTCTACTCATCACAATCTTCCACACGACTATCCCCTTACCTTCAAAACACAACTGAATCCTTCCTCTTCTCTTAACATTCTTGGAGTTTCCTTTTCTCGTGATCTTTCCTGGAAAGATCACATATACTTTCTTTCTAAAACAGCTTCTAAGAGGTTAGGTGTACCGCTTCCGCAGTTTCTTAACTCCCACTCAGTTGCTGTCCCTGTACAGAGGTCTTATTTGCCCCTGTAAGGAGAATGCTTCTCATGTGTCGGGTGGTTCAACCCACACAAACGTACTTGACCGGGTGGAATCAAAGGCTTTTCGTCTCATCAATTCCCCCCATCTTACTGACTGTCTTCAATCTCTCTCTCTTCGCCGCAATGTTGCCTCACTCTCTCTTTACTCTCGCTATCATAACGGACATTACTCTTCTGCACTCTCTAACTGCATGCCTCCTCCTTTAACCCTTTACTGCCTAAATATTTTGTAGGGTTAAGTAATGAATGCGTGTATTCGAAAGGTTAGAAATTTGTCCTTTTGGGCAGTAAAGGGTTAAGGAGAGCACGCAACACCAGACTTTCTCCACTTTCTCATTCCTTTTCTGTCCAACTATCAAATGCAAGGGTTAATTGGTATTTTCACTCTTTCATCTATTCAACTGGTCAACTCTTGAACAATCTTCCTCAACCCATCTTTCAAACGCAGAGTGTCTGGGCATCTCGAAGACCCCGGACCTTCATTTTGGCTCTCTTCTTCTTCTGTGGAAGGGGCGCTTTTGCGGTCATTTGCCCTTGGTCCCTCCTTCCTGCATATAAAAAAATGGATTTTAAAAAGTCGTTACCCCGCTTATGTGGAGGTGCGCACGTGTGTGTGTGTTGTGTGTGTGTGTGTGTGTGTGTGTGTGTGTGTGTGTTCGTTCCACAAATTGGCATCAACGTTGTGCTGCACACTTGAAAATTTAGAGCGTCTAAACTTTTCTGGGACACATCAAAATGGCACAAAACACCCCCACCTTCTTGGGATGATGGGACTTTCACAAGTGGTGTGTGAGTTATCTGTGGATCATATACGAGCGGTTTGTGCATTCACATATCCAGTCAGGTGAAACCATGCCCCCGAAATAAATGTAACATAAAATATGTCAGGCTTTTGTTCGATAATTTGAAGAAATCATTTAAAATACGCGAGCCTCCTTTCATTGTCTTTTGGGCGCAGTTCTTGCAATACACCATCTTATATGGGTGCAGCTTCAATTGTTTTACTATTTTAGCACAACTTTCCTATACCATTCCTGTTTGCGCAGAGATTTCGAAGGACTGTGTTGCTTTTTGTCCTGCACGTTAAGGACTGCATCTTTCGTAACCACGGTTGATGTTTGCTTGCACTTTTGCTCCCTAATGCGGCCTGTTTTCGGAACATTGGAACGATCTCCCAATCCCATATCTCCAGTTTGGTGTGAACGTTTCTCGCACCAAAGCATTCGCTAAATTCACACTGACACTGTTTGAAGGATATACTGTACGTTTCAACTCCAAGTTTCCAGAACGAATACACGCTGTTCCAAGATTAACGTCATCTTCACAAACCAACCTGAGACCTAGGCTAAGGCTGGCCGAGTGCTGGTCTAGGTTAGCTAGCTAAGCTAGTACTTAAGATGTCCTGGTTCTTATATAACTAAGTTTCGTACATCTCTGAATTATAGTTGCTTTTCATTTATTTTTTAGTTTATTTGCATTTCTCCGGGTTAAATAATAAAATTAACATTGTGTGTGTGTATATTATGTGTGTATATATAATATATATATATATATATATATATATATATATATTGATAGGAGGGGCGACAAGATTGACCTTCATGAAATGAGGAATCATCGCATGGAACCTTTGAAGGGTTGAAAAAAAAAAAATATATATATATATATATACAAATAATTGTGACTGTCGAACTGCGAAACCAATGGCCAGATTTGGATGAGACTTAGGTTATAGGGGTAACTGAGGCCAGGGAAGAACATAGGCTATGTGGCGTCAGCCTCCGAGGTCATCTGAGACCGCTAGAGGCCTCTTTATTCCGAATTGGTTGAAAGATAGTGACATCATCATAGACACGTCATAAAAGATAGTGACATAAAATGGGCGGAGCTCAGGCATAAAATATATACGAGGGTAATTCAATAAGTATCCGCACTTTTTATTTTCAACAATTTTGTTTCACATCTGATAGATTATAAACACATCACTTCTCAACATAGTCTCCCTGTTTCTCAATACACTTAGTCCAGCGATCTACAAGCTTCCTAATGCCATCACAAAAGAATGTTTTTGGCTGTGTGCGTAGCCAGTCATGCACCGCCTCCTTCAGGTCATCATCGCTTTGGAATCGTTGACCTCTCAAAGCGACTTTTAGTGGTCCAAACAGGTAAAAATCCGAAGGTGCCAGGTCTGGACTGTACGCTGGATGGTCAAGAACTTCAAATTTAAGTTTTTGAAGGCATTTTCTAGTCTGTGCAGCGGTATGAGGGCGCGCATTGTCGTGTAACAGAAAAACACTTCCCGTTGCAAGGAAATTCAAAGCGCAGCCGTCAGCAGGTAAAGTTATGCAACACTGTTTTGGGATACACGAGGCCCTATCCTTGAACATTATTTAGACTGAGCATGGAACTACAGTAAATTTGAAGTTTCTCGACCATCCAGCCTACAATCCAGACCTGGCACCTTCGGATTTTTACCTGTTTGGACCACTGAAAGACGCTTTGAGAGGTCAGCGATTCCAAGGCGATGATGACCTGAAGGAAGCGGTGCATGACTGGATACGCACACAGCCAAAAACATTCTTTTGTGATGGCATTAGGAAGCTTGTAGATCGCTGGACTAAGTGTATTGAGAAACAGGGAGACTATGTTGAGAAGTGGTGTTTATAATCTATCAGATGTGAAAATAAAATTGTGAAAATAAAAAGTGCGGATACTTATTGAATTACCCTCGTATATTGTGGCGTATATTTATCTTAGGTAAAATTATTGACTGCCTGGTTAAGTTAAGTGAATGCCCGGTTAGGTCAACTGTACGCTAGGGTGGGTTAAAAAAAATTTAATTTAATGAAACATGCTGAAAAAGATACCCGAGTAGTCACTGATTAAGGAATAAGTCATATATTTTAGAAATATTAATTCGGTGCTGGCAACTACGAAAAAATAAATTGCGAACAAAGGCCACAAAAGATCCTTTTTGCCATGTTTCCTTAAATTAATATATATCCGTGCTTCCATTCCAACAATCGACTTCAAAAGCATAGTAATTAAGGTAAAGAGATTAATTGAGAAGGGACAAGAACTTAGAAAATATCCCATGAGTAAAAGATCTTCTAGCACTTATCAAAGTAAATATGATTCCTTCAGAAATCATTTGACATATGTTGCTGCAAGTGCTATGCCTCCGGTTCTCGTAAAAGAAGTGAGTGTAAATGCGCTAAGGCGGAGAAAATCCCGAATGATGAATGGGAGTTCTGGATTGATCAACATACTGAACGAAAAATGATTATAGGTAAGTTGGACAAAGTGAAAACTTCAAAACTACAACAAATGGAAAACAGAAAGCATAAAAGACAATTCTTCAAAGATAAACAAAAGAGTTTTGTCCAGGAAATACAGTTGAATCCTTGTGATATTAGTGAGACCAGCTCTGAAAGTGAAAAAGGTCATCAAAATGAAGATTTCGAATTGAGCGAGTACGAGTTAGATACAGAAGCTAGCACTTTCTCAAAATCGACATCAACATCCAGAATTATGCAAGGCAGTTGATCGATGCAAAATAAGCGACCGTGATGCTTGTTTAATTGATAATGCTCTCTTAAAAGATCTTAATCTATTATCTGAAAATACTACGATTGATCCCAGTAAACTACGTCGTCAAAGAACCTTGTGGAGAAGCATAGAAAGAAAGAAGCATGAAGAACAGCATAAAGGAATAGTTTGCCTTGGATTTGATGGAAAAATTGATAAAACTCTTTCAAAAGTGGGAGAATGCCAGGGGACTTTGAATGAAGACCACTATGTGTTAGTTTCATTTCCAGGAAACGAATATATTGATCATGTTGCTCCTGAAAGTGAAAGGGCAAGTGATATTGCTAAAGAAATTATATCAGTAATTACTGACACCAACTCTGCATCGACTTTAAAAGCAGTAGTTTGTGATGCAACTAATGTAAATACAGTTAAATCAAGGGAGTAATTAGAAAACTAGAGCTGACATTGGGAAGACCATTACAAGTTTATTTGCTTACTTCACATCGCTGGAAAAGTGATGGACTTCAGAAGAAGTGCTAGCAGATCTCAGCAGTGACCAGCAATACCTACATAAGGCGTGTTGTCAATTCAAAACTGTCATGATAGAGGCCCAGCTATCAAATTGTTAGAAACTGCTCAACTGGGTCTCTCAATAATGCACGGTGGCTGACAAAAGCAAATCGTCTCTGACGTTATTACATGTCGCAGAAAAACCATCAGAGACACTTCAAAGGATTGCTCATTTTATACTGAACTTCTATGCTTCTGCATGGTTCTATATCAAAGGAAACTGGTCTTGCCAGGATGAGGCCAAAAACTTTTTCTTCATGATTGAGCTCTATCAAAGACTACATACTCGAACAATCGACCAAGACATTATTCGTCCTGTGTTACAAAACAACTGTTACTTTTGTCATCATGAAAATATCCTTTTATCTGCTATCGCTGACAAGAATAAGAATATTCGGAAGCTAGCAGTCGAAACAGTGCTGCAAGCGAAAAGGAGTGTTATACCGGGTGAAATTCGAATGTTTGACAAGAAATCCATCAGGCTCAACTTCTCAGCTTCGACCTACATGGATATGATCGATTGGAACAAAATGAATATTAGTGTTCCTTCCTTACTCTCTGATGTTATAAGTAGCACTGATGACTGCCAAAAACACATAATTCTTGACACATACCCGTGTCATTCCCAGGCAGTTAAAAGAAATGTGAAGGAAATCTCCTCTGCAAGTGAAAATGTCTACGGACATGACGCCCGCCATGGAATGATTATTCTCAGCAAGAAATCTCGGCTAGAGAATCCAAAAAGGGAAACAAAGTCAGATTTTAAGTGAATCAACAAGAGGATAGCAGTTACATTTCATATAATTTAGTGATGAACACTTGTTTTGGTTTATAAAAGGAAATATTATTATAATTTTTAACCAAACTAAATTTGCTGCAAAATTTTGGCTTTTCTTCAAAATTGAGGTCACAGTTGCGAGAATGCACATATTCATAGGGGAGCAAGTGTAGTTTATGTCCCCCTGTGGTGCCTAGTGTAGTTTACGTTCCCCTACATCATTCTAGTATAATTTAAGTTCCCCGACATTATCCTAGTGTAGTTTGCGTTCCCCAACTTTGTCCGCGTATACTTAATCAAATAAAACGTTAAAACTAACGAAAATATTACGACTTAACCAAACCAATCGTCAATGTGTGTATATGTGCTAGCAGATCTCAGCAGTGACCAGCAATACCTACATAAAGAAATTACACAGAGGGTGCTTTTGCTTTAGGTGCGCCGTAATATTTTCGTTAGTTTGGAGCTTTTCCAAATCTGGACTGTTTCCGAGTTTTTTGAAAATAAGATATTTCTCCAAAAAAACACTTGTATTTTTTAAATCAGCGTAAAAATCTACATTAAATATCTTATTTTAACAAAAATCGGAAACAGTCCAAATTTCGGAAAGTCCTCTGACTGTCTCTTATTCCTTCGTTTGGCCTTATTCCACATCGATTCAACGCCTTGTGTTAGGTTCGGTTAGGTTAAGTTAAGTTATGTTGGTTACGTTAAGTTGTTAGGTTCTCCAAAAAAAAAGAGTTACATTTTTTAAATCAGCATAAAAATCTACATTACATATATTATTTTCAATAAAATAGGAAACAGTCCAAATTTCGGAAAAGGACCGTTAGTTTTAACGTTTTATTTGATGGATTAATTTTAAAAAAGTCACCTAAAGATCCTAGAGTAGTTTATGTTCCCAACTTTGACCTAGTGTAGTTTGTGTCCCCGTTTGCATCAGGGGGACGCAAACTACACTTGCTCCTTCATAGGCTATAAAAGTTATGTTTTTATGATAGGTGGGTACTAGAGCACCTTTTCAGGCATGTTTCATACTGACAACTTCAGTTTGATATATTTTCGCCCCGCCCTTTGTACGCCCTTGACCGGGCATTCAATTAACCTAACCGGGTACTCAATTAATCTAATTGGGCATTCAGTTGACCTAACCGGGCACTCAATTAACCTAATCGGGTGTATGTATATACACTATCAGTTAAAAGTTTAAGTACACCCTGAAATATTCATAAATTTCAAATTTTGTTTAAAGTTTTTTATTTATTAATTAAATTATCATGACACAAATTCATAAGTACAAACATGGGAACTTAAATAACAACAAATCAGGGCAATTTACCAAAAGCACAGTCTAAAGTTTAGATTCATCAAAATAGCCTCCTCTAGCAGCAATTACAGCAGAACAAATTCGAGGCATGCGTTCAACAAGAGAAAGAAGATAGTCTAGTGAAAGCTGCTGCCAGCACTCTTGTAAGCGTTCCCAGAGCTTCTGAGCAGTGGATGGCTGCTTGGCTTTCACTCGTCGATCGAGTTCATCCCACACAAGCTCGATGGGGTTCAGATCCGGGGAGTGTGCTGGCCATCCCATAACTGTGAGATGACGTTGCTGTTCTTTCTGCTTCAGGTAATTTTGACACAGCTTGGAAGTGTGTTTAGGATCGTTGTCTTGCAGCATTATGAACTGTTGGCCAACTAGTCGCATTCCAGATGGGATAACATGGCGCTGTAGAATGCTGTGATAGCCACGTTGGTTCATTATTCCAGTGACTTTGTGGAGATCTCCAACTTGCTCCCCTGCAAAACATCCCCAGACCATCACATTTTCTCCACCGTGCTTCACTGCTGGCATAACACACTGCTGTGTCATTCTTTCACCCGCTCTGCGCCGCACACATACTCTGCGTTTGGATCCAAAAACTTCGAACTTTGATTCGTCAGTCCAAAGGACAAATTTCCACTGCTTAACAGTCCATTTTTGGTGTTTATTGGCCCAGGCTAGCCTTTTCTTTTTGGTCTGGAGTCTCAGCATTGGTTTCTTTGCTGCAGTTCGTCCTTTTAATCCTGCTTCTCTTAGTCTTCTCTGAACAGTTGATATTGAGACGGTGTCCGGACAACTGCCCCCTGGACAACCGCCCCCCCCCGACAATTGCCCCCCGACAACCGCCCCCCGGACAATTGCCCCCGTAGGACAATCGCCCCCCGGATTATTGCCCCCCATAAGTAAATAAAAATTAAATAGAAATTAAATTTACGTTTAAACAATGGCAAGCTAAAACAATATTTAACAACATTATTGCCAATTCTTGCTTAATTTTGCTTGTAGCCTGAAAAAAATTATATTTAAAAAGTTAGCAATATTTAACAAAAAAATTTCCAATTATTGCTTACTTATTTATAATAAAATTATGAAGTTTAGCTACTTAATTTTATTTAAACAGTTGGCAATACTTATTGAAAGGTCGTTTTGAAAGTCATAGTTGGTGGTTAGGTTAGGTTAGGTTAGGTTAGTTTTTTATAAATATTAATAAATTTAATTCCTATTTAATTTTTATTTACTTATGGGGGGCAATAATCCGGGGGGCGATTGTCCTACGGGGGCAGTTGTCCGGGGGGCGGTTGTCGGGGGGCAATTGTCCGGGGGGCGGTTGTCCGGGGGGCAGTTGTCCTAGCACCATTGAAACTGTTGTACTTCTGGAGTTGTTCAGCTGGGCTTTGATTTCAGGTGCTGTGAGGCGTCTGTTGCGCAGACTGGTGACTTGGATATACTTGTCCTCTGAGTCTGTTGTGGTTCTTGGTCGCCCTGACCTTTTTCTGTCCTTATTTTGAGCAGTTTCTTCGTACCGTTTAATGGCACAAGCAACCGCATTCACAGAAACTTAAAATTTTTTTGCAATTTGCCTCAGTGATTGGCCCTCATTTCAAAGTTACAATCGACTGTCTTTTTTCTGTTGTTAACTGAGCTTTGGCATCCATTTTTGCTTTTTGAAACACAGAAATATACCTTAAACTACACAGTTAGCTCCTCTGCAAGGATTTTATATGCAAAGACCTGCAGCGCATGTTAATAACTAAACACACGTATTAACATACTCCTGAAGAAACACACTACCCCAGTAAAGACTTTTAAACTGTTTTTGGACCTTTGTGCAAAGCTAATGGCATTAATTTTAGGTTGCATGCTAGACGTAAATTAACACATTTAGAAGGCTATTTTGAAGAAGCTTCTGTGTTACAACACACTGCATAGGGCAGATGCACTGAAGCATACAATATGAAAGCCAGGTAAGCAAATTCATCTCTAGTACTTGTTAAGTTTACAGTTTGTCATGAGTTAAGCAGCAAAACATTGGAAATTAGTAGGTGTACTTAAACCTTTGACTGGTAATATATATATATATATATATATATATATATATGAATGGCGACGGAGGGGGTCAGGCAGGTCAGGCTCAGCCTGACCTGTTATTTCTCCTGCTAGGGACTTAAAAAACTAACAATACCAATCCCATCTCTTGTCAAGTTGTCAGGCTAAAAATTTCAATCCATCTATCCATTTATCATCTTAACCCCATTTCCCCAATGAGGGTAAGGAGAGAGACACAGGAAGAGAGGGAAGATATGTAGCTAAAAATTTGGAGTCAGATATCTTTACTTTATAAAACATGTTATAATGACCATGTTAGGATTTATAAATTAGGTTATATAGCTATTTGCATATACACTGTGATTGTACATAAAGTTAATTATTACTGTGTTGTTATGTATCTTCTCAAATAACAAAGCCTGACAACTCGCATAAAAATGCACAATTCCACGTCTTGTCAGGCAAACAATTTTAAGCCTGACATCTCTCTTTGAAACATGTTATGATGTAAATCTTATGATTTATTTATAATGTTATAAAGTCATTTGGATATTCACTATACGTAAAGTTAATTAGTATTTTAATTGATTTATTACTTTGTATCCACCGAATAACCAAGTTTTTAATGTTGGAAATTCTATCTGCCTGAAGACTTGCTGCTGTGCGAAATATGTTATTATCTTGAATTGCTAAACATTTAAAAGCAATATTTGCATATCATACTGGCAGTTGGGTATTTCTATATACTGTATTCTACTTTTGCATAGTACAGTAAATTTTAGGAAATTTAATACACAACATATGGAAAGTGTTAATTTTATGTAAAATCTGTCACATCTGCGTCGAAACAGAGGAGTCCAAAATGCTGCGCTGAATTGCCAAATCTCTTTGGCTGATGAATTAAACGGAGTGCAACAAAAACTAAGACAAAGCGGTTACAGATATGCTCATTTCATTCACTGTTATGCGCACACACTGAATTTAATTATTATTAAAGTAGCGAATCATTTACGAGGTGTCAAACTTTTTTCTCTCACTTGAAGGTATTTAATAAATTTAGGATCACCTGAAGATCAGGGCGCCCCAAGCCTTCGTTAGTTAGCCTTATAAGGCTAACTAACTGAAATATCACGACTTAACCTAACCAATCGTCAAGGGCGTACAGTTGGCCTAACGATTGGTTAGGTTGATTCCTGATATTTTCGTTAGTTAGCCTTATAAGGCTAACTAAAAAAGACTGGGGCCCCGGATCTTCAGGTGATCCTAAATTTACTTCCTCAAGCACAAAGAGAAAGGATGCATTAAATAATTTTAAAGTTACCATTCCAAGTTTAAGTGAAACAAGCTGGTGCTATCGGTTAAGAACAGTATCATCTATATTACGTCAGTGTGAAGCATTGAAAGAGGCTTTAGAAAGCATTTTGAATGATGAAATCTCGTGGGATGAAGATAGTTTAAATCAGGCTGAAAACCTTTACGCCAAACTAGATGACTTTTTATTTATGTTTTATATTTGCTGCTTTGAAGAATTACTTAGCAATGCTGAAAAACTATTTAATGTTTTACAGTGCAGGATAGTGGGCATGGAATTTGCAATAAAGAAAATTGATGATTTTATTAGTTTTCTGGAAGGAAAAATCAATGACAAATGTTATAGTGAAATTCTTAAAAAGAATGGTACATAGATAGTTGTCCGACCATTCCTCCCCCTACAAAGAGACTCGGAGGAAAAGTGAGAGACTTTAAAGGAATTTACTTTAGCATTCTGAATACCTCTGTCACAGCCTTGAAAGAACGATTTGAATGCATTCAGGAGTTCTCATTTTTTGAGCTGTTGAATTCATTAATGTTTGCAGTATATAAAGAAAATTTCCCCCAAAACTTAATAGAAGCACTTGAATATAAGTACAGTAATCTATTTGACGTAAAAGCTTTAACGTCAGAATTAAAATACATCTATCAGGAAACATGCAAAAGAAATTTTGGAGCAAGTGTAGTTTACATCCCCCTGCGGTGCCTAGTGTAGTTTACGTTCCCCTACATTATCCTAGTGTAGTTTGCGTTCCCCAACTTTGTCCGCGTATACCTAATCAAATAAAACGTTAAAACTAACGAAAATATTACGACTTAACCCAACCAAACGTCAATATTATATAATATATATAATATATATATATACCGGGTGTCCGAGAATTATCTGTACAATTTTTGGCTGTTAGTAAAAGTCAACCATGAAGTATAGAAATTCCAGTGTTGTCCCATTTTACAGAGAATCTCATTAAGTTTTTTCTGATACTAAGTTTTGACAAGTTTTTTAGAAATTCCAGTGTGTCCGAACATTATCTGTACAATTTCATCTTTAATAAAATTCTTGATAACACACGTAAAATTCTTAAACAAGATTATTTAGAATCTGTATTTTCAAAAGTTTCTTTTATTAAAGTAACGTTGTTACAAACGTTCGATATGTGCACCATTAGTGATTCGCAAAACATCCAATCGATACTCCAAATGTTGCCATGTTCGCTGCAGCATATCCATATCAATTCGCTCAATAGCAGCTGTGATTCTTGCTTTTAAATCATCAATGTCTGTCACCCGCGCACATTTCTAAAAAACTTGTCAAAACGTGGTATCAGAAAAAACTTAATGAGATTCTCTGTAAAATGGGACAACACTGGAATTTCTACACTTCATGGTTGACTTTTAATAACAGCCAAAAATTGTACAGATAATTCTCGGACACCCTGTATATATATATATATATGTATATATATATATATATACAGGGTGGGCCGTAAGTTTCCATACATAGGAAAAATAAACATTTTTTTATGGACAACCATTTTTATTTATATAATATGCTCTACATGGTTGCCATTGTTTTGAAAACACATTTCAATACGTGTTCCCCACTGTTGATGAACACGCATTAGCACAGTTGACGTTATGCTTGTAATGGCGTTGGTGATACGTTCCTTTAGATGATTTATGTCTCGTATCTTTTCCTGATACACCTTGGCCTTCAAGTGCCCCAAAGATAGAAATCAAGGGGGGTGAGATCTGGGGATCTGGGAGGCCACTCCACAGGACCACGCCGACCAATCCAAGCATCCGGAAACTGCTGATCCAAATACCGACGCACGTGAAGACCATAATGAGGTGGAGCTCCATCTTGCTGGAAGTAAACTGGGAAGTTACCTTCCTCGTTTAGCAGGGATGGGAAAATCTTCTTGCAACATGTTAAGATACCTTTCGGCATTAAGATTTCCACTGACAAAAATTGGTCCAATAATTCTGTCACCCCATATCCCGGCCCACACCATCACTTTACCGGCACATTGCATCTTCGTCGGACTCAGCCAGTTAGGGTTAGCATTACTCCAATAACGTATGTTTTGCGATTAACCTCTCCATTGACGTAAAAATTTGCTTCATCAGTAAACAAGATCTTACAAACGCATATTCTTAGGGTATCTGAAACATAAAAACAAACGTTTAAATTTTCCTATGTATGGAAACTTACGGCCCACCCTGTATATATATATATATATATATATATATATATATATATATATATATATATATATAATATCGTAAAGAACGACGCTTGTATAGGAGATATTCGGCGTACAGTTGACCTAACCGGGCATTCAACACCCAGGTGCACAACCTCGTGACCTAATCAATATGTGCGTGAAGTTTTATGTTTGTAACTGCTTTCATTTTGGAGCTATGGCTGGATCAGACACACACACACCACACACACGCACGCACGCACGCACACACGCGTACTTTACCTTATTTTGACACACTCTTACATCCGGGCAACGCCGGGTAACTCTGCTAGTCTATCTTCTATCTATCTATTCTATCTATCTATCTTCTATCTATCTATTCTATTATCTATTATATATATATATAAAAGACGAAGTTTGTTTGTTTGGCTGTCCGTTTGTTTGTTCTCTATTGAAATGAATATGGCTGCACCAAATAGTGTTTAAGGTAGTAAATCAGATATAACTTTTCACGGGGAATCTAATGGTGTGCACAGTAGGTAGGTACAGTAGGTAGGTAGGTAGGTAGGTAGGTAAATAGGTAGGTACGCGTGTGTGCGTGTGTGCGTGCGTGCGTGCGTGTGTGTGTGTGTGTGTGTCTGATCCAGCCGTAGCTCCAAAATGAAAGCAGTTACAAACATCTTCTATCTTCTATCTATCTTCTATCTTCTATATATATATATATTATATATATATAAAAGACGAAGTTTGTTTGTTTGGCTGTCCGTTTGTTTGTTCTCTATTGAAATGAATATGGCTGCACCAAATAGTGTTTAAGGTAGTGAATCAGATATAACTTTTCACGGGGAATCTAATGGTGTGCACAGTAGGTAGGTACAGTAGGTAGGTAGGTAGGTAGGTAGGTACGCGTGTGTGCGTGCGTGCGTGCGTGCGTGTGTGTGTGTGTGTGTCTGATCCAGCCGTAGCTCCAAAATGAAAGCAGTTACAAACATAAAACTTCACGCACATATTGATTAGGTCCCGAGGTTGTGCACCTGGGTGTTGAATGCCCGGTTAGGTCAACTGTACCCCCTTGACGATTGGTTAGGTTAAGTTAGGTTAGGTTAAGCTTTAACGAAAATATCACGACTCAACCTAACCTAACCAACCTAACCTATCCTAACCTAAACCTATCCTAACCTAACCTAACCAACCTAACCTAACCAACCTAACCAACCTAACCTAAATTGAATGGTTAGGTTAGGTTGGTTAGGTTGGTTAGGTTAGGTTGGTTAGGTTAGGTTAGGTTGGTTAGGTTGAGTCGTGATATTTTCGTTAAAGCTTAACCTAACCTAACTTAACCTAACCAATCGTCAAGGGCGTAGAGTTGACCTAATCCGTGATATTTTCGTTAAAGCTTAACCTAACCTAACTTAACCTAACCAATCGTCAAGGGCGTACAGTTGACCTAACCGGGCATTCAACACCCAGGTGCACAACCTCGGGACCTAATCAATATGTGCGTGAAGTTTTATGTTTGTAACTGCTTTCATTTTGGAGCTATGGCTGGATCAGACACACACACACACACACACACACACACACACACACACGCACGCACACTTTACCTTATTTTGACACACTCTTACATCCCGGGCAACGCCGGGTAACTCTGCTAGTATATATATATGCTTGAAAGGTTTGAGCCTAAGTATCTACAAAAGCCTGGCGTCGCCCCTGATATATATATAATTAATCCAAAAACGGGATTGAGTTGTTTTGTTCCACTTCTAAAGTAAACTTAATGGAGGGGACTTGATTATTTAACTGAAAGAGGAAGTCATCCAGCTCACGCATCATGGGCCAGATACACAAAATATCGTCAATGTACCACAACCACTTTAGAAGTGGAACAAAACAACTCAATCCCGTTTTTGGATGTGCATGTACATAGGGAAAGCCCAGGTTTTAAGTTTAGTATTTATCGGAAAAAACAAACAATTTGTCCTCCATACACTTTTACTCCAGACATGACTCCCCTATGAAGAAAGCCATATTTTCTTTAATGTTTCTCCGCGCTCTTAGGATCGCCATTCCGGAATACATGGATGCCGAATTAGAAAATTCAACAGTATTGGAAGTGATGGACCTTTTCCAGTTTGTGTACCGTTCTTCAGTTAGCTTTATAAGGCTAACTAACGAAAATATCACGACCTAACCTAACCAATCGTTAGGTTAGCTGTACGCCCTTAACGATTGGTTAGGTTAGGTCATGATATTTTCGTTAGTTAGCCTTATAAAGCTAACTGAAGAAGGCTAACTGAAGAACGGTACACAAACTGGAAAAGGTCCGAAGTGATTTGTGTTACCGACCTGCTTTTTTGGAATCTTGTCTTAACAAGGCAAAACGAACTTTCTATCGTGTGAATAATAACCCTCGCACTTTGTTGAGGAATACAGTATTTTAGTACTTCCATTTTTCCCAGCCTTTTTAGGCATTACTAATGTCCTTAAACTTTTGAATATTAATGTAGTGTTTTCATATGCCAATATTGAGAAAAATATCATAGTAAAAAATAGGTCTACCAATAATTCAGGCATCATCTATAAAATTGGTTGTAAACAATGTGATTCCTTTTACATTGTACAGACGGGAAAGGATTTGCACACGCGTATAAAACAGCATCAATATTCCGTCAGAACGGGACAGTCGTCCAGTGCCCTTTTCGTCCATTTGTCAGAGTTATCCCACTGTATTGATTGGAATAATGCTTCAATTTTGTTTCACTCAAGCAACATTGTTAATAGAAATATTCTTGAGTCTGCCATTATTCAACTTACAAATAATTTTAATATTAGCCAGGGCCTTTTTTCGCTTGATTCTCTTGTTTTGAATTCGTTCAGAACGGATTTAGACAAGAGGGGCAAAGTGCTAAAACTCTGGTAGTTTTTCATTATAAATTTGTATGCTCCTCCTACAATTTTTAGTTTTCTATTTTATTTTTTTTGTGACCTACAGTATATATAGTCTCGACTTTGTTATTAATTTCAGTGTTCCTGAGGATGTCATTAGACGAAAGCGCTTGAGTACCTTCTGTGTTCCCTTTTTTCTTCGTAGTTATTTTCATCATAAATATTATTCACGTATTACTTTCGTGAAATAATTTTCATATTATATATATATATAGGGCGTTCAAATTCCACCCGGGCAACGCCTGGTCGCTCTGCTAGTATACTAATATTTGTGACGGTCGAACTGCCTACGATCTTTCTTTCTTTATTTGTTTATTATGGCCGGCCAAACCACTGGCCAGATTTGGATGAGACTTAAAGGATAGGGGTAACTGAGGCCGGGAAAGGGCATAGGCTATGTGTTGTCGGCTTCCGAAGTCATCTGAGGCTGCTGGAGGCCTCTGTATTCCGGATTGGTTGAACGATAGTGACATCATAGACACGTCATAAAAGATGGTGACAAAATGGGCTGAGCTCTAGCATATATATAAGAGGCAGATTTTGTACGGTCCCAGCTGCGGTGGGACAAGGGGTCATGAAAACGAGGATTGAAAATACCCTCAGAATACGAGGCCTAAAGCTTTTCAGTGTCCTACCAAAAGAAGTGAGGAATCTCCAGCACACCGATCTAAATAACTTCAAGAACCAGCTGGACAGATTCCTGTGCAAAGTCCCGCAGGAGGAGATCAGACAGCAATTCCCTCCTTCACCAAATCCAGCAAATGAGGCGGGATGCTGCTGAGGGGTCGACCTACAGGTCGATCCTGGACCGTCGTTCAAACTTACCTAAAGTAACCAAAAGTATATATAATATTATATATATAATATATATATATATATATATATATAGAGTATGTGGTGTCGGCATTCCAGGCCATATATATATATATATATATATATGTCGAAACCTACGGTAAAATTATTGAATGCTCGGTTAGGTCAACTGTACGCCCTTGACGATTGGTTAGGTTAAGTCGTGATGTTTTCGTTAAAACTAACGAAAATATCACGCCATATTTAAAAAAAAAATATGGCTTCATCTTCAAATATCTTGATTATCTGTCTAGACATTGCGTCAGCTAAAATATTTACCTTATCTTTAAATATTTTGCAAAATAAATCAGCCTATTGAGAATAAAAAACAAAAACAGATCAGAAATTAAATAATGTCATTAAAATTTCAGTATATAAACATGTAAAATTTCTCCAGTTTTCATTCTGATTTGTCTGATCTAACTTAGAGGCTGCATTACCTGTAACATTTTAGGAGTGAACTACAGTAAGAGAATATATCTGTCTTCTCCTTCGAGCCTTGCTCTCTTTAGAGAACTTAGTCTTAAATAGAGAAAAATAATTTCCCGATACATTACAAGAAGAATTGGGTAACCTTCAGAGAATTTAGTAAGCTCCACACAGTCCTCGGATCCACTACGAGAAGAAATCGGAGAGTAGTATAAGAGAAACTACTGCGATTCTCTATACGGTACCAGCTACGCCAGAGTAACAAATCCGTTGCTGCCACCTAACCAGAACCCCGGTCAACTTCGAACCTCGCAAGGCCATAGACGGAGGGGTTAACATATAACGGTACCCGGTCGATTCGCCGACGGATGTTTTGCCGACAGACATTTTGCCGACGGACGTTTCGCCGAACGGACGATTCGCCGACCGCTGTTTCGCCGAACGGACGATTCGCCGAATGGACTGTCATTAATATTTCTATGACAAAATACACACACATGTTATTAAAGGTTATTAAATGTTATTGAATTATTTTGTTAAAATATTAAATTATGTTAAATTGACAGTTATAGACGCTTGACGTAAAAACATAGATACCTTTTTTAAATAAATTTATATCGATAATACTATATAAAATGTATGTATATATATATACGGTGTGTCCGTAAAGTCATGGTGGGATTTTAAATAGCTATATTATTGCAACGAAACATGATAATGAGATGAAAAAAAGGCAAATTGAAGAACAACTCTAAAAGAATAACTTATTTAACGTAGTTCGATATGGGCTCCTCTGGTAGCCCTGCAGACATCTAGGCGGTGATTCAATTCCAGCCACACACGCCCAAGAACATCAGGAGTGACGGATGCGATAGCTTCCGTGATTCGCTCGTGCAAGTGATGAATATCCCTAATGGGTACACTGTACACGCTTTGCTTGACGTAACCCCACAAATAAAAGTCCAAGGTGTCAGGTCCGGAGAGCGTGGAGCCATGGCTTCCATCCTCCTCTTCCTATCCATCTCTGTGGAAATTTTTCATTAAGGAATTCTCGAACAACGTTGGCATAGTGCGGAGGAGCACCATCTTGCTGAAAGATGACATTATTGTCAATAAATTGGGGTACTGCAAAATGTTCCAACATAGCGAGGTAGTTGTGTGACGTCACAGTGGGTTCCGCGAAGAAAAATGGGCCAATCACTCGATCTCGTGCTAGAGCACACCACACATTAACTTTCGGGCTATTACGCTCATGTTCAACATAGGCATGTGGACAGCCTAGACTAACTACGAGATAAAGGTTAAGCTTAGCCTAGACTAACTACAAGATACAACTTTGAGAGTTGTTCTTAAATTTGGCATTGTTTCATCTCATTATCATGTTTCGTTGCAATAATATAGCTATTTAAAATCCCACCATGACTTTACGGACACACTGTACTATATATATATCTCTCTTTCTCGGTGTATATTGTATAATTTAAAACTTTCGTTTTAGACCATGGAATTCACTTTGACGGTGTCCGGCGAATTTGTCTACAACAATTTGTCTACAACAATTTATCTACATCAATTAGTCTACAGATACAATTTAACTACAATAATTTGTCTACAGATACAATTTGTCTAGAGAAACTATTACTAATATTATTTTAAAAAATGACGATTGGTTTGGTTAAGTCGTGATATTCTCGTATGTTTTAACAGTAAACTAACGAAAATATCATGACTTAACCTAACCAATCGTCAAGGGTGTACTAACTTTTTATGGCCTTTCTCTGGATCAATAAATTGAAGAGGCATTGTGGGTTACTGAACAGTGAACACTGTAAAAGTTCCAGGATGACTGCAATTTTAAGTGCGAAAACCTGACATAAGTTACTAAGATTTAAAAAAGGCAACAAACGAACAAACGTTTCAGAATAGCTTAAACTATAAAGCACAAACGTAATACTTAAATTATAAAAGTTAACAACTAATTTTCGTATTTAAATTATATTTGTTTTTTTTATTAATGACAGTCCATTCGGCGAATCGTCCGTTCGGCGAATCGTCCGTTCGGCGAAACAGCCGTCGGCTCAATGTCCGTTCGGTCAAATGTCCGTCGGTGAAATGTCCATCGGCAAAATGTCCGTCGGTCATCTGTCCGGCCACGCATATAACATATAATATATATATATATATATATATATATATATATATATATATATATACAGTATATTGAAAGAATAGTGAGAGAGAAAAAAAATTAAATGATAACCAACATGGGTTTCGGTCAGGCAGATCATGCCTATCACAACTAATGCAACACTACAACATTATTGAGAGCACTTCAAAGCAATGAAAACTATGATGTAATATACACAGATTTTGCCAAAGCGTTCGACAAGTGTGACCATGGAATCATAATACATAAACTGACGTATATGGGAATAACAGGAAAAGTAGGGAAATGGATATATAATTTCCTAGTGAGCGGCGGCAAGTCGTTACAGTAGAAGGAGTATCATCATCAGAATCAGAAGTCCTCAGCTCAGTACCACAAGGAACAGTATTAGCTCCACTACTCATCATAATCATGCTAACTGACATAGATGAAGACGTTACCAGAGGCAGCACAGTAACATCCTTTGCCGATGACACAAAGATCAGTAGAAAAATAAGAAACCCAGAAGATATAGAATCTACAAGTGGACGGAAGACAATATGAAGTCCAACACAGAAATTTCAGTTGTTAAGGTGCAGAAAAAGAGAAGACCTAAAATCCATGGAATATTATACCTCAAATGGACAGGAAATTCAGAAAATTCTAAAGCAAAAGATTTAGGAGTTGTAATGACTGATGATGCGAAATCTGAAACACAAAATAAGATAACAGTAAACAGAGCAATAGAATAACTGGGCAGATACTGAGAACCTTTAAACGAAGGGATAGGAATATAATGATTCCTCTACTGAAAACTGATCATACCCAAATTGGAATACTGCTTGGTCCTAACATCCCCATGTAAAAAGAAGACATTAACAGCTGGAAGGGATTCAGAGAAGCTTCACAGCCAACGATCAACGGGTGCAAAGAACTAAATTACTTGGAAAGGTTACGCGAATTAAACTATATTCATGGAAAAGAGAAGAGAGTGATACATCATTATTTACACTCGGGAAAATGGAGAAACTAGTCCTTAATCTTACTCTGAACCATATAACTCCCAAAACAACGGTGGAAAGTAGAAAAGGAAGACTGTGTCGTGTTCCCATATTAAAGGCGAGACAGGGAACATCCTTAACACTAAGAAAATAGTTTTGTTGTGAGAGGACAAAACTGTTTAATCAGCTGCCCAAAGACCTAAGAAACACGAATGGTGTTGCGGTGGTCATCTTCAAAAGAAGATTAGACGCCTGGCTCAGAACAATCCCCGATGAGCCGGGCGTACCTGGCTGTGTGAGGGGAGCGTACAAGAAACCAACTCACTACTTCACCAGGCCAATTCGAGAGTAGGGGCGACAAGCTTGACCTTCGTGAAATGAGGAATCGTTGCACGGAACCTTTGAAAGGTTGAAAGGTGTATATATACTGTATATATTATACACGAGGGCCACTCAATACATTTTGCCACACCTTTTTTCTTTCTTTCCAAGTTTCCTTGTAAGTTCCAGAAATTTTGAACACAAGTAGTTATATATCTTTTTTACAAGTTTTTTTTTTCATATAGTGTCCATCCTTTTCTACGGCTTTCCTCCACCTCGAAACAAGGGCCTTTATTTCTTGCTGGTAAAAGTCCGCTGGCTTCCGCTGGAGCCACCTCTTAACCTCCTTAACAACCTCATCCTCACTGAAACTTTCTTCCACGAATAGCATCCTTCATTGGCCCAAACAAATGGAAGTCTGAAGATGCCAGATCCAGGCTGTATGGAGTGTGGGGTAAAAAAGTCAAGCGCATTTTTGTAATGGCCTCTCTTGTTGTGTGGTGTTGCGTTATCGTGCAAAAGAAGGACGTCTTCCAGTTTTCTCTCCAGGTCGAACTCGCTTTATACGCCTCTGGAGTCTGTAGGGTAGTAATATATGCCTCTGATTTGAATGTTTGTCGTTTCTTCATAATGTCCACCAGAAGGTGGTGGCTCAGAAGATGGTGACCATAATCTTTCCTGCAGAGGGAGCCATTTTGAACTTTTCCTTGCGCAGAGAGTCTGCGTGATGCCACTCCATGGATAGGCGTTTTGTTTCAGGTTCACAGTGGTGCACCCAAATCTCATCCCCAGTCACAATTCGTGAAAGGAAGTCATCCCCTTCTGTCTCGTATTGTATTCACACTTCCTTCACTAATTCCTAGCTCCAGTGATAGCTCCTTGTATGTGACGCGCCGATTTGATCGAATGATGCTGTCGACACGTTGCACAATGTGAGATGTCATAGCCGATGCCGGGCGATGGCTCTCCCCCTCTCCGATGATCTCACACGTTTAGACCAGCGTCCAACTGTGCTTCGATCAACAATAGCATCTCCGTAAACGTTTTGTAGACGTTTGTGAATATTTCCAAGTATTCCTCCTCTGCAGTTAAGAACTCGATAACAGCTCTGTTTACGTCGCACATCACTGTCAGACGCCAGTTTCGAAACTGCGTTAACCATCGGTTTCATACAAGGAGTTTAAAAGTGTTCTCATACAAGGAAGGGAGGTTCAAACTGGAAAAATCGGGTTATGTGAAGCGCAGAAAGTTCAAACTTACAGCCCAAAAGATATTTCAGCCCCATGGCCTATTATTTAGCTAAGAAAAAAAGGGTGGGGCAGAATATATTGAGTGTCCCTAGTATATATATATATATATAGTATATATACATATAGCGTGCGTTCGAAAAGTCTCTCCGCAGTGCTATGTTAAACGCATAGGAAATTGAAAAACTACAATGATTTCATTCAACCATGATTTAGTGATTTTATTACATAACCTTTTGATTTTACAGCATGTGTTAAAAGTGTTTTCCACCATTTTGCAGGCACAGAGCAACTCGTCTGCACTTGTTGTCAAACACTTTTTTTAAAGTGTTTCCTTGTGAACAGACGTGTTCTATCGAGTGTCCAGTATTACCAATTGAATAAGTGGTTTTATTCGAAGTGGCTTTAAAAAAAATAAGTGTTTGGTGCTTTCTTAACTAAATTACCTCCTGTTATTAATTATTCATAAAGGAATATATTTTATTTATTGACTTTATTTATTACTGTATTACTTGATTAAACCAAGGCGAGTGCACGTGGCTTGCCTTGTTTGTTTTCCTTCGAAAGGGTAAAATTCCAAAGCGTGGTCTAATGAGGTTGATTTTTGTCTTGCTGAGGATCATCAGGTAGGGTGTGGTCACCCTCCGTAGGGAAAAAAACGGAAATATGGAAAAAGTTGGCCGAATTGTGGACAGATAAGGTTTTCTTTTTTTTTTTTTTATTCATCTTTATTAACACTTTTTCTTTCCCAGAACCTTCGTCGGTAGCTTAATTAAGTATATATTCATTTAGTATAAATTTAGGGTTACAGGAACCTGTTTCTGCGTTTGAAGAACATTTTTGCGGTAGACCTACGTTTTATTTATTAATTGCTCCTTACTTATTCTAGGAGACTTACGTCATTATTAGATTACTATTATTAACTCTCTATTAATTTCCAAACGCTCGTTTTTTAATGAGTTAATAGCATGGCACCCCCGTCAAGAACTTGCAGTCGCTGTAACGGAAAGTTTGCCGCTTACGCGTTTATTTTGGCTAATAATAATGATCAGTTAGTTTGCAGGTGGTGCTCAAACATGGAATTGCTGAGGAACGAGCTAGAGCGTGAGAGAGTGGCCAGAGTGAGCTTAAAGAAAGGGTGGTGCTCCTGACGGCAAAGTTAGAATCCCTTGGGCCTTCTGAGTGGAGATATTCTTCAGTCACGGCCCCTCCAGCCACAGTTTCTACTAATGATATAATACTAATAGCCCTCTCTCTTTCCCTAGTTCCCGACCCTTCGTGCAAGTGCGTAATGGAGCCCCACTGAGGCAAACTAAGGCTTGTCTACCGGTATTAACGAACAATAAGTTTTCTGTTTTAGGCTTCGAAGACGTAGATGAACCTGAAATGCGACTCGTTGGTGATTCCATTGTTCGAGGGCAGCTCGAGGAATTCTGCGGGAGAAAACCCCGTCGGAGGCGCCATTACTGCTACCCTGGTGCAAAGGTGGAGGATATAACTAATAGTGTTGATTTTTTTTACAGACGGAACCTCTCAGGACACAACGTATGTTATTCACGTCGGTACTAATAACGTTCTAAATTTTAGATCTGAAGAGCTGTTGGCTAGGTACAGGGACTTACTAGAGCGACTTGACTTACTTGACTTAAGTCCCTTCTGACCATTGTCAGGTGGGGTCCTTCATAACGGTGCGCCGGTATCTCCGCCACGCAGCCCGATCTCTTGCCAAATTCGTCATCTTTCTCACTCACTGGGAGTCGTGCATTCGAGTTCCTCAAGCTTCGCCACCATGTTGTTCTAGGTCTTCCCCTTGGTCTGTTACCGTGCATTCGTCAGTATAATACTGTCCTCGGCCATCTTCCAGCATCCATTCTTTCGACATGACCATACCATCTCCTCTGTATATCATTCACTCTCTCCACGATGTTCTGGTCCAGCTCGGCCATCTCCCGCACTCTTTCATTACTTATCCTCTGTTCCCAGCTTACATTTAGTATCCTCCTAAGGCAGTACATTTCAAATGCCAGCAATTTACGTTCTTCTTTCCGTTTCATCACCCAATACTCCGCTTCATACAATACAGTAGGTATTACTACGCTATTCATGAGTCGAAGCTTCAATTTGCGCGAGATGGATTGGTCCCTCCATACTTTTGTCAGTTTCCTGAATGCGACATGTCCCAGTCCGTTCTATTTCTTATATATATACGAGCCGGTATCCTCTGTATAATATACACCCAGATATTTAAAGGAAGGGAAGTCACCTGCTCAATCTCTCCTGTGGCCAGCTCTATACGAATATCTTCCCTTCTCCTGCCTATCTTCATTACTTTTGTTTTATTTGCATTGATGACAAGTTTATACTTTGCACATACTCTCTCCAATCTTCTCACCATTCCCTGCAGTTGACCGACGGAATCTGCCATCAACACAATGTTGTCAGCGTATCTTAGGTTGGTGATACGCTCTCCACCTACCAATATACCATCCTCACAACCGTCCAGGGCCTCCTCATCACTCTTTCCAGATACAGATTGAACAGATGAGGGGAGAGCGGGCATCCCTGCATCACTCCACATTTCGTGTGGAAACTTTCTGTGACCGTTGGTCCCTTGCTTACCACCGCGCTAGTTGACTCATACAGTCTACTGATCAAACATACCAAATCATCCTCGAAACCGTAAGCCCGCAACACCGCCACCATCGCCTCTCTCCAAACCGAATCAAACGCTTGTTTGAAATCCACAAATACAAAGAAGACGTCCCTTCCTAACTCCCACCTCTTTTCCACGATCTGGCTAAAGGTGAAGATCTGGTCGATCGTTCCTATGCCAGCTCTAAAGCCGGCCTGTTCTTCTGTTAGTATTTCCTCTTCTCTATTGCTAAATCTCTATTGGATAATCCTGGCTAAAGCTTTGTACGCATGCGGAAGCAAACTTATGGGTTGGTAATTACCGCAAACAGTCACGTCTCCTTTCTTGTGGATCGGCACAATAACTGCCCGACCCCACTTTTGAGGGAAGACTCCCTCAGTCAGTCCCCTCTGGAACAGGTTTGTGAGCCACTTCACCGTCTCGTCTCCACCCGCGTCTAACAGCTCCTGCACCACTCCATCTGCCCCGGGAGCTTTATCCCTCGCCATCTGTTGTATGCTGCTTCTCACCTCCGCTTGCAACACTTCTGTTGTGTCTATCCGCTCTGCATTCTGTCTCTGCAACTCCGGGAAGTTTAGAAGACTGAACTCCTCCTCTGATCCTCCGTAAAGGCTCTGGCAGTGGCTCTTCCACACTTTTCTCACCTTCTCGTTTGAAACCTTTTCACCATCCGCATTTCTTAATGCTACTGATTGGTGGGTCCACTCTCTCGTCAGCTCTTTAACCGTTTTGTATAGGGTCTTCGAATTACCAGTTCTAAAGCTGCTTTCATATTTCTCGCATTTTTCTCTGATCCAGGTCTCCTTCGCCATCCCACATCCCCTCTCTACCTCTCTGCACAATTGTCTATATCGGTTTTTATTTTCCTCCGTAGAATTATTATTTTTTCTTCTCTTGGCTTCTCTCCTTTCGTCGCACTTCCTCAGTACTTCCTCCGTCATCCAACCTTGTTTTAGTTTCCTCCTCTTACCCAGTAGTTGCTCCGCCACTTCTTTCAGGTGATCTCTGCCCTTACTCCATAACCCATCTATATCTTCGTTTTCGTTCATAAGGACTGCAAATCTCCCGCCGATCGTTACCTGCGACTCATCTCTAATTTCGCTATTCTTTAGCTTTTCTACATTATACCGTGTTCTCTCATTTGTTGTCTTCCTTGCCATGTAGAACTTGACTTTGATATTGGATAGGAGCATCTCATGATCTGTCCCGAAATCCGCACCTCTCATCACTCGTATTGCTTATCACCGATCTCCAGCGTTTATTGACTAACAAGTAGTCTATGCAGCTCCTATGTACTCCATCAGGGTGTGACCATGTGTACTTATGGCTTTCTCTATGTTGAAAGTAGGAGTTTGCTATACACAGCTGTTTTGCTTTAAAGAAGTCTAACATCCATTACAGACGGAACCTCTGAGGACACAACATATGTTATTCACGTCGGTACTAATAACGTTCTAAATTCTAGATCGGAAGAGCTGTTGGCTAGGTACAGGGACTTACTAGAGCGACTAAAGGAAAAACTAATAAGATTGTTTAAACAGTTATACTTCCAATTATCTAACGTAACGAGTTCAACAGCAAGGCGACCTATATTAACAATAACCTAAAGTCACTTTGTCAACAGGAAGGAGTGCATTTTGCGAATTTTTGGAACAGTTTCTACGGCAGAAGGGACTTGTTCCTCGGAGATGGATTTCATCTTAATGACGTTGGAGCTGCGCGTTTAGGAAGACTATTTCATAATACTGTTTCTTCTTTTCAGGCTGCCGTAACTCGAATGGTCCCGGCGTAATTTTCTTAAAATTCCCTTGCGCGCGCGAAGGTATTGCGGTTACTAACAATTTGAAGGTTCTATCCTTAAATGCTTGTAGCCTATGAAATAAAATAAACGAAATTTTTTCTTTAATTGCTTGTAAAGACTATGATTTAATTGCGATTAATGAATCGTGGCTTAGCACTGAAACACCTGACTTTGTAGGGGAGTATCAAATTAGGGGTTATAGACTTTTTGTTAAAAACAGAATAGGTAGGCGAAGAGGCGGTGTTATATTGTATATCAAAGATAAGATTGCGAACGTTACAGAAGTAAAGCACAGAATTCCAGAACCGTTAGATTCGACTATAGCAGAACTTAAATTGAACGATTTCAAACTTCTTGTTGCCATTGTATATAGGCCCTCAAATCAAACAGCTGATACGGACGAAGCGTTATATATCGTGAACTTAAGAGAATAATAGGTAGTGAGAAGGCCTTAATTATGGGTGACTTTAATTGCGCCAATGTTGATTACGATACAATGCAGGGAGTCGCGGAAAGTAATCGTTTAGTTAATTTTCTCGAGGATAGCTTCCTTATTCAAAAGGTTGGGGAACCAACGAGGTTGGACAGTATTTTAGATTTAGTAATAACTACGGACGATAGGCTAATCACTGATCTTCAAGTAATAGAACCGTTGAGCAATAGCGATCACAATATGGTAGAGTTTGTTCTCTCAGTAAGTCACTCGAAACCAGCTAACTCGACTAAAATTCCTAACTTCCAGCACGCAGACTTTTGTAAATTTAGGAATGAATTGTCACACGTTAATTGGGAAAACGTAATGGGGATCTACAACGCAAAAATAATGTGGGAATCGTTTGAAAAAGTATTTAGGACTATAAATGAGGAATGTGTACCGTACACGTTTAAGCGTGCGAAAGTAAATAACAAACCTTTGTGGTTTACTTCTAGAGTAGGGGATATTAGTGCTTATTGGCTACATAAGTGCGATAAAGACAATTTGTAGTTACGAAACAAATACATATCGCTGAAGCGTGAAGCGAAAAGCATAATAAAAAAGTCCAAGCATGATTTAGAAATCTCCATAGCTCATGACGGTAAAGAAAACCCCAAGCGATTCTTTCAATACGTCAATAATAGGAATCCAGTAAAGAGTGTCTTGGGGCCGTTGAAAAATTCTGACGGAGAGCTACTGTCTGAAAACAAGCAAATTGCTACCCTGCTAAACGAATTTTTTACGTCAGTTTTTAAAATAGAAGATGTAACGAATATCCCTACGGTCATAGACATACTTTTTTACAATGGTAATACTTTAGATAATACTGTGGTTAGTGAAAGGGAGGTAATACGCTATGTTGATAAAATGAAAATGTGTAAATCACCGGGCCCGGATTCCATATATTCAATACAACTACAAGAATTAAAAGAAAGCATTGTTGTGCCGCTAACAAAGATTTTTAATTTTGTGTAATTTTGCATATAGTATATCAGGGAAGGAGTTGGCAAGCGTAGAACAGGAAAAAGATTTAGGAGTTATCGTCACTGGTGATTTAAAAGTGGTGAAACAAAGTACAGCAGCGGTCAATCAGGCGAACAAGGTGCTAGGTGCTAGGTTTTATAGCTAGGAATTTTGAGTACAAATCGCGCGATATTATTGTTCCTCTTTATAAATCATTAGTTAGACCGTATTTAGAGTACGCGACCAATTTCGGAATCCGCATATGCACAAAGATATAGATAAAATCGAAAGAGTTCAAAGACGAGCTACTAAGATGATTCCGTTGCTTAGGTTAAAGTCGTAGAGGATAGGCTTAAGAGGTTAAAATTGACTACATTCGAGACTAGGATGCTGAGGGGTGATCTAATCCAGGTTTTCAAAATTATGAATGGGTTCGATAACGTAAATAGAGATAGCCTTTTTGAAATAGTACACTATAGTAGAACTAGAAATAACGGGTGTAAGTTGACAAGTAGAAGGTTCGAGACAGCAGTTGCCAAAAATATTTTTACACATAGAATAGTAAAAAGCTGGAATAGTTTGCCGGTTGAAGTAATTAGTAGCACGTCTATACACATGTTTAAAATCGATTAGACGCACATTTTCATAGATTGGGTACAGTTTAAGGTAGTAAAATCAAGTTTTTTTTTGGTTCGGAACGCACGTAAAATTGTAGGTCCCCTCCGCCACCACGGAGGACATGCGCAATACACAACTACAAACACAGTTGGGTAGACCAGCCATGAGTGAATCGTTGCGTCTTTGTTTGGCTGAAACATTATATATATATTATATATATATATATATATATATATATATATATATATGATACACACAGACCGTGCATGGAACAAGGAACTCTTCTAGGATAATTAAATCCACTATAGTCCGAATAAGTAATGGTAAGTGACAAATACCATAGTTTTTCTTTTTCATGATGCTAACCCGACGCGGGCAACAGGTCACTCGCAAAGAGGTCCCAAAAATATAGCTCCTCTCACCAGCTATCTGCAAAGCAGATAGGATCCAGCTTTGGGACAGGATCTAGAGTTTAAAGCAGCCTAGCCCAGCTACATTTAGAACATCAATATGAGCAAAAGACTCGCTGCCTTCACGTCAGATTGAATACATCGAAGAAAAAGGGGTAACTATTATATTTTTAGCCAAAACCAAAACTTAAACCTCAACTGGCAGAATTGAGCGTCCACTTTTTAAAACACATAACATGTCCGTTTCAAGATGGGAATGAACTCAGAATGGTTCCCTGAGTTTTTTTATGATACACACAGACCGTGCATGGAACAAGGAACTCTTCTAGGATAATTAAATCCACTATAGTCCGAATAAGTAATGGTAAATGACAAATACCATAGTTTTTCTTTTTCATGATGCTAGCCCGACGTGGGCAACGGGTTACTCGCAAAGAGTTCCCAAAAATATAGCTTCCCTCACCAGCTTCTGCAAAGCAGATAGGATCCAGCTTTGGGAAAGGATCTAGGTTTAAAAGCAGCCTAGCCCAGCTACATTTAGAACCTCAATATAAGCAAAAGACTCGCTGCCTTCACGTCAGATTGACGCCAGATTGATAAAAAACCTCAGAGAACCATTCTGAGTTAATTCCCATCTTGAAACGGACATGTTATGTGCCTTGAAAAGTGGACGCTCAATTCTGCCAGTTGAGGTTTAAGTTTTGGTGTTTAACTAAAAATATAATAGTTACCCCTTTTTCTTTGATGTATTCAATCTGACATGAAGGTAGCGAGTCTTTTTCTTATATTGAGGTT
Organism: Bathynomus jamesi; assembly: GCA_023014485.1. Taxonomy (NCBI): domain Eukaryota; kingdom Metazoa; phylum Arthropoda; class Malacostraca; order Isopoda; family Cirolanidae; genus Bathynomus; species Bathynomus jamesi. The sequence goes on from JAJOZX010000446.1 coordinate 675,394, forward strand.
CTAAATGTAGCTGGGCTAGGCTGCTTTAAACCCTAGATCCTGTCCCAAAGGTGGATCCTATCTGCTTTGCAGATAGCTGGTGTGGGAAGCTATATTTTTGGGACCTCTTTGCGAGTGACCCGTTGCCCGCGTCGGGCTCGCATCATGAAATAGAAAAACTATGGTATTTGTCATTTACCATTACTTATTCGGACTATAGTGGATTTAATTATCCTAGAAGAGTTCCTTGTTCCATGCACGGTCTGTGTGTATCATAAAAAACCTCAGGGAACCTTTCTGAGTTCATTCCCATATATATATATACATATATATATATATATATATATACTAATCGGGTATTCATTTAACCTAACCGAGCATTCAATTAACCTAACCGGGTATATATTATATATATCGAAACCTACGGTAAAATTATTGAATGCTCGGTTAGGTTAATTGAATCTCCGGTTTGGTCAACTGTACGCCCTTGACGATTAAGGTTAAGTCGTGATATTTTCATTAAAACTAACGAGAATATCACGACTTAACCTAACCAATCGTCAAGGGCGTACAATTAACCTAACCGAGCATTCAGTTAACCCAACCAGGCATTCAATTAATCTAATCTGGCATTCAGTTAACCTAACCTAGCATATATAATATATATATATATATATATATATATATATATATATATAATATATATATATATATATCGGGTCTGCAAAAAAAAAAAGGAGCATGACGAAAATGTTTACTGTACATTTATTTTTACACATAATGACAAATAACTTATTTTAGGCAAATAAGCAACAAATAAACTAAGTTAGTACCAAATTTCATGTCAATACGTCAAAAATTAAAAAAAATATAAAAGTTTTACTACAACATGTCATATAATTTTACAATTTCCAAAGAAAACGAAATTATAAGACTATAAAAATTGTTCGATGTGTTTGCCAGAAACCTCTACAATAGGGTGGATCGATTTTACATTTTTTTCGATTTCCATATTCTAATAGAGACAAAAATTTGCGCATGCATGAGAAAATAGCCTCTGCAAAATCTTAGCATTTATATATTTCCCATAGCATTTATATCGTTGCTTAGGCATGAAATAACACACACGCAAAATTTTATGACTCTAGGCTAGGGTTTAAAATACGTTTTTGACTACTAAAATATGATTTTCATCGCTCTGCCGGGGGCAGAAGATGATTACCTATTAAGCTAAGATTTTGCAGAGGCTACTTTCTCATGCATGCGCAAGTTTTTGTCTCTATTAGAATATGGAAATCGAAAAAGATGTAAAATCGATCCACCCTACAGTCTACAACCCTTCGTAATCGGGGCCTAAATTGATCTACAGCGTTATCTACTTGATCTTGGGTAATTTCTTCCCATTTTTGTACGATAACTTCTTTCAAATGTTCCACATTTCGGATCTTATGCTTGTACACTTTCTCAGCCAACATTTCCCATATTCCGTAGTCTACGGGATTCAAATCTGGACTATTAGGGGGCCAATCTTTTGGGTAAAGCAATTCAGGAACATTATTTTCTAAAAATTCAATAGTTGACTTAGCGGTATGCGCCCGAGCGCCATCCTTTTGGAATAAGAAGTAACCATTATTCGCCAATCGTCTCATTTCGGGCAGCATTTGTTCCAACAAAGTTTCAGTGTAATAGCGGGCGTCTACTTTGATGTTTGGCTCTACGAAAAAAACAGATGTCTTGCCTAGTTAAGACACACCGACCCATACCATTACGCTGGCAGAAAAATGATTACGGGTAGCATAAAGTCTATCATCTGGTATTTCATTTTTACGATTAACTCTTGAATACACTCTGTCATTTTGGGAATTTCGCGGTGGTTCTACCGTAAACTTCTTTTCGTCAGTGAAAAAGCCGAGGTCTACTTTTTCGGGAGTGATATTTCTTAACATGCGTTCAGTTAATTTCTGCCCATGTATCCATTTATAAGGTTTTAGTTCAAGGTCGTTTTTAATAATGTTTCTGACGCTACTTTCGGATATGCTCAACTCATTAGCAATTCTGGACGGTGTCACGTGAGTCCCTGGTCTGCCTTCTTGACTATAAATTCTTAGTTCCACATCTCTGATGTTTTCTTCGGTTCGAACTGATCTTGGCCTCTTGCTTCCTTGTTTCCTTTCAGTACTTTCAGTTTCGTCGATTTTTCTTAACAGCTTGTCCAAACCTCCTTTCGACCATGGTTTATTCGGAAACTCTTGTATAATTTTATTGCGCCATAATTTTATCAAGTCTATAATGTTTTATTAATATTTTATCTTCTTTAGAAAAGGGCATATTATCATTTTTATGATTAAAATTATTTAGGCATCTGAAAAAAATAATTTGTAATGAGAAAAACTAAAATTTTTACGCGGAAATTCACTTTTTTTAGTCATTGCACGTTTGTGGCCATAAAATCTTATTTTATGACCGATTTTGATGAAATTTGTTTTATACAACTCTGGGCTCTTTTATCTTTAGCTAGATATATAACATTTAAGGGTCCGGCAAAAAATGCGGGCGTGAGAGCAATTTTCGTCATGCTCCTTTTTTTTTGCGGACCCTGTATATATGTATGCCCTCCTCACTGAGCGGACGCACGCATTCCCTGGGCTCTCTGATATTGTTTCTACTTTTGGATATTGCAGACAAATTTACTGTTGGGAAGTTCTGAATTTTATATACTTGCGTTTATATTCACATTGTTATAGTTAAGTAACTGAATATTAGTGGTTTTAGAAATTCAGAAGTTTTCATAGTGTGCTGGCTTAATTTAATTTAAACTTGTGACGGTTATAAACGTTAACTACCTAACATGCGCGATGCCGTCGCAGAAAGCGTCGTGTGCTAGGTGTGGAGTTAATCGGTGGTATACTGACTTTAAAGATTACAACGGCGGTCCTATGGCGATTACCGAGAGATCGGTTTGTTTCTTTTGTGACTTAAGCGAAGAGATAATTGATTTAAATCGTGTGTACTCAAGGTGACAGAAAGACCTTCAACGCTTGATGAGGGCAAGGGTAGGGTTACAGTTGACGAAGGCCAAACCTATACTAACGTTGAAGACGTTAGTAAGTTGAAGGGTGAGGTTAGGAACCTAGTTTCTCGTATCGGTAGCTTATCGGGAAGGTTAGACAGATTTGAGGAAGGGGTTAAGGTTGGTCCGAGATTAGTAGACGGGGAGGGATTTACAGTAGTTAAGGGTGGAACTAGGTCACGTACTTTAGGTGATTGGAATCCTCCCCCCCCCCTATCGAGGTTTCGAATCCTTTCGCCCAGTTGGATAGGGATGTGAACGAGGGGGAAACGATTTTAATTGGGGACTCCTTAGTGCGTCATATGGATAAGGAGTTCATTGAACGGAATCCAACCAAGAGGAGGAGGTCTGTCTACCAGGAGGGGCACGGACAAAAACTCACTGGACAAAAACTCACCACTTAAATGCAAAAGAGGACAAAAACTCACCAGACAAATGTTTTTGCGAAATACATACACTCTAGTCTAGATCTTAAGATCCCAATATTTTAAACTCGTAGATAATTACTCTTCATCCTTTGATAAAAACCGTTTTTTCGTTGCCAAAAGCGTCGGTCAAACGGTAAAAGTGCAACTTTACGAAGAATACGTTTTTGAAGGATCCCGGCAGATCTGTAAAAGTAGCAGAAAAAATCAAGAATTAATACGGGTTAGGTCAACTGCATGCCCGGTTAGGTCAATTGAATGCCCTTGACGATTGGTTAGGTTAAGTCATGATATTTTCGTTAAAAACACATTAATGATTTAAAGTGCTCGAACATGTTTGTTTTTCATTTCTCCAAAAAAAAGAAAGTTATTTTGAAATCAATGACCAAAACTACATTAGTATACCGATTTGGTTGAAAACAACAATTTCAAAGATGAGTAATTATCTACAATGAGTCTAAAATCTTAAGATCTAGACAAGAGTGTATGTATTTCGCAAAAACATTTGTCGGGTGAGTTTTTGTTTTCTTTTGCATTTGTCCGGTGAGTTTTTGTCCAGTGAGTTTTTGTTCAGTGAGTTTTTGTCTTGGAGGGTTGACAGAATTAGAGACGAAGTAGATAGGATTGATATTGCCTCCCGTCACTCAATGTTGGTGACGATGGTAGGGGGCAACTACTCGTATAGGCCCGATACGAGAGTGCCTGAACTTTTGAAGAGATACAGGGGGTTAATTAGATCCATGAAGGCAAGGTCAGATAGGTCTTTAGTTCTAGGTATTACCCTTAGGCACGGTTTAAATTTTAGGATTACGTCAAAAAATATTTTTGAACACTAAACTAGAAGAGAGTTGTGCTCAGGAACATCTACCCTTCGTAAAGCTGTGGTCGGAATTTAGTAACCCTATCCTTTTTATGAAAGATGGGGGTGCATTTCAATGAATTAGCGAATGCTAGGCTAGGTAGGTTAATCGATGAGAACGTTCGAAAGCTGTATCGGTCGAAGCCCTCTTTAAACGTTGTGGGTCCGGGAAACGCCGGCCCGACGTGAAAAATAGTTTAAAACGCCGATCCTTCCAAAAAAATAATTTAAACGTCTTTATTGTAACGCGCATAGTATTAGCAATAAATTGAACGAATTTAAGGCAATAATTTATTCCGGGAACTACCATATAGTTGCTATAATCGAAACGTGGTTAAATACCGTAACTCGGGACTTGTTGGGGGAACTTGATGTAGCGGGTTTTAAACTTTTTACTAATGATAGGTTACATAAGATTGGTGGCGGCGTTTTGTTGTAAATTCGTAATTCCCTTAGGGCTATCGAGGTTAAGATAGATTTTCTGGCAGCAATTAATGCGATATGCGTTGAAGTTAGGGCGTGTAGTATTAGCTTTAATTTCGTTGTTGTTTATCGACCTCCTGTTCAACCCCTCGATATCGATGCTAGATTTTACACACTTCTTAGTAACTTTATTAATAATCGGGATAGTATAGTTGTCGGAGACTTTAACTGCCCTAACGTTAATTACGAGACTTTTACTGGTAATGATGAGGATTTGAGAATGATTCAGTTCATGGAAGATAATTTTTTACGATAGATGGTTACCGAACCAACGCGGTGACAATATTTTAGATGTGGTGATGACGAACGATGAAAATATAGTCGAAGGTTTCGAAGTTAGTGAGAGTTTGGGATGTAGCGATCACCAAATTATTAGGTTTAAGCTATTGAAAGGAAACAGTAAGGATAGTAACATAATAGAAATCCTTAATTTTCGTAGGGCTAATTTTGATAGTTTTGCGGATAAGATGAGAGTAGTGGACTGGGATAATTTATTTATGGGTAATGACGCAATTTTCATTGTGAGGCGTTTAAAGAAAATTTTTGGAAAATCGAAAAGGAGTTTATTCTGCGTAGGCCCAAGCGCGCTAGTAATCATGGTAGGCCCAAGTGGTGAACTAGGGAAATAGGTGAGTTCATAAACGAGCGTAACAGAGCGTATAGACTTAATAAGTGCAATGGCACGGTAGCTAACTTTAATAGATATATCGAGCTTAGACGTCAGGAATCGAGCTTAGACGTTAGGAATGCTAAGCGTAATTTTTGAGAGACTTGTAACTGCAGATAGGAAACATAATCCGAAAAAGTTTTTGGACTACGTCTATAATCGTAAGCCAATAAAAGATAACATAGGCCTCTAGTGGACGCTAACGGCGCTTTGGCTTCCGACGCTCAGGTGATGGCGAGTATTTTTAACAACTTTATTGTGGCAGTTTTTTCTGTAGAAGACATAAATAATGTCCACGACGTGGACGATATCGTTCCATTTAGTAGCGAAACTATTTTGAATGAAATACTGTAGCTGTTTCCCGGGGTGAGATTGCGCATTATATCGATAAGATAAAAGTTAACAAGGCTGGAGGCCCTGACGCCTTTATCCTAGACATTTGAAAGACGTTATCGTAGGCCCCTTAACAAAAAATTTTAATAAGTCACTGGAAGCGGGGATTATTCCTGAAGACTTCAAATTGGCTAACGTTACGCCCATTTTTAAAAAAGGCGACCGCACAGTAGCTAGCAGTTATAGGTCTATTAGCTTAACGTCATTTGTCGGTAAACTTTTGGAATCCGTAGTTAGGGATCGTATCGTCGATCACTTAGAAAGTCGCGATTTGATTAATAGTATTCAGCATGGGTTTCGACGCCATAAATCTTCTTTAACTAATTTGTTAGGGTTTTATAACGAAATAGTGCGAAATAGTGCAATACAGTTCCGCATAAAAGATTAATTGCAAATGTTAAAACGCACGATATACGCGGTCAGGTAGCTAACTGGTTAGAGGAATGGCTTCGTGCTACGAAACAGAGGGTCGTTGTTAATGGTAGGGAATCGGGGTGGTTGGATGTAGGCAGCGGTGTCCCTCAGGGTTCAGTGTTAGGCCCATTGCTATTCGTAATCTACATTAACGACATAGATGTGGGCTTGACCAGTAACGTGTCAAAATTCGCGGGCGATACTAAAATAGGCGGTAAAGTTCTTAATGTGGACGATAGAATAGGCTCCAAGACGATATAAATAGGATTATGGAGTGGACGGATAAGCGGCAGATGCAATTTAACGTAGACAAATGTAAAGTTTTGCATATAGGTTCTCGTAACAACAAATACACGTACACGATGGATGATAGACCGCTAGCGAGCGTTGACGAGGAAGTAGATTTAGGCGTACGCATATCTAAGGATTTAAAAGTTCGGAACCAGTGTCTGGAGTCTTGCGCAAAAACTAATAGAATATTAGGCTTCATGGTGCGTAACTTCGAATTTAAATCGAAGAATATTATATTGCCCCTTTACAAGTCCCTAGTCAGGCCTCACTTAGAATATGCCATTCAGTTTTGGTGCCCGTATTTGCGTGAGAATATTGAAAGGTTGGAAAGAGTTCAGCGACGCGCACGAAACTAATTCCGTCACTGCAACAAGTCTTACGAAGATAGGATTAAAGAGTTAGACTTGTATTCACTCGAAACAAGAAGATTAAGAGGGGAGCTCATTGAAGTTTTCAAAATCGTTAATAAAATCGATAACGTAAATTTTGACAAATTGTTAATTTTCGCTAATAGCAATACTCGTAATAACAGATTTAAATTACGTGGCAGACATTTCATTAATAACATCGCCAAAAGCTTTTTACGTTTAAAGTAATTGGTAAATGAAATAATCTTCCCGCGTCCGTCGTGAACTCTACCAACGTTAATATGTTTAAAAACCGTTTAGATAGGCATTTTAAAAATATTAACGTCGTTTAAAATAATAAAACAATTAGCAGCAGGAGTTCTGAGGGTAATCGGCGAGGTTTGAGTCTGTTGACGATTAATGTCAGCTTGTGACATGCCAGTGTGTGATATGCCAGCAATAAAATTATATTTAAAAAAAAAATAGACTAACACGAACTTAGATGTAGCTCGTAGCGTAAACTAAGCCACTTTTTGTTATACTCGTCTTACTATTTTTTTTTCTTTTCTTATCCTCTCTTTACTTGCATGTCTGTAGTTTGCATGGTATGACAGTGTTTGAGTTAAGACTGTGTTTCCATGATTTGTGAGCGTTCTTATTTTAATTCTTTTCATCTTTCACCCCTTTCCTATTCTCTTCGATTATTTTTCCGACTTGTCGGCAGTGGCCGGCGGATGATGATGGTGAGTCTATTTCTCTCTTTTTTCTGAATAAATGTTAACTACAAATGATAGGTTTTGCTGCTTACTTAACCACTTATCCTCTTCTCTTAACCCCCTGCTCTCTTCTTTCTCTCGGGCTAACCTTAGGGTAGATCTTAGGGTCTTTGTTAGCCTTAGCTTCTGTAGATCTGTGTGTGTATATATATATATATATATATATATATATATATAGATCGCTCCGCTAGTATATATACACACACACACACACACAGTGTGTGTATATATATATATATATATATATGGTCTTGTTGAAGTAATATCCAGCCTTAGCCAGAAGCACGAAACATACAAGGAAATGAGAGCTACGACACATCTAAAAGGGGTATGAATCAACATAATAGTTTGATATGTAATTTTTAATATTTAATGCAATTTCCAATGGCTTTAATTACAGCTTTTACTCATTTGGGCATTGTAGTCCATCCGTCTTGTATTACTGTAGGTAATTCAGTTTTTGAGGTGTATTTGTGTTTTCGAACATTTTTTCAAAATTCCCCACAAATGTTCAATTGAATTTAAATCAGGAGATTTAGGAGGTCAGTCGATCAATTTCAATTCCCTTTTCTCAAGCCAGTCTTACAGTAGTTACACTTGAAGTATTACAGGGAACATTGTCTTGTTGAAGTAATACTTCGTTTTTTTAGTTTCTGAAAAAAAAAAGCATGGCAATAGACGGATCCAAAACATTTTCTAACATGTCTTCCACCGCTTCTGTAGACATACACCCTGATACAATTAAGTCTCCTCCAATTTTACTGTGGGGACCACGAACTTTTTTATAATCTTCGCCAACCCTCTTGTTTACATATGTTGCCCCAGAAATTCCGAAAACGTGCAAAATTAGGTTAAAATAGTGAGTGCCAGGGATTAGTACGCCCCCACCTGGAATACCGCGTTCATTTCTGGTCCCCATATTTACAAGATGATATAAACAGAATGGAGAGATAAAGGCTGCTAAGATGATTCCGAGACAAAGAAACAAATCATATGCTGCCCGTTTCGAAACGTTAAATTTATTCTCACTTGTAAAAAGGCGAATTGGAGATTTAATCAAGGTTTTTAAAATGATTAAAGGTTTTGATAATGTCAACGCCAAAATATATTTCACATTTAGGAATGCAGATAGAACTCGCGGTAATCGTTTGAAATTAGTGGGTAAACATTGTAATTCTAATGGAGCTAAACATTTTTTTTTTCAATAGTATAGTTAATGTGTGGAATGGATTGCCAGCCAGCTTAGTTGAAAGTAATTCGATCGAATCCTTTAAGAAGAAACCAAATGCTTATCTCGCCTTAAACTCCCAGTTGGAAGCATTTGTTAACGCGTAGAAGTACTGTAGAATTTTCACTTGGATTTTCTCCTCTGTATCTTAAAATTTTCATTTTATCTTTAAATTTATTTCCTACCTCTCAACCTCTTTTATCTGCTTTGCTTTGAAACTTTCACTTGTCTTTAAATTTTCTTACTTCTTTTAACCTTTCTTAAACAAACATCCTCGTGTGAACCAGCCAGTCTGTTGCTGTTTGGTGTTCTTGTATTCCTTTGTATTAGCGAGTAAACCACGTCAATTAAAATAATATGAAAAATTAAGATTTAAGTTGTTCAAGAGCTGATTTACAGTACTTACCTCAAAGTTACTTTCCTCGGACAAATGTACCCAGCAATACATACACCACCCTCCATTCCTACATCACCTACCATTAATTTAACAACCCTAATGGTGTTAAGGGTCGCTTTCCCAGTATTCCCAACGGTCCATCCAATAACACCGAGCAGGAACCGGTTTGAAAATCAGCCAGAAACATCCATTATCCAAGTTGACGGAGCGCCATGACTTTTAACCCTGTAAATTCATTATATACAAATATACAAAGATTGTACACTAATCACGCAGACTGTAAATTACAATACCTTCAAAATTTAGCTCTAAAAACTAGGATACATATCATATGTCAACTGGAAACACACTTCCATAAATGCGAAAAAAGCTTTGAAAACTGTATCGTGGATACTGAAATCACGAAATCACGAAACGTTATCCGTCCTTTTGCTTTTATATTTAAATACAATTCAGAGCCGCTAATATTCGTGCATACACTTAATGTTTATAGCGCTCAGACTATCGTGATTTTACAGATCTGATATTTTCACTGATTTTTAAAATACAAATTATGAAAAAAATTATTAGCCAGCAAACTCTGAACTGCTAATATTCTCGATATCAAAGAGTTTCTTGTGAGGTTGTAACGAAATTTAAATTTGGAAGTCAAATTTATGAACTAAAGAAATAAAATTTTTAAATTATATAAGTACAACATGAACTACAACTTCCCTTCTTTAAGAAGGTACTAGTAAATTTTTCTGGCTCCAGATCATTCCCGAGGAGAGAGCTTTTAAAAGAAAAAAAGGGGTAAATGCCAGTTTTACCTTTTTAGATCAGTTATGATTTTTTTAAACCTAACTACGACACTACTTTCCATATATATCACGGTTTTTTTTTTAACCTGTAAGAGAGTAATAATTGTTTAATATACGAAAATCATTTAATTTCTTATTTCCAAAAAGAGTAAAATATTTTGTATGAAACTTTACTCTGCATAAGAGAAATATTTCAAAAAATGGGTGATCGTCACAATTTAGGGTATCTCAAAATATACCTCAAAATATAAATTTCATTATTTTCATTCGCACGACTCATGCCCTTGTTCCTATTGAAGTACAGTAATGGTTTCCAAAACTATTTTTCAATTAATCAATACTGAGAGGTCCCGCAAATCAACCCTATTTCTTAAAAAAAAAAATCATAATGGAATATTTCAAGAACGAAATAGATAATAACTAGCAAAAGATCGGCGCTACGCGCCGATTTTGCTAGATCTGCGGTGCTTGGACCTTCGACCCAAACCGAATTGTGGGCCTACGGCGTATTTTATTTTGAACATCAATAGCCCTTTATCTGGATATCGTTCTCATTCCTCTCACCTTGGGCCTCAGTAATTGGGGTGCCTGTGGCCCTCCAATTACTGGCGAACCAATTATTCGGTCAATAAAACTACAGAAAAGAACGCAGCCATGAAAATCTAAAACTTCACAAATCTTGATACGATGAACTCGGATGTGAAGCTCAAGATTTTCATGACTGCGTTCTTTTCTATAGTTTATTGACCAAATAATTGAACCGACAGTAATTGGGGGGTCGCAGGCCCCTAATTGCTGGGGGTTCAATTATTTGGTCAATAAAACTATAGTCATGAAAATCTTAAGCTTCACAAATATTGACACAATGTGAAGCTCAAGATTTTCATTGCTGCGTTCTTTTCTATAGTTTTATCGCGGTGCTGGGGGCCCTCGGGCCCAGTAATTGGTGGGGGGGGGGCTGGTCACACATATATTTTCGTTCATTACTCATCACCCCCCATCCACCATACGAAGTTTGGTCGAAATCGGTTCAGAAACGTAAAAGTTTTTTCTGCGGACAGACAGGCAGACACATTTTTGCTAAATTATAATAGTAATGATGCCCGATTAGGTTAATTAAATGGCCGGTTAGTCAACTGAATGCCCGAAGATTAGATTATTGAATGCCCGGGTACGTTAATTGAATGCCCGGTTAGGTTAATTGTACACCCTTGACGATTGGTTAGGTTAAGTCATGATATTTTCGTCAAAGCCAACGAAAATATCACGACTTAACCTAACCAATCGTCAAGGGCGTACAGATGACCTAACCTGGCATTCAATGAACCTAACCGGGTATTCAATAATTTTACCATAGGTTTCGTAATGATCTTGATGACGTCATTTAATGTTTTAAAATTAATTATTTAATTTATTAACACCCACGTGCACAACCTTGGGACCTAATCAATATGTGTGTGAAGTTTCATGTTTGTAACTGCTTCCATTTTGGAGTTATGGATGATGGCTGGAACACACACACACACACACACACACACACACACACACACACACACACACTCTTTTTATTATTATTATTATTATATTATTATAGATAAACAATAGACTGGTACAAATTTATAACCGAAAGACTTTCGAAAATCAACAATTTTTGATAAAAAAGGGGAAAATTGGTTTTGTAGGCCTAGGGGGTCCGAAATTTTCATAAAATGGAAAATAATTGCTATTTTCTTACTTACAGCGACAGGCATAATGATATTAGGATACCTAATAGAAATTTTGTAATATTTTAAAGTGGGGGAAAATAAATAATTTTAAAAATGATCTTCAACTATAAAGCGCATCTAATCAGATAACTTCATTAACTATTTCTATGACAACTAAAAAATAGAATGATAAATCAATATCCTATCAATTGTTTGTGTATACGTAAAATTATTTGTACAAAAGCCACAGTAATAAAACGCACAAAAGTCACAATAAATAATTTCGAGTGTGGCTCGTTTAACTTTAAACTCGTGTTTATTTAAATTGCCCGTTTTAATTATGTAATGTTTTTGTATTGAATCGATAAAGAAATCTTTTGTGAATCGAAAAATGTTAAAATTATAACAAATATAAAAATATTTTGTATAAAAATCATTGAATTTTAAAAATGCATGTTTGTTTTTAGTTTTTGCAAAAAGTTCTTCATGAATTTTAAAAAATATACTTTTTTTAAATTGAATCGATAAATAAATCTTTTGTGAATCGAGTGATATTAAATGTTTAGTAAATATTGACTTATTTTGTGCTAAATTATGATTAAAAATGAAAATTAAAAAATCGTGTACAGGCATGGGAAGAACTGTACCCCTAAAAGGGGGGAAGGAATTAGGTTAGGGAATTTTTTTTTTAGCATGGGCACTGCACAATAAAAACGCATCGAATTGTGAAAACCGCATTGTTCTACACCAATTGTAGCGACCTGTAGTGTGCGCAAAAAAACTGTTACATATATATATATATATATATATATATATATATAATATATAATATATATAAGGCTTCATTTCTGAAATAGTATATTAGATGAAGGGGAGAGAAACATGTTTTTTTTATCATGTTTTTCTATTCAAATCTAATACAATTGCTCCAGTAATGAATATATTTTAATATGTATTTCATCGTAAAATTTTAAATAAAGACAAACAATGTAAGGAACTGGTAACTCTTTAATCATCATTGTAAATCAATTACTTCCAGATCCTTTTGTTAAGATTTTGTTTCGTTTTCACAGGAATGGTTGCTGTGTGCTTCTTCACCACCTTCATGAGAATTGTTTTTTGAGATTCGTCCTTGGTAATGGATGAATTGTACCTTTTATAAGAGCAATTCCTCTTTCCGCGCAATTATTCACGACTTTTAAGTTGCGCACGCGTTTGAGACCTAAAGTGAAACTTTCGTGTTCCTCCCACTCTGTCGGATCCTTGTTAAAAGATGGCTCGATATCACACCTTTTCAAATTGCTGCAAAAAGTCTCAATTCGTCCCAGTTACGAATGTATTCAGGCTTGACATAGGGTCGAAATCTTCCTTTTCAAAGCGCTTATGGTTTCTTTTTTCTGTCGTGCAAGATCAAGATTGTTTGCCATCAGCTTCTTCGTTTCAACATCAATTCTAGAATCGACGAATGCAAGTCCTGTGATTCCTCCGAAAGGTACCACAAATACCTTTCAATAGATTTTTCTGCTATTTCTGCCACCCTCTGATCTGGATGAACGTTCAAGATCTGAGTAGTAACAAGTCGTTGAAAGGCGTCTCCGTTGTTTATTGAAATATTGCTTTTATGTCCAAAAAGGAAGAATGGCGCTTATGACCATCTTCAGACTTTGTGGTACAGTCTTTTTCAAGGTAGAATGGTGTAATAGTAGTGAAGAATCACTTGTTCGTTGGAAGGAAGCGTGATCCAGTGATTTCATCAACTGGACATTTTCAATGAGCCACAGTTTCGCCTTCTGCGTGTAACAGCCCATTCACAGTGAAAGTAACAATCATCAATCAAAAATCATATCAAACTGCCAATCAAAAAAATCATGGATCAAAAAAATCAATCAAAGTGAGAGATCTGTTAGATCTCTCACTTAAAAAATATTGAACATATAGATTTTAATGGGTCCAATTAATTTAAGTTCAGAAAAATAATTTTAAAGTATACTATGTATATTTTAAAGAAGTCTGAGAAAATATTGAATAAAATGAAGGTAATATAGCGGTGTTAATTAGTGATAACATTGATATACATTTTTTTAGTATTTATACATTTATAATATAGTAGTGTAGTAACTAATATTAACATCATACACTGTTAGGTTTGAGAGAAAAGTTACTGTAACTTAAGACGAAGGGGTCTGTTGATTTGCACGTTCTACCCACATATAGAAGGAATCACAATGAGTGCGGCATCAAAGTTCAAATTTGCGGGACCTCTAAAATCCCTCCGATTTTCCTAGAATTTGGCATAGCGAGTTACTTCAGAGAAAGGAACAGATATTTAAATCGTAATCCTAGAAAAGTGAAAATCAATATTTTATGAGACAACCCTACGTCACATATATTACTGTACAATCCTTATGTTCTTTGCGTCCTAGGAGATTTAAAATACCTTTTATAAAGTGATCATGGTTTAAAAAATCTCGAATTTCAGCTAGACAAAGTAAAAGGCTTCTAAAACAAACTCCAATAACATTAAAACAGAATATTGCTGACTATGCAAATAATTCGAAATAAAGTACATCAATACCATCAGTGTCATATTCTTAATAACATCTTTCTAATTACTTTCGTTTATACAAATGTTATCCTTCAAAACTTTTAATCACTGTCAACATCGAAAAATTTGAATTTTGGGACGAAGAATACACAAATCCGTGGTTACAGAAACAGTTAATTCACTTCAAGAAAGTTTCCATTCCAATGCAATGTAAACTGGTTTATCTTTAAATTAAATAAATACTTAATATATTGAACAATTGATGTGTCTGCAACGCTTTGACTGATTGCATTTTAAAGATAGATAGCATTATCTCAGAAGACATTGAAGTATTTTAAAATATTAATCAGATTTTTAAAGAAATGTAGCATGCGGTACACAAAAAACCCGCCACACGGCTGCACACAGGGATTAAGCCATTTGAGGGATGGATCCTCGTTTAAATTGTTTTCTATTCTTTAATTTTTGTTCATTCCTTGAGAAAGTCTTGTAAGGTCAAGAGTACATGAGCGACTTTGTCGCTGCGACATCATGTAACTCTGACGCAGCGACATAATCCAGTGGCTGTTGCAAACTACAGTATATGAGTTCCGACAAGTTGCTGCGATTTCTAGCCTACCACACTCGAAGCAATACAACGCAGCCGGATGCAACAGAGACAATTTGTCGCAGCGGCTGTTTGCCGTTAGTTTTGCCCAATAGTAATAAGAATAACTATTCTTTGGCGTTTGCAGCCTTGATCTAAGAGGTGAAAGTACTCGGAATCGTTTTGCATTTTCCTTTGCGGTTTTATTATATATATAAAAATTAAAATGAAAAGGTTTATTGTCAACAAATATTATTAATACAATGACAGGTCATATACTAAGGATTGAAATATATACATTGATTAGAAATAATACTGCACTGTCGAAGTTAAGTGGAGCTACAGACAGACGTTTTCGTACCAAGAAGTCCATAGCTTAGAGGATAAATGGCAGGAACTCATGGATAGCTTGGATGATCGGGTTGGTTATTTTTTAATTCTTTGCATTAGACTGTGTTGAGCACGTTTGTTACTCCGGGAAGCTCGGACATTGCGGGTAGCAAACATTTGCGAAGCTGAGCATCTCGGGGGTAATTTATGTAAGAGTCTAAAATACCTGTTGTACAGCAAATTTAGGTTCTCCCAGAACCTTTTTTATATTCACCCAGAGTTGCTGATCGTATATATTACTGCAGAAAGTACGAAAGAGTGTGTCTTTAGCTTCACTTGACAAAAACGAAAGTTCCTTATAGTCATATTCACTTTAGCACACAGGCTTCGAGATTGTTTTCTTATATCCGAGTCATCACTCAAGGAGCTGATAATAGTTTGACCCAAATACTTACACTCTTGTGCTTCCTCAATTACTTCACCATTCACTTTAAACTTTATATCAGCAGGCTGATTACAGCTTTTAAGATGAAATTGCATAACCTTAGTTTTTGTAACATTAAAAAGAATATGTTTCTGCGAATACACTTCGGAGACGTTTAGTGGCCGATCCAGACCTTTAACAGAGGGACTTATTAACACCATATCATCGGCATAAACTAAGTTATTTATCCTTGTGTTATCTATACAACATCCCACTGTTGCCTTATTAAGTGAAGCAATTAATCCTTCAATATACACATTAAACAGCATAGGGGAGAGCAAGGAGCTTTGTCTCACCCCGCAAAAGGAGCCAAAACACTCGGATAGCAAAGCTGGGCACTTGCGGTATTTTTTGCGGTACTGCGGTACTGCGGTACTACCGCACTACCAAACCGGTACCGCATAACGCAGTACCGCAAAGGATCGCTGAAAGTACAGCAGTACCGCTACCGCATTCAAATTTCCCGCGGTACTTTCCGCGGTACCGACAAACACGACTTTTCAAAAAATTAACACTTTTTTTGAAGTAAACCTTATTACAGGAGTACAGTAAGACGAATGCTGCGTGTGTTGCATCAGCCTAACTCTAGACACGTTAAGTTTTCGTTCAGAACATGTTACGTTGCCATTCTATCACAACGCCTCAGTGCAGTGCTTGCTTTTGAGCCGGTTGCACGTGTGTTACATTTCTGTGACAAAGATCGATTTTTTAGCCATTATGGCAGAAGTTCAGGTGCGAAATCGCCGATATGCAATTTCTGAAAATATGTGCTATTACTTGTGTTGTTCTTGTGTGCAGTACCGCAGTACCGCAGTACCGCGGAACGCACCAGGGGGACCTGAAAAAGTACCGCAGTACCGCGTAACGCACTGGGCATGCTGAGGTACCGCAGTACCGCGTAACGCACCCCCAAATTTTGGTACCGCGCCCACCACTGTCGGATAGTACATTGCCCCACCTAACAGTGAAAGTTTGGTGGGAATACCAAAATTTCAATAAATTTAATATGTACATGGGAACCTTCCTGTCTTCTAGTTTTGCAAATAAAATATTGTGGTTCACCCTATCATATGCCTTACTTATATCAAGGAAACAGCTATAAATGGTTGAATTACTGTCAATGTATTTAGATATTGTTTCTTTAAGTACATAGATACACAGGTCAGTTGAGTGGGACCTTTTAAAGCCAAACTGATTAGATGTCCATAGGAAATCATTTAATCGGAGTAACAAGAGTTTTTCTAGTAGTTTCGAGAAGCAAGAAACGAGAGCAATAGGCCTGTAGTTACTGCTGGACAGAATGTCTCCGTACTTATTTTTGACCAGGGGCAAGATATATACCCTCATGAACTCTGCATGGATATAGCTATGAGCAAGCATGGCTATTAGGAGCAATGATATATGCAGACATACTTCGTCATTTGCATATTTTAAGTGCTCATTCGATAAGTCATCTACCCCTGACGCAGAACCAGTCTTTAACTCATTAATTATATATATGTATATATATATTATATATATACACACACACACACACACACACACACACACACACATATATATATATATATATATATATATATATATATATATATATATATATGCCTCTATACATTTCAACATACAACCTCCTTATATCGATCTATAAACAAATATATCTCAACAACAAAAGCAGATATGATTCTAAAGCCTCTATGCACGGGATACCGATTTACATTTCTTTGCAGAGCTGTTCCATTTATCTTTCTGAATGACATCCGGATTAATATTACATTTCAGCAACAATGTTTCTTCTCCTTCTCGCTCTTACGCGTTTGATACACGCGTAAGTTAGGATAATCGGAGATGGTGTGTCAAATTAATGTGATCTAGCAAGAGAGGATATTTGTATGTTTACGCGGGGCATAAGGCAATTAGAGAGGAATATATGAAACAGGAAACGTTCATTTCAATCTAATATTGAAGTTCATGTATCCCCTTTTAAAGAGGGGGATGTTATTTATTTTTCATTTTTTTTATGATTTATGGTAGGGGCTCCCATATTATTAGAATTATATGATAGAAAATTGCTAAGAAAAAATAAGGCTAAAAATAAAACACTCAAAATCGGAATCGGGAAACTTTTATTTTTTAACGGCAAGAGAAAATAAATTCTAATAATATAGTATCGCTTTGAAAGACACTTTTTGTTGTAGTTAATGTGATATGATTCCTCAACTTCTTTTGGATGGTAATTTACTGTTTTTACAATTATTAACTAGTTTCAGTATCAATGGAACCTAGAACCTAGACTTTTTAATGTTCAGGCATTTAATTTCTCCATATCCAGAGCGGGGCATGGACAAAAACTCACCGGACAAAAACTCACCGGACAAAAATTCACCGGATAAAAACTCAACGGACAAAAACTGACCACTTAAATGCAAAAGAGTACCAAAAACTCACCAGAAAAATGTTTTTGCGAAATACATACACTCTAGTCTAGATCTTAAGATCTTAAGATCTCAAGATTTTAGACTCATTGTATATAATTACTCTTCATCTTTCAAATTAAATGCAAAAAACTTCACTTTTCTATTAGAGTGGGTTTTTATTATTCTAATCTTTCAAATTGTTCATCTTTCAAATTGTTCTGTTTTGAAATCAGTGACCAAAACTACATTAGTATACCGATTTGGTTAAAAACAGAACAATTTAAAAGATGAAGAGTAATTATCTACAATGAGTCTAAAATCTTAAGATCTAGACTAGAGTGTATGTATTTCGCAAAAACATTTGTCTGGTGAGTTTTTGTCCGGTGAGTTTTTGTCCGATGATTTTTTGTCCGATGATTTTTGTCCAGTGAGTTTTTGTCCTGGATTCATCCAGAGCACCGCAACGATGGGATAGATCATTTTACATCTTCAGAAAATCTGAGATTTGGAAGAAGATACTGCCTCGAAGAAATTGTTTACGTCTTCTACGGGAAAGGCCATAATCTGGTTTAGTTTAGCTAAAAAATATAAAATGTTATTGCAAATTATTTAATTTAACAGCAGACGATAATTACGATATTACATTAAATAGTAGATTAAATTACATTAAATTATTTATTACTGTAATTTACAGACAATATTTATTCCAATTTATTTTTATATTAAATTTTATACAATTAACACGATTATTTTAGGGTTAACCAGGGTGTTATCAAGTTATGTTTCATAAATTAGTATACATATTCAGGACCTCAAAGTGCACAAAAAAGTTCCTATGAACATACACCCGCAATCGCGTCCTTTCCGAGATACATTGCTTTTTTGCCACCAGATTTGTAAGGCCAAGTATTGTACACCTTGTTACCAGATATTGGCAAATGTCTCTATCCCCGTAGTCAAGACCGTATATAGCCTTCATCGATAACCAAGGCCATTACGAATGGAACGTTTTGCCATTCGAATGCCGAAATGTGCCTGCAAATTTCTCTTTATGACTGTAATATTATCTGGGTTTTAAGGACTTCATGTTCTAATGTACTCTATATAGATGATATCGTGGTCTATAGCAACACAGTGAAATACCATTTCTTGAACCTTAAGGACGTCTTGGACCGCCTTCCTAAGAAAACTCTAAAACTGAAGCTTGCCAAATGTAAATATTTCCGTTTTACTCTTGTATACTTAGGTTTTCTCCTTTCTTCTGACAGGATCCGACTAGTTCCCACCAACCTCAGGTCCTAGAAAGCTATCCTATTCCGGAATGTCGATGAAGTACGTTCTTTATCGCAATTGCATCCCCTCAATTTTCAGACATAGCTGCCCTTCTACTGATTTATTCAAAAGCAAAGTTCCTTTTGTTTGGATTCCGAACAACAAACTGCTTTCGCTACTTTTCGCGACAAACTCCTGCAGGAACCTATCCTATTATTTCCAGATTTTGACAAACCCTTCATAGTAGCCACTGGCGCTTCGAACTATGGGTTAAGCGCTGTGTTAATCAAAGATGTGGACGACACAGAACTACGCCAGTCTCAAAATATAAACATCCATTTTCTCGTAAAAGCTAACAAATGGACGATTTGGTCGATGGGCTCTTACCATCCAAGACTGTCCCAACATTCGTTTATCGTCCCGGTAAATTTAATCTTCTTCCAGACTGCTTGTCCAGTCTGAGTAAACCTGAAGAGCTACATAGAATTCATCGTATTGAAACTATTCCCACTTTCGCTGAACATTTTTTTCTTCGAAGCACAAAGCAAATTCTCATATTGCCGATCTGATTCAACAGTTGGACACTAAGTGCAATTCGACCCTGTCCGAGCAGTACGCCCTCCAGGATCACATTCTGTATTGTGAAACTTCCCTGGACAATACGTTTCTAAGACTGGCAATTAAGTTCGGATATTACAGAGTTTGCACTGGATACCCTGGGATTAAAAGAACCTTGAAACTGGACGAGGCGTGATATCATTTTCCACTCATGCGCAATAAGGTCACCGAACATTAAGTTGTATCCTTCCTGTGCAAATCACAAGGAAACGTGTTCATAAGCTCAAGACCTGGAAGTCCAACAAGAACGATATAACACACCATCCGTTTTAATTTTGGACAACGCCTGTGAATTTACTTCTACGATGTTTAATAACTAGTGAAAGCACCTCACATTCAGAAGACACACATGTTATAATGTTATGTTTTAATGTTTCAGACCAGCAAAGACCGTAGGATTCATTCATGGCTAGTCTACCTAACCGTGGTGCGGAGGGACCTACAAATTTATGTAAGTTCCGAACCACAAAAACCTTAATTTTACTACCTTTAACTATACCTAATCTATCAGCATATGCATCTAATTTATTTTTAAACATGTTTATAAACGTGCTACTAATTACTAATTACCAACAAACTATTCCAGATATTTACTATTCTATACGGAAAAAAGTTTTGGGCAACTGCTGTCGCGAAACTTTTACTTGTCAGCTTACACCCGTTATTACTAGTTTTACTATATTGTGCTATTTCAAAAAAGCTATCTCTATTTACGTTATCGTACCCATTCATAAGTTTAAAAACCTGAATTAGATCACCCCTCAGCCTCCTAGTCTCGAGTGTAGTCAATTTTAACTCCTTAAGCCTATCCTCGTACGACTTTGACCTAAGCGACGGAATCATCTTAGTTGCTCGTCTTTTAACTCTTTCAATTTTGTCTATATCCTTGCGCATATGCGGATTCCAAAATTGGATCGCGTACTCCAAATTGGGTCTAAGTAATGACTTATAAAGAGGAACAATAATATCGCGCAATTTGTACTCAAAATTCCTAGCTATGAAACCTAGCACTTTGTTCGCCTTATTGACAGCTGCTGTACTTTGTTTCGTTACTTTCAAATCACCAGTGACTATAACTCCTAAATCTTTTTCCTGATTTATGCCTGCCAACTCCTTTCCTGACATACTATAGGCAAAATTACCGTTATGCAAACCTATATGTAAAATTTTGCACTTATCGACTTTAAATCTCATTTGCCATGGAATCGACCAATCTACAATTTTATTCAGATCTTCCTGGATTTTGCCTCTTTCTTCATCATTAATCGCCCTACCACCCAACTTCGTGTCATCCGCAAACTCTGAAACTGTACTGACTAAGCCGACATTTAAATTGTTAATATATATAAGAAAAAGCAAGGGGCCCAATACAGAACCCTGAGGAACACCGCTCGCTACATTAGCCCAAGAAGACTCCGCTCCATCAACGACCACCCTCTGTTTCCTCCTCACAACCACTCTTCTATCCGATTTATTACTAGACCCCTGATTCCGTGATCCCCAGTTTTTTTCAACGTGTCTTTTGTGCGCTTTTTGAAATCTAAACACACTATAGCTACCGCCCGATGACTATCGTAAACTTCAACCACGCTTTGGAAAAATTCTAAAAGATTAGTTACGCAAGATTTGTCTCGCCAAAAACCGTGCTGCGTATTTCTAATCAAGTTATGCAATTCTAAGTGTTCGACTATTCGATCCCAAATTATCGATTCTAGTAGTTTACCTACAACAGACGTTAAACTGATTGGACTATAATTTCCCGCCTCACAGTTATCGCCTTTCTTAAAAATAGGTGTACATTTACTAATATGAAGTTACCTTGTACGCACCCCTCAGAAATAGACACATTAAAGATCTTTGTTAGCGGCACAACAATGCTTTCTTTTAATTCTTGTAGTTGTATGGGATATAAGGAATCCGGTTGCGGTGATTTAAGCATTTTCATTTTACAAATATAGTGCAGTACCTCCCTTTCACTCACCACAATATTATCTAAAGTATTACCATTATCAATAGGTACTCGTATTATGTCCATGACCGTAGGGATATTCGTTACAGCTTCGATTTTAAACACTGAAGTAAAAAATTCGTTTAGCAAAGTAGACATTTGCCTTTTATCAGAAACTAGCTCACCGTCAGAATTTCTCAACGGTCTTAACACACTCTTTACCGGGTTCCTATTATTAACGTATTGGAAGAATCGCTTGGGGTTTTCGAAACTTCAATCGCGCTTGCACTTTTTTATTACACTTTTTGCTTCAGGCCTTAAAGATATATAGTTGTTTCGTAACCACGAATTGTCTTTATCGCACTTATGTAGCGTCTAAGCCCTATCTCTACTCTTTATAATATCCCCTACTCTAAAAGTAAACCACAAGGACTTGTCATTTACTTTCGCACGCTTAATCTTGCACGGTACATATTTCTCATTTATAGTCCTAAGCACCGTTTCAAACGATTCCCACATTATTTTTGCGTTGGAGGTCTCCATTACTTTTTCCCAATTGACGCGTAACAATTCATTTCTAATTTTACGAAAGTCTGCGCGCTGAAAGTCAGGAATTTTAATCGAGTTAGATGGTTTCGAGTGACTTACTGAGAGGACAAACTCTACCATATTGTGATCGCTATTGCTTAACGGTTCTTTTACCCCATACCACCAATCGCAAACAACCTGGCCGAGAGAGAGAATGCCCCGGAAGAAATTCCGACTTCGACGAATTCGAATCCCCTTCAGAAGTAGCTACCATTTGTGCTGCCCTCCCACATTCTCCTTCACATCCATCACCTGTGGAGGACCTCAAAAAGGATCTCACAGTTACATTTAGAACTCAGCCTTTCGAACCTTCACAAGATCCTCGGACACGTTCATGATCGGGAGTAACTGAGCCACTAGAATCTATACCCAGTACAGTGAGTACACCCAGATCCCTCACACTAAACATTACCACAAATTACCGTAAATTTTTCTGTCCCACATTTACATTGTCATCTAACGTCTCCATGTCATCATTGACTGAACACTTATAGGAATGCTCTCGTGAAATTGCTATTCATTAGCATAATTAATTTTTATTAAACTCTCTTATAGTTCCCATAGATAAGGGTTAATTAACTACAGCTTTATATAAATCGACTTCCCTTATAATACCCTCTCTATGGTAAAAATTCCAGCATTATCCGACCACTTCACAACATTCCGTTAGATTCAAGAAAAATGTCTCTTTTTACTTATAGAATCCTTTTATCTGTAGAATTTCTCTTCAAAGTAAAACCACTTAGAATAACTTCTATACCACCCATAAATCCGGCAGCCTGGGCTTGAACTTTAATTTCTGTAAACCATCAACAAGAGAAGTCTTAACCCACAAAATTGTACTACAGTTTTCATTAGCGGACCCCGTAATTTCTCCATTCCTATTCCTTCAAATCACAGTTAAATTTTATCAAATCCTCCTCCCAAGTCCCGACGAAGTGCATTCTTATCAGCACGTAGACTCGAGACTTTAGCAAGTAAGCTCGAGCCCCTCCTTAAAGTAGGTGGACCACGAACCTCTACGTTCTCGACCTTCAGCCTCGATTTAGATGTTCTTTGCTCTTTCTCTGTTCAATGTAAGCACAGGCTCTGTGAGGAATTAATTTTGTGACACTGTGCCTCTTTGTATTTATTAAAACCTCTGCTGTAGGCTGTAGCAATGAATTTGTGAAAAAGTGAATAGCTAAAGTTTACTCAATCTCATAACTTTAAATTAACGAATTTATTATTACTAAATTGCTATAAATTTACTAATAATCGTTCTTATTAAAAATAACTTTAGGATTTACGTTGTTGTTGTTGTTTAGCCGATCAACCCACCCTGATCGAGAAAGCCGGCGGCACGCAGGTAACCGATCGTCCTCTCCGGAGTGGACCAGAGGTTCAGCGCATTAGTGATGTTGTGTTGTGTTCGTTGTTGTGCTAGAGCGGTACAGTCTGTCATAATGTGTTCAATTGTTTGTCGTGTGTCCTGGCACAGGTGGCAGGTGTCGTCTGTGGAGTTGTCTAATCTGTGTGTATATGTCCGTAAGTTGAGGTGATGTCCACATCGGAATCGTACTAAGTTAACTCGATCCGATCTGCTCAGGCTGATCTCTGACCTGTTAATGAGTGGCGGCTTCGCACCTACAGTAGGACCGCATTCGGACCGAGTCGTGTCAGTGCTTTATGGGTTAGGTGTGTGTGTGTGTGTGTACGAGTTTTCTGTACTGTATGATGTCTGTGGGGCGTGGTATGGAATGGAGTATTTGGTTATAATGTCTCTCTGGTGTTACCTTAATGGTGCGAGGTGTCGGTGCATGATTATACATGTAGTGGCAAGGGTGTTGTTGGTTAGTTATCGCTGCTGCCATGAATTGTGTTCCCCTCATGTCTAAATGTTCCCTAACTTTCAGTATTTTTGTTTCTGTGTGCAGGTGTTCTATTGGTGTTTGAGTGCCTCCTATAATGATACGAAGTGCGTTGTTTTGTATTGTCTGTAAGGTGTTTATGTGTGTGTTTGAGATAATGGGTGCCCAGCATGGGCTAGCAGAGTCCATAACTGAGCGAATATATTGTTTGTATATGAGTGATGTTGTTTCCTGCTGGTGTCCAAAGTTTGTGTCTGTTAGTACCCTTAGCGTTAGGGTGGATCGATTTTACATTTTTTTCGATTTCCATATTCTAATAGAGACAAAAACTTGCGCATGCATGAGAGAATAGCCTCTGCAAAATCTTAGCTTAATAGGTAATCATCTTCTGCCCCCGGTGAAAATCATATTTTAGTAGTCAAAAACGTATTTTTCTTATAATTTTTAAAATATTTCAATATGCATCAAAATTATTCCTAATAACTATAAAGTCGATGAAAAAGACCTCATATGATCGTTTTTCCAAGCGCGTTGTCCTACGTTAATATCTTTTGCCCCCGGCAACAACGTCAAATGTTGAAAAAATAGGTAATTTATATACATATTTTCAGATCGGCTCTTTGTCTTAAATAATGCATTTATATATTTCCCATAGCATTTATATCGTTGCTTAGGCATGAAATAAGACACACGCAAAATTTTATGACTCTAGAGTAATATCTTCTGTCCCCGAGAAAAGTCTAAATGTGGATTATAATTACGTTAATGCGATGTTATAAGTACGATAAGTACTAAGTACAGCTCCTCGCTTGCTAATTTTATAAAATTAACAACCCAGAACTCACCACGAGGAGGTGGCTGTACGTCGAGTTCCACCCTATCCAGCCCCAACCATCCTTCCTTTGGCTGCATGTCGATTTACATACGGTAATCTTTCTTAGAATCAAATCGTGGAATTTTTGTTCGGGAGTGAAGACGGGAGCGGATGAATCCGGCACTCTCTTCTATTCCACTTACACTGGCAGAGGCTTCGGTTACTAATTTGATGAGTCTCTCGACCGCTTGAGTATGACAAGGGAATAGTGGGATCAGTCCATCAGGCTGGTCTCCCGTCTCAACAAACTCTTTTATTCGGGTATCAGGTATTGTTTTTGTAACGGGGGGTTCGGTCACCTCAGCCGTTTGCCAGTTGATCATTTCGTAATAGTTTTGACTATCGTAGAGCAGCTCAGGCATGGCGAAGGCTCGAATTTCCCCCGCTGGTGATTGTTTTGATCGTGCTTTTAATATTCTTCTCCATCCCAATTCTCTTATGTGTTGCTCATCGGCATGTAGCATGGAGATCAGAAAATATATTGGTGCGTAAACTGCCATAATGAATCGCACAATTTCGTTGAAGGTGCTGGAGGGTTCACTGGTTGAAACATAGAGGCGCAGAAATCTATTTGCTGTTGTCAGCCATCTGGAATGCGCCATCTTACCTGGATTTCGAGTCGCGAGAGCTGAAGAGCAGCTACCGCTCGACACTGCTCTGTAGATGCCTAACAAATATTTTTGGTCAGTGCTCAACTCGGCATCATCTATGTCAATGTCGGGAGATGGAATGGCATCGAATTCTTTAATTGGAAGTTTTTCGCAGTCGTTCAGTTGTTTTCCAACTGGTCCAGTAAAGCTCATTGGCCCAGTTGTTTTGCCGTCCAAGTCTTGAATGAGGTGTCGCAGTGATAATTCATTACCGTGTAATAGGCATATGATCCACTGAACTGGCCTTTGTAGTTTCATTTCAATCATACGAATGGCTCCACCCTTTCGACTGGCGCGTCAGTGGCAGCTGCTGCTGGCAGCACTCACCAGAGATGACATTTAAACCCTAGCCTAGAGTCATAAAATTTTGCGTGTGTTATTTCATGCCTAAGCAACGATATAAATGCTATGGGAAATATATAAATGCATTATTTAAGACAAAGAGCCGATCTGAAAATATGTATATAAATTACCTATTTTTTCAACATTTGACGTTGTTGCCGGGGGCAAAAGATATTAACGTAGGACAACGCGTTTGGAAAAACGATCATATGAGGTCTTTTTCATCGACTTTATAGTTATTAGGAATAATTTTGATGCATATTGAAATATTTTAAAAATTATAAGAAAAATACGTTTTTGACTACTAAAATATGATTTTCATCGCTCTGCCGGGGCAGAAGATGATTACCTATTAAGCTAAGATTTTGCAGAGGCTATTTTCTCATGCATGCGCAAGTGTTTGTCTCTATTAGAATATGGAAATCGAAAAAAATGTAAAATCGATCCACCCTACAGTAAGCGTGTTAAGTCTTGGCGTACATTTGTTTTTAATGTCCTGAATGTGGTTTGCAAAAGATAATGATGTGTCGTATGTGACCTCAAGTATTTTGGTCCTGTGAGTGTGTGGAATGTTGGTGTTGTTTAGTGTAAGCTGTGGAGTTATCTGGTGTTCTTTTGTATTGCTTGTAAGCAAGGTGATGGCTGATTTTGTGGGCGCTACTTTGAGTCTATTTTGTGTAAGCCAGTCTTGTATACTGTTTATGTATGTTTTAGATTATTTGTAGCGGTGTCGATGTTGTTGTGGGTGGATGTTAGAGTGATATCATCTGCATATGATGATAAGGTAAGCTTGTTATTTATGGATGTTGGAATGTCATGCATGTATAAGTTGGACAGTGTTGGTGAAAGAACAGAGCCTTGAGGACCCCGTTCGGAAAAAGCTTGTTTTTGGATGACTTGCCATTAAATGTGACATGTGAGTATCTTCCTGAAAGATAGTTGCTTAGCCATCTTTTAGTGTTATTGTGCATGTTTGTGTTGATTATTTTGTTTATGAGGGGGAAGCGTGGGATAGCATGAAATGCTTTACTAATGTCTAATGTTGCTAATAGTGTACGTTGAGCTGGTCGTCTGGAGTTGATGGAGTTCTGTTGGAGTTGTTTGAGTGCATCCTATAATGATACGAAGTGCGTTGTTTTGATTTGTCTGTAAGATGTTTATGGGTGTGTTTGAGATAATGGATGCCCAGCATGGGCTAGCATAGTCCATAACTGTGCGAATATATTGTTTGTATATGAGTGATGTTGTTTCCTGCTGGTGTCCAAAGTTTGTGTCTGTTAGTACCCTAAGCTTGTTAAGTCTTGGCGTGCATTTGTTTTTAATGTCCTGAATGTGGTTTGCAAAAGATAATGATGTGTTGTATGTGACCTCAAGTATTTTGGTCCTGTGAGTGTGTGGAATGTTGGTGTTGTTTAGTGTAAGCTGTCGAGTTATCTGGTGTTTTTTGTATTGCTTGTAAGCAAGGTGATGGCTGATTTTGTGGGCGCTACTTTGAGTCTATTTTGTGTAAGCCAGTCTTGTATACTGTTTATGTATGTTTTAGATTATTTGTAGCGGTGTCGATGTTGTTGTGGGTGGATGTTAGAGTGATATCAGCTGCATATGATGATAAGGTAAGCTTGTTATTTATGGATGTTGGAATGTCATGCATGTATAAGTTGAACAGTGTTGGTGAAAGAACAGAGCCTTGAGGACCCCGTTCGGAAAAAGCTTGTTTTTGGATGACTTGCCATTAAATGTGACATGTGAGTATCTTCCCGAAAGATAGTTGCTCAGCCATCTTTTAGTGTTATTGTGCATAATGTGCATGTTTGTGTTGATTATTTTGTTTATGAGGGGGAAGCGTGGGATAGCATCAAATGCTTTACTAATGTCTATTGTTGCTAATAGTGTACGTTGAGCTGGTCGTCTGGAGTTGATGGAGTTCTATTGGTGTTGTTTGAGTGCATCCTATAATGATACGAAGTGCGTTGTTTTGTATTGTCTGTAAGGTGTTTATGGGTGTGTTTGAGATAATGGGTGCCCAGCATGGGCTAGCATAGTCCATAACTGAGCGAATATATTGTTTGTATATGAGTGATGTTGTTTCCTGCTGGTGTCCAAAGTTTGTGTCTGTTAGTACCCTAAGCGTGTTAAGTCTTGGCGTACATTTGTTTTTAATGTCCTGAATGTGGTTTACAAAAGATAATGATGTGTTGTATGTGACCTCAAGTATTTTGGTCCTGTGAGTGTGTGGAATGTTGGTGTTGTTTAGTGTAAGCTGTGGAGTTATCTGGTGTTCTTTTGTATTGCTTGTAAGCAAGGTGATGGCTGATTTTGTGGGCGCTACTTTGAGTCTATTTTGTGTAAGCCAGTCTTGTATACTGTTTATATATGTTTTAGGTTATTTGTAGCGGTGTCGATGTTGTTGTGGGTGGATGTTAGAGTGATATCATCTGCATATGATGATAAGGTAAGCTTGTTATTTATGGATGTTGGAATGTCATGCATGTATAAGTTGAACTGTGTTGGTGAAAGAACAGAGCCTTGAGGACCCCGTTCGGAAAAAGCTTGTTTTTGGATGACTTGCCATTAAATGTGACATGTGAGTATCTTCCTGAAAGATAGTTGCTCAGCCATCTTTTAGTGTTATTGTGCATGTTTGTGTTGATTATTTTGTTTATGAGGGGGAAGCGTGGGATAGCATCAAATGCTTTACTAATGTCTATTGTTGCTAATTGTGTACGTTGAACTGGTCGTCTGGAGTTGATGCCATCCATGATGTGCTGCCGGAGGTTAGTGAGTAATGTTGTGGTGGAGTGGTGACGTCTGAATCCATGTTGAGTAGGCGATAGTGGTATGTGTGGGTTGGTGATTTGTAAGATTAGTCTTTCTGTTACTTTGGAAGATGTGTATAGTAAATTAATGGGTCTATAGTAGGGTTTCTTTCCGGGGAAACAGGGATCCCGGCTGTTTTTATTGGATTTGAAAATCCCGGGAATTGGACAAATATCCCGGGAAATCTCGGAATTTTAAAATGACTTAATTTATTTTTTATTGATTTATTTGTTTTTTCTTTTGTTATTAGAAGTCTCTTGGGTAGAATTAAAGAAAACTGCATAATATTTACTACATTTTATTCTACTTTTCTGCTTTCTTAAATGAACACCTACTAGCATTAGCAAATTAGAGCAATCTAAAAGTGGGCCCGTATCCCAAAAACTGGCCGAGGGAATGTCGCTAGCACTGTGTATAATACAAGGAACTGAGTCTCAGTATATTATCTAGCGATCGCAGGCAACTCATCTTGCATGCAACTTCTCACTGACCCACAGACAGCGGTGCCAGACGTACGATAATTATCGCATAAATACGATAATTTTGAATTTCGTACGATGTTTTGATTTGAATATTATTCGTTTTGAATTGTGATATTGGATTTCAGTTTTACTACTTTTTTTTTACAAAGCTGGGCTACTTTTTCTCAAATAGTTCTGGCAACTTTCTTGCAGTGTTTCCAGAAATTTTTAGCCAAATTATGTTAAACCTGCTGCTAAAATATGCTAAATCGCCTAAAATTATGCTAAACCTGTTTCCATTTTATGCTAAAAATATGCTAAATAATTATTTTCATTTTATGGGCTATTTTTAGGGAAGAAAGTACATAAAAATGCTCATTTTCTTCATTTCAGTCTGTTTAGCTACTTTTTTAATAAACTCTGAATTAAAAAAGAAGAAAAAATGGGTTTAAAAAATTGTGGAGAAAGATATAGTTTTCAGTATTCTTTCTACATCAAAAATAAAAAGGCATACTAATACTATTTTTTTCCTGCAGATAATTAGCATGATAAATATTATGTTTAATAAATAATAAATAGCTACCACTGATTGGTAAACTCAATTCAAGTATTACAATGCAAAAGTGGTCATCTAGGCATAAGTAATTGCTTATCCCAATTCTAAAAGGGTATTTTATCACTGAACAATAAAAAAAATTACCGTTCTCTTAAATATACAACCATTTCCTGGATTTCCCGGGATCCCAGGAATTGGCTTCATTTTTCCGGAAATTCTCGGGATTTCCTGGGATGAAGAAAGCTGCATATAAGGGGGAACTCTAGTCTCTTGGAAGCTGGTTCTGTTGGATTTTTGTTTGGTTTGAGTAGTGTAATAATTTTACCTTGTTTCCATATGTCAGGAGTAATACAGTGTTGGTATGAATATGTGCTGATATTTGTGAGAGTTAGTATTCCCTGTGGGCCCAAGTGTTTAAGGTGTATGTTACTGTTAGATATGTTGTCTGGTCCAGTAGCCTTCGAATTCTTAATGTTTTTGATGATCCTAGTGGTCTGGTCTGTATTGAAGGGTGTAATGGTCGTGTCGAGTCTGTAGGTTTTCTTGTGTCTGGCTGTTTGTCTGCCTGCGTGTTTCTGGTTGTTGTCTCTGTTTAAGTGACTTGTCTTTGCGTAGTGATTAATTAGAATGTTAGCTTGTTGTGTACATGTTGGGATATTATTTTGGCTGCGACAGATAGCCGCGTATGAGGTGTGAATGCCGCTGTTACAGTGGGTAATGCTGTTTATAGTCTTGCATAGCCCGGATATATCTGTGGAGTGGTTTAGTGTTGTTATGAATTCTCTAAATGTTTCTGTTTGTTTTTCTTTGAGTTTATTGTTTATTTCTGTGTTGAGCTGTTGTATTTGCTGTTTTATGGTTTCTGTGGGTGGTGTTTGTGTGTTATGTTTGAGGTTGTTACGTTGCTTTATGAGATGGGCTATTTCTCTAGTGTAATTTGGGTTGTAGTTCCTAATGTTGCCATTGGGTATGTATTTGTTTGCATTATTGATGATCGGATTAAATGTCTTGAGTGTTGTACTGATGTTTATGATGGGTGTGCTGTTTAATGTGGTGAATTGTTCCTCAGTCTGTATTTTGAACTGTTCCCAGTCAGCTTTACTTGTAATTTCTGTAAGTGTGCCTAAGGCTGTTGGGGCAGAAGTAGAATATGTAATGATGATGGGCAGGTGGTCTGATGACAGTTGTTTCTCTGTTCTCCAGTGTGTATATGTTGCTAGTGAGGGGGAACAGAACGTTATGTCTGGGGAGGAGTTTGAGTATCCTGCTTGATATGGTATGTGTGTATGTTCTTCTGTATTGTTAAGAATGAAGAGGCTGTTTAGTTGTGTGGCTCTGTTGGCGCCTCTGGTGTTGCTTTGGTTGTGCAGGTACCAACTAGTGTCTTTAGCGTTGAAGTCTCCTCCTAAGATGACATTAGTGAGAGAGGCCAGATTGTGTAACTGTGGATTGTAATTGGCTGGCACCTGCGGTGAACTATCTGGTTGGATGTAAATGTTGATTAGTGTGGTGGTGTGTTTTGCCCGTGTTTTAATGTTAACTGCTTGTATTTCTATCGTGTTATCTGCTTGGATTGTGTTTGTAATGTTTTGGGTAGCATCAGTGTAGCTAATGCTTTTACGTATGTAAGTGATGAGTCCACCCCCGTTACTCCCAGTACGATCTTGACGGATCGCCGTAAAGTCAGGGATGGTGGGTGTTTTGTGTGTGCGTTTTAGTTTTGTTTCTTGTATAAGTGCTATGTGAATGTTTTGTTTGTGCACGAATTCCCTAAGCTGCATGATTTTGTTTGGGAGGCCATCTACGTTTTACTGTAATATGTTAATATTATCCTTCTGTATGTGTCTCATGGTGCTATTGTGTCTATGTCTTTGTGTATGGTGACATGTGTAAGTTGTAGAGGGCCTGGATTAATCTTAATGTTGCCAGAGAGTAAGAGTAGTCCGGGGAGCACGCAATTGCTCCCCGTAAATGAAAAAATAGTACGCTGAGAATAGGTCTGGCCCCGGGAGTCGATCGGCACTCTGATCGTGCCACGCAACAGGCCATCGACTGCCAGTCTGGCCAACCGTAGACAGCCGCTGCACGGAGATTTTAGGAAGTTTGGGCACCAGAGCGTTGATGTTTCGGTTTGACGTCTCCTCTTCTTCGCGTTGACGTGTCCCGCGCTGGAGGATACAGTCACTATTAGAAGCTTCCTCGTCAGCTGCTAACACTTTTTTCACGTTGTTCTCGCTAACTGTTCAGATTTTGGAAAAGAGCCAGAAAGTTTATAATTTTTTTACTTCACTTAAATTTCATATTACTAGATAAAAAATTAACAAGAACTTGACTTCTGATTTTTTACAAATTTCTTCATTATAATTTATAAAATCTACAGATGGAAATAAACGATGAAGTGAATTTAAGTGTTTCCATCAAACGTAAATATTTTAATTCTTCTCTGTACTTTATACTCATTACCTCGCGAAAGTGTCAAACATTTTGTTCGGAAATAACATTCTGATTATGACGTAATAGTTCGCGGTGAACATAAAAAGAGTGGTAAAAGAAACTTATTTTAAAACACAAAGAATGGTAACAAAGGTACTTTGATTATAACTCTGAGAATAATATAAAGGTAGGTCAATCAGAGTGATCAATCAGCGTGATCAATCAGGGTGATCAATCGGGGTGATCAACCAGAGGAGGAGATTGTAAACACTAATCGACCAGGAAAGTACTCCGGGGATGACTCATCTACCCTGTGAGCAGTCCAGCATGCTCTCAAACACTCAGTTCTCCCTCTATTCTTCACTACACATAATGCATCTTACACGCTACACAATCCTTTCAAATTAACCAAAAAATAAAGGCACCGTTTTTAAGAGCCTCGGAGACCATGATTTCCATTTTCTCCATTTCCTGCTCCTGGGGACGGGAGACATTTTTGCGAGAGTTGCCCTTGGCCCTCGTTCCTGCATGAAAAAAAAATCAAGATTGTTGGATTCCGAGAGAGACATTCGTCCAGACCTCCTTCGGATATAATTCCGTCTATAGCAAAGGGGATCCTCCATCTAGATTCAGGCCATTGTCGATAAGGAAGTTCGTACGATGTTCAAACCCGCGCGACACTTGCTTATTCTGAACACGTCGACCAACCACCGCCAGTTAGACAACCTTCCGTGAATCCACCGGTTAAATCGCAATAAAAACCGGAACCAAACTAAATTTAGATATAAGTGGACTCCCTCACAGATAGCTAACCGGAACACCATAACAACTCCATCGATTTTCTTTTCCTTTCGCCTCATTTCCAGTACTACCTTACATTAATGGTTGAAAATAGTTTATATTGTCAATTAGTACTGATTCTAAGAACCATATTGTTTAATATTTTTACAAACAATTTCACTAACCCAAATTGTACGTTTCGTCCTTTTGGTTCTTTCATTCCATTCAAAGAAAAACTGAATCCGACTTATTCTTATCCTTTCCCAACAAACTTGAAGCAGCTTTGGATCACCCAAATAATCGTAGCACTCTTACTCAATAACCAGAACACCCCCAGGATGTTTCATAATTATTCCTCACTTTATTTCTTTTAACATAAGAAAAACCTCTCTCATAGCACCACCTTGCATACTCTTCAGCTAGCCTCAATACAACTTCAGTTTTCAATTTTTCTATTTACTCTATAGCCATCTCACCACCTCTGAATTGTTCTCTCTGGGATCAAGCAGTGAAGCGTCTAAATGCATCCCTCCAAGAAAGATCTCACGTTCTATCCCATATTAACCCCTTACCTGTGTCAACGTCTCGACCACTTTTATGTCGACCGTGTCAACAGTTGAAGAGCCTCGCCGCTGCTCGGAAGTCTCCCCATTCTGAAGAAGCATCGAACGAACTGCTCTAAAACTCGGCCACCCCTGTGGAAAATTTGGGAGTACCAAAATCGAAGACCCACCTAATCTTGGATAAGCCATATTGACATTAAAAAAAATAATAATAAAAAATAACTCACAAGGAGAACATGAACTCTTGCTGAGAAAAATTAAAAAGACACCAATGAAAAAACAAATATGGGATGAAAAGAAAAAAAGATCCCATAGCCAGAAATGGCAACACGGTTTTGGGAAGGAGAAGAAAAAGATCGGGATAAGCTTGATAAGCAGAATAATAGGGAGGACGAGGAGGCGCGAGACGAAAGAAGCCAGAATAAAAATGTTCATTATTGGTGTCAAGAAATAAAACTTATATTAAAACTTCAAGGTAAGAAAGGATGCACCCACAACAAAACTTAGAGTTGTGTATAACTGTAGTCTTAAAGATGGCAATAAGCATAGCTTGAATGAATGTCTCATAGAGGGGCCTAATCTTATTTCAGACCTTGTAAAAATCCTTCTAAGATTTAGATTAGATGACTATGCAGTTCAAAGTGATATAAGCAAAGCTTTTTTGAGAATTCATCTGAAAAATGACTATGACAAAGATCAACTAAGATTCTTGTGGTTTAATGATCCATATGACTTAAATAAAGGGTTTAAAACATTTAAATTTAATGTGGTTTTGTTTGGAGCAAATGCAAGTCCTAGTTTACTGGCTTTAACCATCAAACATCACTTGAATTTGTATGATGAAAATGATTTAACTGTTCAGTTCTTGAAAGATCACTTCTATGTAGATAACCTTGTAGGATCAGCCAAAACAGAGTCAGAATTAAATGAAGTTTACATAAAAGCAGATAAAATAATGAAAGAAGGTAATTTTGAATTAAGAGAGTGGATCACAAATAATGAGAGACTAAATCAAAAAATAAAATCAGAAGACAAAGGATTGATAGAACCAACAAACTGGGTGAAAACATTAGGCATGATCTTGGATTTGAACTCAGATTCTAAAGTTCATGATTCACTCTGCACAAAAGGCTAAGCCTTAGATACAACAGCTAACACAAAAAGAAAGATCTTATCCGAAAGTTAAAAAATATTTGATCCTATGGGTTTACTCCTTCCTTCTACTATCAGATCCAGGGTTCTTTTACAAGAGTTTTGGAAACAGAAAGTAGACTGGGATGATCCTATAACCAATAAACAACAAGATAGCTGGAAAAGGTTAGCTAAAGATCTCAATAAACTACAAAACATAAATATTCCCAGAGTTTGTGGACACAGAGATACACCTCAAACCTTGCATGTGTTTGGCGATGCCAGTGAAAAGGTGTATAGCTGTTGCGCTTACCTTGTAGGTGAGGATGGCAGCCATTTGATCTATGCCAAGGGGAAAGTAACACCCTTAAAACAAAAGAAAACTATTCCTCAGCTTGAACTACTTGCAGGTTATCTAGCTGTAAAAATAACAGTATTTCTCCATGAAGTCTATCATGATGTAAACATCACAAATACATATATTTGGCTTGACAGTCAAATCTGCTTGGCATGGATCAACTCTGATGAGTTAAACTCAAAAAACATCTTTGTCCGTAACAGATTAAGAGACATTAAAGAAGCTAGACAAAATTTGGACATAACCTTCAGATACATTCCAACAAAACAAAATCCTGCAGACTTTCTTACAAGAGGATTATCCTGTAAATTACTAAAATCTAACAAAAATTGGTTTCATGGACCTGAATTCATTCAGGATGAAACAATGTGGCCAGCAGAACAAATTAATGTAAAGCTTAACATGATAACCACAAATAAAGTTGAGCCACTATTAGATTATAACAATTATTCTGACTTTGGCAAACTTGTAAGTGTAACATCTTACTGTCTCAGATTCATTCACAACTGTTTAAAGAAAATAAATAAACAAAGAAATAATGATAATGAAATGTATACAAGTCTAGCTACCAAATATTGGATTAACCACATACAACAAACAGAATACAAAAATGAAATAGATTTTCTAACAATTGGTAAACAAATGAACAAAGTACCCTCTGTGGTAATAAACTTGAATCTTTACATTGACAAAGATGGCTTATTAAGATGTAAGGGTAGATTAAACAAATCACAAATCACATATAACAGTAAACAACCCCTTCTTCTTCCTAGGTTCCATCACATTACAACCCTAATTATTAGAGAAACACAATGAACTTTATCACATGGGTGTTCCACAAACATTAAATGCCATTAGAAAGTTGTATTGGATACCCAAAGGCAGAATGACTGTGAAGACAGTTTTGAATAACTGTGTCACCTGCAAAAGGATTCATTCCAGATCTTTCAGGAAGACCAATCCTCCTGATTTGCCAACAGAGAGAGTCACCTTTAATAGGCCTTTTGAAACAGTTGGCATAGACTATACAGGAAGTTTGACTATTGGTCTGGGAACAACAGAACAAAAAATGTACAGCATACTTTACACATGTTCATCTTCTAGAGCAGTCAGCTTAGACATAGTGAGTGATCTCTCCGCAGAATCATTTGTCTATAGCTTTAGAAGATTTTGTGCTAAGCATTCTGTACCCAAAATTGTGGACAGATAATGCAACATATTTCAAGGCTGATGAAAACCAAATAAATGACATATTACAAAATTCACATACCATAACATATCTACAAAATAACAAAATAAAATGGAAATACATCCCTGTTGCATCACCATGGTATGGAGCAATCTGGGAAAGGAATATCCAAACAATAAAGAATTGCCTAAAGAAATCAATAGGTAAAAAACAAATTGAATTCTTTGAACTTCTCACTCTCATTAGTGAAATTGAGAATGTCGTCAATAACAGACCTCTTACTTACGTAGGGGATAATATTAATGATGTAGAGCCTATCACCCCAAATCATTTGATTAAGGGAGAAGTCATTAACCTTCTACCTGATTACAATATCTCCTTGGATGATCCACGTTGGAGTGATAATAATCATGATTTGCTAAATAGATTATCACAAATAACAAATATAAAAACAAAATTTAAAAAGCAATGGAGTGATGAATACCTTGTTGGGTTAAGAGAAAGGCATAAATATATACAAAACAAAGTCTGGGTTAATGAAATCAGGGTAGGAGATGTAGTTCTAATTAGACAAAATACACCAAGACAGTGTTGGCCATTAGGTAGAGTTTTAGAACTAAAAACTGGGGAAGATGGATTAACCAGGGTTGTAAAACTTAAAACTGCTTCAGGTGAAACTATAAGAGATGTATCACTCTTGTACCCCCTAGAAGTAGGACCAACTACTGTTAACAAAAATGATCATGAAGATGAATCTATAATAGATTCTGATGATAATCAAAATTTGACCCAAACTATACCAAACCTAACCTGTTCAATAAATGATGTAACTAGTCCTACTACTACAATAACCTATACCACAAATAGTAGACCACAACGTTCAACTGCTCTACGAGCTAGGCAGATGTTACAACAAAAGATAAGGGCTGGAGTATTGTAATATTTCCTATGGAAAATAAATTAAAATGCAACACCCTTTCATTTTGGAAAGAGTGAGGACTTTATAAAATGCTACACTTTTTATATTAAAAAGTGAGGAAAAACAAAAATGGAATAACAAATAAAACATAAATTATAGGTTATCTAAGATGGATTAACAAATATTAAAGAAAAAAATTGGGTTTCACATGCAATTTTTCCTTTCTGGCTGGCCCCAATGTGTGGAAAATTTGGGAGTACCAAAATGGAAGACCCCACCTAATCTTGGATAAGCCATATTGACATTAAAAAAAATAATAACAATAAAAAATAACTCAGAAGGAGAACATGAACTCTTGCTGAAAAAATTAAAAAGACACCAATGAAAAAACAAATATGGGATGAAAAAAAAAAAAGATCCCATAGCCAGAAATGGCAACACGGTTTTGGGAAGAAGAAGAAAAAGATCGGGATAAGCTTGATAAGCAGAATAATAGGGAGGACGAGGAGGCGCGAGACGAAAGAAGCCGGTATAAAAATGTTCATTATTGGTGTCAAGAAATAAAACTTATATTAAAACTTCAAGGTAAGAAGTTAATAAATTTCCCTTCGGTTATTAAATTTAGGTTAAATAAGCTGACATTTCAGCTGTAATTGTTTAACAAAAGAGTATGGAAGTCCTGTTTATGGACAAATAGTTAGGCTGGTTCATCTTTGGCCTAGGTCTTCCATCACCAACGTAGCCTAGGTTGTGTTTAGGCTACTCTGGTTATAATGTTATAATGTTATAATGTTTCAGACCAACAAAGACCCTAGGATCCACTCATGGCTGGTCTACCTAACTGTGTTCGTAATTGTGTATTGTGTATGTCCTCCGTGGTGGCGGAGGGGACCTACAATTTTACGTGGGTTCCGAACCACAAAAACATAAGAAATTTATGTAACAACTGCCTGTACATTCGCAACTACCAATTTTTGCAAAACTAAATAATTATCAATTAAAAACTAATTAATTATCGATTTAAAACTAAAGATAGAATCTCTGGATCCAGAGGATCAAGTCATAATAGACTACTATCCATAAATATGTTACACTCTATATCTATTTATAACCGACATGCAAATATATCAGATCCAAAGAATCCAGTCATTTTCATTACGGTATCCATCAATACTAGTACCTTGCCCAACGAAAAATAAGTCACGGTCCATATCGATTGCGGACCAAGTCAAAATTTACAACCAATATACATTACAATATATATACTTAGGAGGAAAAGTGTAGGTGTGGCTGTAAAGACTGTACAGTAATGTAGAAATGTGTGTGCACCCATTTTGGGTCTCCCATTTCAAGGTGTTTGTGGGGCAAGTGAAGATCATGAGTTTTTCAATACGTCACAGTACTATGGGGGGCACCGCTCGGCAGAGGACTCTCTTTAAATGGGGTGTGTAAGGACAGAGAGTATCCCCTAACCCAAGATGCTGCCTCCCTATATCCCACAACACTTGTGTTGAGCTGTGGGATCTATCACCACAAAGCCTTAATTTTACTACCTTAAACTATACCCAATCTATCAACATATGCATCTAATCGATTTTTAAACATGTTTATAGACGTGCTACTAATTACTTCTACCGGCAAACTATTCCACCTCTTTACTATTCTATGCGTAAAAAAGTTTTTGGCAACTGCTGTCTCGAACCTTCTACTTGTCAACTTACACCCGTTATTTCTAGTCCTATTATATTGAGATATTTCGAAAAAGCTCTCTCTATTTACGTTATCGAACCCATTCATAATTTTGAAAACCTGGATTAGATCACCCCTTAGCCTCCTAGTCTCGAGTGTTGTTAATTTTAACTCCTTAAGCCTATCCTCGTACGACTTTGACCTAAGCGAAGGAATCATCTTAGTTGCTCGTCTTTGAACTCTTTCGATTTTGTCTATATCTTTTCGCATATGCGGATTCCAAAATTGGACCGCGTACTCCAAATGGGGTCTAACTAACGATTTATAAAGAGGAACTATAATATCGCGCGATTTGTACTCAAAATTCCGAGCTATAAAACCTAACACTTTGTTCGCCTTATTGACCGCTGCTGTACTTTGTTTTGCTACTTTTAAATCACCAGTGACTATAACTCCTAAATCTTTTTCCTGCTCTACTCTTGTTAAATCTTTCCTTGACATACTATAAGCAAAATTACCGTTACGCGAACCTATATGCAAAATTTTGCACTTATCAACGTTAAATCTGATTTGCCATGTGACTGACCAATCAACGATTTTA
Source organism: Bathynomus jamesi (assembly GCA_023014485.1). Taxonomy (NCBI): domain Eukaryota; kingdom Metazoa; phylum Arthropoda; class Malacostraca; order Isopoda; family Cirolanidae; genus Bathynomus; species Bathynomus jamesi. Next base: position 715,227 of record JAJOZX010000446.1, read on the forward strand.
TTCAGATCTTCCTGGATTGGAGCAGGACCTATTTTTTCCATAACCCCCTTAGTTGTTGTTATTAAAAGAGAAGTTTACTGTTATGGGTGTTAATTATATAGCCACCTTAGCGTAACTTATTATTAATTTATTGTTATTTTTTTAATCTTTTTAGTTATGTTTTACTCTCCGATAGTGGAAGGTTGTGTCACATGGTCATAAATTTCATGTTACAAATGAGTTCGATCATTCCTTTCGTACAACTGTAATAAAAAATTTAGGTCATCTCTGAGAGCTCGCAGATTCCCATTTTCATGTGGCTAGCACATAGTCATTGTGCTTACCACATATCACATAATTACTCGCCTACAGTAACTGTCCCACTTTCTGAACACAGTCATGCCACCGCTGATATAGACATCCTAAGAATATTTTCGAAATGAAGACGAACATTTTGTATAATGAATTATTATAAAAACTTTCTTTGCAGCTACTCTAGATATGGTTCCTTATATTAAAATATTATATAATTTATCTCTTCCAAAATTGTTCTTTTTGCGGTATAAAGGTTATCATATACTATGTACTCCTTATTAGATAGCTCCCATAAAAGCTCTTTACAATCAAAGATTACTGTTCCTTCTTTTATAAATAAATAAAATTTCAGGTGGGAATAAAAACACAGCGAGTCATTTCTCAGATTGTAATTAGATGAAATGAATGAAATGTAAATCAAATTGATTAAGATAATAATTAAAAATTAGGTATGTAAATTTTAGACTGTAAAATGATAAAATGAATAGTTTTGTGACTGTAAGTGAATAGTTCATTTTTACTCTTTTCTTTTTAACACGATCATATAACACTGCGATAAAAGTATTCGCTAATGACTATTCGTGATTCGGATATGTCCAATTGTCCATGTTAGCGGGAACACTCTAATTCTCAGCTACCCACTTTACCATAACAAAGACTTTAGTAATCTCCTCGAGGTTCAATAAAGTATGTGTCTTTAGACATCCATATGCGTGCATAGTTTTGTTTCAAGTTTTTAATTCATCTCACCTTTACATCACCGACATATTTTCATTTCAGTAAATATGTGCAGGGAATATTCAGCGCGAAGAAGGTACTTCACATCGCTCTGTTGGTGCCTCGAGTGGCAAAATGCACAGTTCCTTATAAGGCTATAAAGTAATTTCATAAGGAAAGAAACTCATGCGATACTCTATCCCTTGCTGCGCGCGACGCGGAATCACCCTTACTCACCCTATCGGCTTATGTTCACTATAAAAGACAAAAGTACAACACCAGATCAGACGTTTTGAATCTTAGACACCATGTAGTGCTCCTACTTTAAGGCATCAACATTACTGATCAGCCACACAACTCATTTTAGGGAAATCATATTAAATGTTATTACGAACCTCTCCTCACCTTATTTAATTCATCCTACGAAGTTTGGTATCATGAACTCAAAGTAAACCAGTGATTAAATAAGATTACCCACAACGTCAGAAAAGCGAGGACCCACGAAGCCCACAATATCACTTGGCACCCTCGCGCCATTGTTAACTCTTCATTATTTTATCATATTTTTTTTAAAACATATGTGTGTGTGTATATATATATATATATATATATATATATATATAATTATATATGAATAGAAACGACATAAGTATTAAGGAACGTTTCTGCACACGAGGAGGAGAGATAACGAAATAATGAAAAATGAGGCGAACCGCCTGGGAATCGAACCCAGGGCCTTCCAATTGCCGGTCGGAAGGCCCTGGGTTCGATTCCCAGGCGGTTCGCCTCATTTTTCATTATTTCGTTATCTTCCTCCTCGTGTGCAGAAACGTTCCTTAATACTTATGTCGTTTCTATTCATTTATATACTGCGCGGTCATTGCAGTTATTTGCATATATATATATATAATATATATATACTGTGTACATATATGTGTATGTATATATATATATATATATATCTTTTATTTTATTATATTATATTTTTTTTTTATTTTTATATATATATTTTATATATATATATTTTTTTTTATATTTTTTTTTTATTATATATATATAATATATATATTTTATTTATATATATATAAAGAGGAAGTTTGTTTATTTGTTTAGTTGTTCGCTATAGAAAACCAAACGGCTGAACTTACAAATTTTAAAATAACTTCATAATAACCAGTTTTTTACAAGGAATCTAATGGTGCTATTTATTTTGTATTTGGTGTAGTATTTAATGACGAAATTGAAAATTAATGATTATTGCGTCATTTTTGGTAATTAATTTTTTTGTAATAAACATACAAAACATAAAATAGAAATTTTTAAAGAATTTAGTGAAAATCTGGCATTCGTAAACTTTGCGGAGCAAATATTCCAGCGGAGCAAATTTTCCAGGACAGTGCTAAATGGTTTCATAAGTGATTTAGTAACTTTGTGAATTGCAAATTATTGTTTAGTGATAGAGGTGATTATGCCACCCAAGAAACGCCCTTTATATGGAAAGTCTTCTGCCGCTAAAAGAATTCAAGCACAAAGAGCAGCTGAAACAGAAGAAGAACGCAATCAAAGACTTCAAGCACAAGCTGCAAGACAGGCTGCTCAAATACAGGAAGAGACTTTGGAACAACGTAAAGCTAGACTTCGAGCTCAAGCTGAAAGGCAGGCTACTCAAAGACAGCAAGAAACTGTTGAACAGCACCAAGCCAGAGTTCAGGCAGAATCATCAAGGCAAGCTGAAATGAAATTGATAATAGATGGATAGTTCCTTACTGCCCTCTCTTGACTAAAACTTTTAATGCTCATATTAATGTAGAATTTTGTAATTCTGTCAAGTCTATCAAATATGTGTGCAAGTATGTTAACAAGGGATCTGATGCAGCTATGTTTGCTCTACAACAACAAAATGTACCTGATGAAGTGACTAACTATCAACAAGGTCGTCATTTAAGCAGCAATGAAGCCTTTTGGAGAATTTTTAGCTTTCCCTTTCATAAAAGATATCCTGCAGTACAGCAACTAGCAGTTCATTTAGAAAATGGACAAAGAGTTTATTTTACTAATGAAACAGCTGCCCATCAAGCTCTTGCTCCTAGAGATACTACTTTTACAGCTTTTTTTAAACTATGTCAAGAAGATGTGTTTGCTCAAACTTTATTGTATCGCCAGTTACCATCTTATTACACATGGAACAACAAAAAATGGAGTAGAAGAAAGAGAGGAAGCGAAGTTGAAGGTCATCCAGATGTAAGATTTGACAGTGCTTTAGGCAGAGTTTACACTGTTCATCCCAGCCAGCATGAGTGTTTCTTTTAAGAATGTTGCTGCATAACATACAAACATAAAATATAAATTTTTAAAGAATTTAGTGAAAATCTGGCATTCGTAAACTTTGCGGAGCAAATATTCCAGCGGAGCAACATAAAATAGAAATTTTTAAAGAATTTAGTGAAAATCTGGCATTCGTAAACTTTGCGGAGCAAATATTCCAGCGGAGCAAATTTTCCAGGACAGTGCTAAATGGTTTCATAAGTGATTTAGTAACTTTGTGAATTGCAAATTATTGTTTAGTGATACAGGTGATTATGCCACCCAAGAAACGCCCTTTATATGGAAAGTCTTCTGCCGCTAAAAGAATTCAAGCACAAAGAGCAGCTGAAACAGAAGAAGAATGCAATCAAAGACTTCAAGCACAAGCTGCAAGACAGGCTGCTCAAATACAGGAAGAGACTTTGGAACACGTAAAGCTAGACTTCGAGCTCAAGCTGAAAGGCAGGCTACTCAAAGACAGCAAGAAACTGTTGAACAGCACCAAGCCAGAGTTCAGGCTGAATCATCAAGGCAAGCTGGATATAGACAACAAGAAACTTCTGAACAACGTCAAACCAGACTTCAAGCACAACAATTAAGACAAATAACTTACAGAGAGCAAGAAACAAAGGAGCAACATGATGTACGACTTCAGGCTCAAAGAACAAAACAGCTCAAACACGATCTCGAGCCTTCAATGCTTGGCAGTGGAATTTAAGTGCTTTTAACTATAATCCACAATATAATTATGCATCTGACAAAGTGGTTATTATTGGATCAATGTCTAAAATATGTGATAAGTGTGGTGCTAAAGAGTGGGATAAAGAATCACCAGGAATGTGTTGTACCAATGGAAAAGTTCAATTACCTGCGCTTTCGGAACCTCCAGAACCTTTGAAAACTCTACTTACAGGCACTACATCTGAATCTAAACACTTCTTACAAAATATTCAAGCATACAATTCTGTATTTCAAATGACCTCATTTGGAGCTAATATCATTATTGAAGGAGGATTCATGCCTACATTTAAAGTTCAAGGTCAAATATATCACAGAATAGGTTCACTACAACATTACCTCATGAAGAACCAAGGTATCTTCAATTGTACTTTGTTGGATTTGCAACATCAAGCACAAAATAGATACAATAGAAACCCAGCAACAAGATTGGAACTAATTGTTGAACTTCAAGACATGCTTCATGCTTCAAATAATTACATTCAAAGTTTTAAATATGCTCTAGAAAATGTACCTGCTACAGAATACAAAATCATCATTGATGCCGACAAGAGACCTCCTACTGAACATGCTAGACGATTTAATCTCCCAGAATGCAATGAAGTTGCTGTGATCATTACTGGTCAAGAACATGACAAAAGAGACATTGTGCTTAAAAGTCGAGACAATACTCTGCAATTCATCAATGAAACCCATAGATCTTATGATGCTTTGCAATATCCTTTACTCTTTGTCTATGGAGAAGATGGATATCACTTTGGAATTCTCCAAGCAGGTGTACATTCTAGCAAAACAGTTTCCTGCATGGACTTCTATGCTTACAGATTTATGGTTCACAGTAATTCACTAAATCATCTTCTGTTGGCTAGAAACCTTTTTCATCAATTTGCTGTTGATATGTATGCAAAAATAGAAGCAGAAAGATTATGTTACATTAGAACTCATCAGAGAGAATTAAGATGTGATTCATATATACATCTAAGAGATGGCATCAACAATGATGTAGCTGGAGGAGAGCTTGGCCAACTTTGCATTCTTCCGTCAACTTTTACAGGCAGCCCACGTTACATGCATGAAAACTCAAGATGCAATGACATATGTTCGCACTTATGGTCGACCTGACCTATTTATAACATTTACATGCAATGCTAAATGGAAGGAAATTCAGGATGAGTTACTACCTGGACAAACATACATTCACAGACATGACCTCACAGCCAGAGTGTTTCGCTTAAAATTATTAAAACTGATGGATTTAATGACAAAATCCAACATTTTTGGCCCAGTTAGATGCCACATGTACACTGTTGAATGGCAAAAAAGAGGATTGCCTCATGCTCATATTTTGATTTGGCTGACCAACAAAATTCAAGCTAATCAAATTGATTCTGTTATCTCAGCTGAACTTCCGACCCTAACACAGACAAAAACCTCTTTGAAATAGTTCAAACTCAAATGGTGCATGGTCCATGTGGTTCTCTAAATTTCAATTCACCTTGCATGAAAGAAAATAAATGTACAAACGTTACCCAAAACCATTTTTAAAAGACACTCAAACAGGAGAGGTTATCCTTCATATCGCAGAAGAAAACCTGATGATGGAGGCTTTACAACGAGAATTAAACAAATGAAATTGATAATAGATGGATAGTTCCTTACTGCCCTCTCTTGACTAAAACTTTTAATGCTCATATTAATGTAGAATTTTGTAATTCTGTCAAGTCTATCAAGTATGTGTGCAAGTATGTTAACAAGGGATCCGATGCAGCTATGTTTGCTCTACAACAACAAAATGTACCTGATGAAGTGACTAACTATCAACAAGGTCGTTACTTAAGCAGCAATGAAGCCTTTTGGAGAATTTTTAGCTTTCCCTTTCATGGAAGATATCCTGCAGTACAGCAACTAGCAGTTCATTTAGAAAATGGACAGAGTTTATTTTACTAATGAAACAGCTGCCCATCAAGCTCTTGCTCCTAGAGATACTACTCTTACAGCTTTTTTTAAACTATGTCAAGAAGATGTGTTTGCTCAAACTTTATTGTATCGCCAGTTACCATCTTATTACACATGGAACAACAAAAAATGGAGTAGAAGAAAGAGAGGAAGCGAAGTTGAAGGTCATCCAGATGTAAGATTTGACAGTGCTTTAGGCAGAGTTTACACTGTTCATCCCAGCCAGCATGAGTGTTTCTTTTTAAGAATGTTGCTGCATGAAGTTAAAGGGCCTAGATCTTTTGATGATCTTAGAACAGTTGATGGTCATGTTTGTGCGACATTTAGAGAGGCATGCTACAAACGTGGAATGCTAGAAGATGATAGTCAATGGGATGCCACCTTAAGAGAAGCAGCCATATACCAATCCCCAAAGCGGCTAAGAGATTTATTTGCAATTCTGCTAAAAACCTGTGATGTGGGCAACCCTTTAGAATTATGGAACAAATACAAAGATGATTTGGCACAAGATTATAAGCACCAAGCACAACTTGCCAACCCGCATATTGACGTAGTTTACACAGATGAAATCTACAACAGAGCCTTAATTGACATAGAAGATAAAATAGCATCAATGGATGGACAACAAATACCTTCATTTGGCCTCCCACAACCAATAGAACAGAAGTCAACAATTTAGCTACAGAGCTTATAAGAGAAACATCATATGATATCAACTACTTAACTGAATATGTAAATGAAAATGAGCCCAAGTTGTTGCCTGATCAGAGAACTGCTTATTCAACTATAATGAATAGTATCTCTCAGCAGAATGGAGGCATCTACTTTTTGGATGCTCCTGGTGGTACTGGAAAACATTTTCACAAATTTATTACTGGCCAAAGTTCGCAAGCAAAATAAAATTGCTGTAGCAGTAGCATCTTCTGGTATAGCTGCTACACTGTTGCCTGGAGGTCGCACAGCTCATTCTGCATTCAAACTTCCTTTGGATTTAGCTACTAATGATGAAGCTGTTTGTAAAATTACTAAAAATTCTGGCATGGGAGAGGTTTTTAAAAGATGTGAACTTATAGTCTGGGATGAATGTACAATGGCCCATAAAAAAGCATTGGAGGCCCTGAACAAAACTCTACAAGATGTGAGAAACCACAAGACATTGATGGGCGGTGTAACTGTTGTCTTATCAGGAGATTTTCGCCAGACTCGCCAGTTATACCTAAGGGAACAAAAGCTGATGAAATTCGAGCATGCCTTAAATCTTCCTGTTTGTGGCACAATGTTAAAACCTTGAAGCTTACAACTAACATGCGAGCAAGAATTTATGGTGATAGCAATTCAGGTCTATTTGCTCAGAACTTGCTACAGCTTGGCGAAGGAAAAGTTCCTGTGGACTCTGACAACAAAGTCATTATATCTACAATCAGCGCAGTGGTCCAAAGTGTTAATGAATTAACAGAAAAAGTATTTACTAACTTTAGTTATCACTACAAAGACTTTACTTGGCTGTGTGAAAGAGCAATATTGGCACCGAAAAATGTGACAGTTAATTCTATCAACCAACAACTACTCCAAAATATTCCAGGGGATCCTTATATTTACAAATCAATTGATACAGTTATCGATCAAAATGAAGTTGTCAACTATCCAACGGAGTTTCTAAATTCTTTGGAATTTCCAGGATTGCCTCCTCACCAACTACAACTTAAAGTTGGAGCTCCTATAATGCTTCTACGAAATTTAGATCAGCCTAAGCTCTGCAATGGTACCAGATTAATAATAAAGGCATTACAGCCTCATGTCATTGAAGCACAAATTCAAACTGGTTGTGGCAAGGGTGAAGATACTTTTATTCCTAGGATACCTCTAATAACATCAGAGATGCAGTTTCAGTTTAGGCGCTTACAATTTCCAGTAAGATTAAGTTTTGCCATGTCGATCAACAAATCACAGGGACAAACAGTGAAAGTTGTTGGGCTACAATTACAAGAAGACTGCTTCTCTCATGGTCAACTGTATGTAGGATGCTCTAGAGTAGGAACAGCTAACAATCTTTATGTATACTCTCCTTTTGGAAAAACATGCAATGTTGTATATAAAGAAGTATTGTAAATTCTAATTTCAAATAAAGCTTTGTTTGATTAAATGTTTTTTTATTTCTCGCATCACAGCTTTTGTCTACTTACTGAATAATTTGCTGAAAAAAATACTGATCTATACATTTCAAATCTAAATTTTCACCCGTGCAACGTCGGGTAACTCAGCTAGTATATATATATGGGATCAATTTCACAATTAAACAAGGGAAATGAATGAATGATGCAAACCACAAGGAAAAATAAAAATGATTCCAAGGCCTTTCGTGTACTGAGAAGTACACCTCGTCAGTGAATGAAGGGAGAAGGCGAGATGAAAAAATATATACCACGAGACAGAAAAACAAAAAGATTAGCACATGATTAACAAGAGTTGATTAGAGGCAAAAGGTATTTGAATAAGATATTCTCAATTTTATACATTCCCACACTGTTATTGAAATTATTTTTGAAATGGATAAATGCTCATTCTAGAATATTCCTTTCGATAATATCTCTTTTTTGTTTAACGAGCGCTTTAGAATTGTCCTACTTGATACTATGATTACAGCTATACATGTGGTTAAACAATGCATTAGAATTATTTGCTGTTCTACACGCATATTTATGCTGTTTTATCCTAATATCTAACGTCTTACCCGTTTGACCTATATATACTGAGTCACATTGTGTACATCCGATCGAATACACACAACCAACCACATTATCCGGGCTATTCTTTATTAGACGTGATTTAACAGTATTATTTTACTTAGAGACTACATTGATACCAATTGCTTTAAGTGAAGTCGGAAGATATTGAAAATTTACATGATAAGGTAGGCTAAGGATATTTTTGCGCTCAAATTCCTTTACAGTTACAATATTATAATACCTATTCTTGGCTTTCCTAAGGCAGTTATCTAAAAATGAAATAGGATAACATAATTTAGTACCAATATTCATGATATTGCATAACTCGGAATCTAAAAATTCAGGACTGACAACTCTCAATGCTCTAAGAAACATAGCAGAGAAAATAGAAGATTTAAGCGAGGGATGATGGTCAGAATAAAAATGCACATAAGAGTTATTGGATCACTTTTACATATTGGTTCCCAAAGCATTCGGGAAGCAATATGTTAAAGTTTAAAGTGATCCCTCCTGGGAAGCAATATGTTAAAGTGATCCCTCCTGGGAAGCAATATGTTAAAGTGATCCCTCCTGGGAAGCAATATGTTAAAAAGAGAAAGGTTGGTTGGTTAGAAAGAGGTTGGTAATCTAGGAGATAGCCTACCGATAGTAAACAAAGCTATAAATGTTAGCAAAGTTATAAATTTGCTCAGTTCTTTCTTGGTATTAATAAATTGAATGCTCGGTTAGGTCAACTGTACGTCCTTGATGATTGGTTAGGTTAACTCATGATATTTTCGTTAGTTTTAACGAAAATATCACAACTTAACCTAACCAGGCATTCAATTAACCCGAGTTATTTAATTAGGTTTCGTTAGATTAGGTTAGGTTAGGTCATTTATGAAAAAATGGCACGTTTCCCAAGGAAATGAAGGTCATTTTCAAACAGTACGCATCAAATTACATAAGAAAAACATGTTTTGAATTCATTAGCGAGATGCGTGTTAAAACGAATAATTACCCTTTGATATACTGGGAGCACTTTAACATATTGCTTCCCAAAGCATTCTGGAAGCAATATGTTAAAGTGATCCCTCCTGGGAAGCAATATGTTAAAGTGATCCCTCCTGGGAAGCAATATGTTAAAATGATATACACTAGGAAGCAATATGTTAAGGAGAGGTTCCTGGGAAGCAATATGTTAGTGATCCGAGTTATTATTAGTAGGCTTACGATAAACTTCAAATTTCAACTGATTAAAGCACCTCCGAATTTTTAGATCCAGAAAAGATAAGCTTCCATCATTTTCTTTTTCAACCGTGAATTTAATAGATGGGACTAAAGTGTTCAGCCAACCAAGAAATAAGTCAACATCTAAATTATTAGGCCAAAGGCATAAAATATCATCTATGTACCTGTACCAAACAAGGTTAAAATTAACAATAGTAGGCAAAATTCTGCTTTCAAAAAATTCCATATAGAGTGTTTCAAGAGGAAAGGTCAATACTTCGGGAGGTGATAGTATCGGTCATTGTGAGAAAAAAGTTCATATGAACATGTGTCTAATTCTGAATGGTTACGGTGTTTGAATCTGCAAATACAAAAGCATTGTTAATGGTAATCAAGAAAGAGAAACCAATTACTGTTTCTAACATTTAATGTTTAAACATTGACATTTTGAATGGTATCAGATACAGAAATGACAAATTTGTTACAGTTTACAATACGTTTTCGAAAATCCCACCGTCAACCTCAACGCACTTTGCAATTCGTGTGCGAAGATCGCGTGTTGTTCGTCTGAGTTGATCTTGACGTTCCTTTATTCGGGCAGCAGCATCCAAAATGCGTGCGAGTAATTCGTCTCGTGTATCCACCTTTCTTTTGTAAACTTGACTTTTCATCCACCCCCACAAACAATAATCTAACGGAGAGAGGTCTGGAGACCTTGGTGACCATTGAATGGGACCACCGCGGCCGATCCATCGACCAGGGAAAGTTTGATTTAAGTATTGCATCACCAGACGGGTAGAATGTGGAGGAGCTCCGTCATGCTGAAAGTACATACCAGCGAGTGTAGCCAAAGGAACATCCTCCAATAGTCCTGGCAATTCATTTTGCAGAAATTCTAGGTAACTTTATCCTATAAGACGATTCTCTACAGTAACAGGGCCAATCTGTTTATCATCGATGATACCGCACCACACATTGGCAGAGAAGCGATGTTGAAAATTTATTTCCACAGTGGCATTTGGATTTTCGTCTGACCACCGATGAGAGTTACGAGTGTTGTTGATACCGTCACGGGTGAAAGTAGCTTCATCGGTGAACAGTATTAATCGAAGCAATCGGCGATTAGCATTTACCCAATGACAAAATTCCAGTCGCATGGCAGCGTCTCCTGGTTGAAGGTGTTGTACACGCTGTACATGATATGGATGCAAGCCTTCCTCACGTAATGTCGCCATACTCTTATGTGTGGTACACCGAGACGTGTAGAAATCCTTCGTGAGCTAGTAGTAGGACTACGCTCTACCAACTGAAGAATGTTTCCACTTCATCCACATCTTGTTGACCTTCACGTTCAGATGAAACATGAGCGCTGGGAAGTGTACCAATCTCGCGCAATGTGTTGAAAACCCTGGTAAACACTCTTCGATCCGGAATTCTGCGGTTCGGAAACCGTCGACGGTATTCTGCAAAAGCAGCTTTTGCACTTCCATCTCAAAAACCGTAGACATACACCATATCTGCATATTCGGCATGTGTGAAGGTGTGTGGCATTCTTAACACTGCTTCAAACACCAAACAATGTCACTCACAACAGTCAGCTGTCGATTGGCTTATGTTACATGCTTACATTATAGCTTACATGGTTCAAGGTTATAGGGGAGGGAAGGGGGAGGAAGAGCTGCACGCGCATCAGATTCAAACAGCTCTATCTCCGTAACCATTCAGAATTAGACACATGTTCATATGAACTTTTTTCTCACAATGACGATACTATCACCTCCCGAAGTATTGACCCTTCCTTCTGAAACACCCTGTATAAGTTACCTAATACCGGTGAGAGGGATTTCCCATCGCCAATCCAAACGACAGAGCATAAACCTTATTTCAAACTGAAATTTACAATCTTTGACTCAAAGCTTAATTAACTCAATAAGAGTGTTGTGTTGAGCAGGGAAAGAATATTCAGAGATCTTATCTTTTAAAAAATCATAGGTCATCAACAAGGACTTTTGTGACTAACGAGCATATATTAAAACTTACCAGTTGTCAGTCTTGAATTTTTAGATTCCGAGTTATGCAATATCATGAATATTGGTACTAAATTATGTTATCTTATTTCATTTTCAGATAACTGCCTTAGGAAAACCAAGAATAGGTATTATAACATTGTAACTGTAAAGGAATTTGAGCGTAAAAATATCCTTAGCCTGCCTTACCATGTAAATTTTCAATATCTTCCGACTTTATTTAAAGCTATTGGTATTAATGTAGTCTTAAGTATAATAATACTGTTAAATCACGCTTAATAAAGAATAACCCGGATAATGTGGTTGGTTGTGTGTATTCGATCGGATGTACACAATGTGACTCAGTATATATAGGTCAAACGGGTAAAACGTTAGATATTAGGGTAAAACAGCTTAAATATGCGTGTAGAACAGCAAATAATTCTAATGCATTGTTTAACCATATGTATAGAATATAGATGTAGTCATAGTATCAAGTGGGACATTTCTAAAGCGCTCGTTAAAAATAGAGATATAATCGAAAGGAATATTCTAGAATGAGCATTTATCATTTAAAAAATAATTTTAATAACAATGCGGGAATGTATAAAATTGATAATATCCTGTTCAAATACCTTTTGCCTCTAATCAACTCTTGTTAATCATGTGCTAATCTTTTTGTTTTCTGTCTCGTGGTATATATTTTTGTCATCTCGCCTTCTCCCTTCATTCCCTGACGAGGTGTACTTCTGAATACACAAAAGGCCTTGGAATCATTTTTCTTTTTCCTTGTGGGTTTCCATCATATATATATATATATATATATATATATATATCGTGTGGCCCAAAAAAAACGCCTTGAGATTTGAACATCAATAATTTCGAAAATATGCAGTTCAAACTTCCAAAATTTGCGTAACCTTTACGTCAATCTATTGGTAAGCCATTTTAAAAATTTCAGACCTCTACGTAAAATACTTTTTCCACAGCAGAGGGAACAATGAGGAATGGTGAAAAAAACTAATATCCTAAATCCTAACTGTGTTAGCTGTACTTGGCAACTATTCTAAGACTTGTAGTTGTTTCCGCAGCCTATGAATAATCTGTTAGTCTCTGAAAAACGTCAGATGATATAGGCTACGCCCATCTTAAATACTGTTTTTTTCAAACTTACCCTTCAAATTATGGTTCTAACTAACGGTGAAAAAGCGGTAATTAAAAAGTATTTTTGGAAAAAAGATGGACTGGGGCAAGATTTTGAGGGAATTTCCAGGAATAACTTGTAATGTTACATCTGTGAATAGAATATTTTAAAAACTTGAAGAGGACCGACAAGAAATGGACTAACAAGTAGACAAACAAATTCTTTCTTCCACGCCATCATCAAACATTCTTAGAGGACACACGTGGTCAAGGAATCAGAAACAATGAAAACGTCTGTTTTGTCCCAAAAGAGCCGCGAAAGCAAGCCTTTAACAACTAAAAGACGCGTAGAAGGCGTCTCAAGATATAGCGGGAAAGTCTGCGTCACAGAGACTATATAAACGAGATTTCACTGATACACATTCTCACTCGCTCGCTCGCTCGCTTACTTCTCGTTTGCATTTCTCGTCACGTGTCACGTTTCTCCTACGTCCGTAGCACAACTTGTCACATCAACCGCCCTCCGGCTTCCCGCCGGAGGAGCGGCCTGCTGTTCCTTCAAGGCTTTCAATCTATCGTCAAGTAAGACCTTCCGCCGTCAGCCTGCAGAAGCACCTCTTCGAAGCCCAACGCCGTTTCGACTTCAGCCGGCTTCAGTCCCTCAAGCATCATCTCAACTCTACACGAAACATCACTTGACGTAAGCTATAAATCCTTCCTGCAACAAACAACACTACCGCAGTAGGCGTTTCCATTGGCCTTTTCACCACACCTCAACCGGTTACCAATCATCCTCGAGAGCACCGGAAAAGTTCAACACTCTACGAGAAAACATCCTCAAGGAGGATCCAGTACGGGAATCTTCTACGAAGCTACAAGCCCAAATCACTTCCCATTGGTTCAGCTTTCGCCGCTTTACGAAAAGCGGCCGTCATCGAGAATCCAATAGGCTCGTTAAACACTTAACCGTAAAGACCTCGACTTGCCTTGCAGAACAACGGACGGTCAATTTCACCTTCAAGCTCCCACTCTTCGAGAACGATCTTGACGTACATAACGGACGGCAACGACACCTCAAGTCAACAGTAATAGGTCCACCTTCAACACTTCTTCTCCAGAGGTATGCGACGACCTGGTAAGATAAGTGCATCTTTTCTAAGTAACTCTCGTGAAGCCTACATTAGCCTACCGCCGGTCGGTAGGCTATACTCCCAAAGTGTTTAATTAAGCGTTCTAACTGACTCTCGTTAAAAACGCAGTAGGCCTATTTCCTAATCCAAGTGTCATTCCAATACCTTAATCATGTACTGTATAATCGTGCTGTCATTACTAGGCCCACTCAATGTTCCATTTATGCGTAACTCTAGCCTACCTAAATGAAGGTCTAATCTATTTACAGTGCACTAAACGCACTTGCATTCTTTGTCATTACTAGCCCCATTCAATGTTCAATTTTTGCATGCCATTAGCAGACCATAAATGAATGTATTACTTGACAATTAAGCTCTTAACCATTTCTCTTATTGGCTAAGCTCCATGTCATCTTAGCATAATATAAAGGCTGCTAAATAATTGTTATTCACTATAATTACTGTCAGTTATTTGTTACTCACTGTGAACAAATAACAGATTTATTTTCTTAATTAAATACAAAACAATAAGGTGCTTTTTATAACCTTAACAATATTTTCTTGGGTGTAATCCAAGCTGGTGACCTCGAAGCAATTCGTATCACTCAGAAATATTATAGTAGGCCTACTCCATTAGCCACCTTCAACCGATGATACTGTAGGACATCATAAATTGTTAACCCAGCCGGTCATTATAACAATCAATCATTGCATCATTTAATCACTAGCATTAAATTAATCAGCATCACCTCATTCGGCTAAAACTAGGCCCACTATAAACTTAAAGTAACCGGTTTGACGGCACAGAAGCGTGGAAGTGGTCGGGATAAAACAGTTTACACTCAAGACAATATAGCAATGATCGAAATGAGCCTATCTCAAGAGGATCGACCGGGTCACACTGCTCTCAGAGGAAAATTGCAAGAAATTTAGGTATCAGTCGAAGTTCCATACAAAGAATGCAGAGAACGGTAGGACTTAAAGCATTTAAAAAGATCCGTGTTTCAAGACGTGACAGCAATGTAAGAGCTTAAAAAAAGTTCTTTGTAGAAAATTGCTTGATAGATTTTCGTCCAATGATTTTAAAAAATAGTTTTTACAGATCAAAAAGATTTCACCATCGAGATTGCTCGAAACTCCGGAAACAATGTTGTTTATGGTCGGCGTAAGTAATGTTTTTTAGATCGGAATTTGAAGGACAAAAAAAAAACTCAACTGAAACTTTTTAATCTAGTATATATTTTCCATCGGAATCAATGACACTCTGCGAACGTCCTACAAGCTTTTCAATTCCATGTTTATAAAATTCAGGCAGTTTTGAAGCAAAAAAACGTACAAAGA
This sequence comes from Bathynomus jamesi, assembly GCA_023014485.1. Lineage (NCBI taxonomy): Eukaryota > Metazoa > Arthropoda > Malacostraca > Isopoda > Cirolanidae > Bathynomus > Bathynomus jamesi. The sequence goes on from JAJOZX010000446.1 coordinate 730,791, forward strand.
CTGGTGTGCAGGTCATCTAAAGAAGTATACTGTTTCTCGTCAAGATAGTTTTGCATACTCCTGAAGAGATGATAATCTGAAGACGCAAGGTCTGGAGAATATGGAGGATGTGGAAGTTTTTCCAACCCAAGCTCCTCAATTTTTGCAGAAGTGATCCGAGCGGTATGAGGACGTGCGTTGTCGTGGTGGAACACGATTCCTTTCCGATTAACCAAAGAAGGTCTCTTTTCTTTTAGTGCAGTGTTCAATCGATCCAGTTGTTGACAGTAGACTTGAGCGGTGATTGTTTGGTTGTGTGGTAAGGTTTCAAAGTGTATTACACCACCTTTATCCCACTAAACACTAAGCATCACCTTCCGAGGGTGAAGATTTGGTTTGGCTGTGGTGTCGCTGGTTCTCCGGCACAAACCCACTGTCGACGGCGCTTAACATTCTGGTACAGTATCCACTTTTCATCACCAGTCACTAAACGGTGCAAAAACGGATCTTGGAGTTCACGGGAATGAAGAGCTGTGCTAATGTTTACCCGCACCCTCAGATTGTCGACCGACAATTCATGTGGCACCCATTTCCCTAACTTAGGCACTTTCCCGAGTTGTTGCAAACGTCGATGGATGGTGGACGGGGATGAATTGAGTTTCTGGGCCAATTCTTCGACAGTTGTTGAACAGTCTTCTTCAAGTGCGGCTAACAGCGGGTCATCATCAAACTCAGCAGGGCGTCCAGAGCGTGCTGCATCTGTCAAACAGCAGTTACCATTCATAAACTTTTGAAACCATCTTTGACATTTCTTCACATGCAGAATATCGTTGCCATAAACGTCCTGAGTGTTTCGCGTTGCTTCAGTAGCACTATTCCCTTTTTTGAACTTGTAAAGCATTATATGCCTGATATGCTCTTCTGATACCGCCATGTTTATGAGGGGTTCACATAAAGAAAAACACACGTCTTCACTGGTCAAGGTCTGTAAAGTATGTAGCGAAACACGATAGATCTCCTCTTAGATATAACCTTCGGAAAATTTATGCTTAAACCGAGTAGGACTAGTTTAAACTTAATATATCGTAAAAAACGACATTACTTATGGGATGACCTGATACAACAGAATGTAGTCAACTTCATTGGAAAAAACGACTGATCCCCGTAATCACCTGATTGCAATCCCATGGATTATTGCATATTAGGGCGGAGCGTTTTTACACTTTTTTCGATTTTCGTTTTGTAATAGAGCGGAAAAGTGGCTCTTTCACGTCAAAAATGAGTGTGTAAAATCTCAGAGATCTGCAATAATATCTTTTGCCTCCGCACGCGCGTTGAAAATCCAAAAAATGCGCCAAAATACACATTTTTTCAATATTTTCTTATAGTTTTAATTTTCATCCTACCTTCTGGTAATAGCGAGGAAAAGCATCCTAAAGGATTATTTTAGACTAGTTTTAAATATTTTTGTCCTGCGATAATATCTTCTGCCTCCGCAAACGTTCCAAAATACGGAAAATTTACCTAAATAGCTATTTTATAATGACGCTATTATGGTCAACTTCGGCCCTACACCACAGTTTATTCGTTAATTATGTATTAAGTAATGCAATTAACAATTCATTTTATCATATTTTAGTAATTTAAGAAGTTTATATATTTGAGCAATTAAATAATTTAGGTCCACCAATGCAGTTTACTTTGCATATGCTTGGTTTATTTTTGATGACTTATTATGTAATATGCATGCAGCTCCTCGCTTATTTCGTCAATATTGAATGTACTATATTGGCAAAATAACCCAGAACTCACCACGTGGAGGTGGCTGCATTTCGAGTTCCTCCCTGCCCGACCCAACCACCCTACCATTATTGGACTTAGGCTAGTTACACACTGTAGTCACTTTTTGTTTCCATTCTTGGCATTTTCTTTCTGGATTCTAATCTTGCTCTGATAAATCCATCCCTTGCCTCTAAACCGCATACTGCAGCTGAAGCCTCTGTTACCAGCGTTATATGCCGTTCAACCGCTTGGGTGTGGCAAGGAAAGCGTGGGATGAAATCAGCTACATCTCCTGATGAGATATAGTTCAGGATGTCGGAGCGTGATAGAACTTTTGTCAGAGGAGGCTCTGACAGCTCACAAGTTTGCCAGTTAATCATGTTGTAGTACTCACTGCACTGAAAGTTCAACGTGGGCAATTCAAACACTCTCACTGCGGCTGACTCAGAATTTCTTGCTTTAAGGATTCTCCTCCATCCTAATTCTCTGATATGTTTTGCTTCATCGTGAATCATACTAAGGAGAACATTCTCAGGATGAGAAAAATAGGAATTTCTCTGAATAACACGATCAAATATTTCTATACAGCGGGCACTCAACGACCTCGAGCGTTGTATCATTTGATAAAGATGTTTGGCTCCCTGTGTTGCTGAAGAATTTCTCTTGATTTGAAACCACATTGGAATATAAACTTTCATAATATAATCCACGATACACTTAAGGTTGTCTGAAGGTTCTTCAGTTGAAACGTAGAGACGAAGTATGCGGTTAGCAGTTGTCACCCATCTGGAGTGTGCCCTTTTGCCTGGTTTCCTTTTGAGCTAGAGAGGGAGTACATTCACCTTTTGACACAGCATCATAGATTTCTGGCAAATATTTCTGATCTGTGCTCAGATCATCTCTGTCAACTACAATTTCTTCCGCTTCAATTGCTTCAAACTCAACAGCAGGTCTCTTTTCACAATCAATTAACTCTTTTCCTATAGGCTCCGTAAAACTATGAGGACCTGTTGTTTTACCATCAATGTCAGTCACTATGTGCCGCAAGGGAAGTTCATTAGTGTGAAGCAAGCAAATCAGCCACTGGAATGCTCTCTGAAAGTGCTCTTCAATACTTCTTATCACTCCTCCTTTTGGTCCTGTATTAACTGCTGTCCCGTCACATCCAATGGCTTTAACTTCTGAAGTATCAATCTCATTTGAGCGAAAAAAATCCAAACTTCCAAAGATGTATTAACAGCAAGAGCAACACAATCCACCTCTTATCCGAAACGTAGCTAGCACAACACTGCGGGGTAGTGAGAGCAAGGCCTGGTAGAGTGTTGTGAGTCATGAATCATCAGTCATCACTCACTGACTCATTGCCGTATATGGCAATGACGAGCAGCAAACCATACCAGGCTGTGGGGAAGCTTCTAGAACGATGTGGGAGTACTACATGACGTACAAAGTGAATTTATTAGCGTATAGGCTGAATATGCAAAATACGTGATTTATGCGGATTTTTCTGTATTTTGGAACGTTTGCGGTGGCAGAAGATATTATCGCAGGACAAAAATATTTAAAACTAGTCTAAAATAAACCTTTAGGATGCTTTTCCTCGCTATTACAAGAAGGTCGGATGAAAATTAAAACTATAAGAAAATATTGAAAAAATGTGTATTTTGACGCATTTTGGGGATTTTAACGCGCGTGCGGAGGCAGAAGATATTAATGCAGATCTCTGAGATTTTACACACTCACTTTTGACGTGGAAGAGCCACTTTTCCGCGCTATTACAAAACGAAAATCGAAAAAAGTGTAAAAACGCTCCGCCCTATAAATACATATGGAACACTCTGGTCGAGAAGATTTATGAAGACCAAACACAAAAGTTCACAGAAATGCAATTAAAGAAAAAATACTAGAATGTTGGGACAAAATAACATTAACAGAAATCAGAAAATGTATCATGTCGTGGAAAAGAAGGTTAAGATTAGTTTGTAAGCAGGACGGCGGGCATATTGATCATATTTGTTGATAAGATGTAAATAATAAAATTTGTTCAGTTTATGATATGTGTTTTTTTCACCATACCTCATTGTTCCCTCAGCTGTGGAAAAAGTATTTTATGTAGAGGTCTGAAATTTTTATGATTGCTTATAAATAGATTGAAGTAAAGGTCCTGTATATTTTGAAATTGTGAACTGCATATTTTTAAAGTTATTGATGTTCAAATCTCAATTACTTTTTTTTGGGCCACCCGATATATGCTACAGGGAATCTGTGTAACTAGAGTTTTCATGAAGTCCCTAAAATGTTCAGGGATTTCATGTAAGTTTAAGTCGTGATACTCTCGTTAAACCTACGGAAAAATTATTGAATGGCCGGTTAATTGAATTCATGGTTAGATCAACTGTAGGCCCTTGACGATTGGTTAGGTGAAGTCTTGATATTTTCGTTTAAACTAACAAAAATATCACAACTTAACCTTACATGAAATCCCTGAACATTTTAGGGACTTCATGAAATCCCTAGTCACACAGATTCTCTGTAATATATATATATATATATATATATATATATATATATATATATATACAGGGTGGGCCGTAAGTTTCCATACATAGGAAAATTTAAACGTTTGTTTTTATGTTTCAGATACCCTAAGAATATGCGTTTGTAAGATCTTGTTTACTGATGAAGCAAATTTTTACGTCAATGGAGAGGTTAATCGGCAAAACATACGTTATTGGAGTAATGCTAACCCTAACTGGCTGAGTCCGACGAAGATGCAAGGTGCCGGTAAAGTGATGGTGTGGGCCGGGATATGGGGTGACAGAATTATTGGACCAATTTTTGTCAGTGGAAATCTTAATGCCGAAAGGTATCTTAACATGTTGCAAGAAGAGATTTTCCCATCCCTGCTAAACGAGGAAGGTAACTTCCCAGTTTACTTCCAGCAAGATGGAGCTCCACCTCATTATGGTCTTCACGTGCGTCGGTATTTGGATCAGCAGTTTCCGGATGCTTGGATTGGTCGGCGTGGTCCTGTGGAGTGGCCTCCCAGATCCCCAGATCTCACCCCCCTTGATTTCTATCTTTGGGGGCACTTGAAGGCCATGGTGTATCAGGAAAAGATACGAGACATAAATCATCTAAAGGAACGTATCACCAACGCCATTACAAGCATAACGTCAACTGTGCTAATGCGTGTTCATCAACAGTTGGGAACACGTATTGAAATGTGTTTTCAAAATAATGGCAACCATGTAGAGCATATTATATAAATAAAAATGGTTGTCCATAAAAAAATGTTTATTTTTCCTATGTATGGAAACTTACGGCCCACCCTGTATATATAGCTGCACGGAATTTTTAATTACGCGAAGAACAGACTAAAATTAAAATTCCTTATTATTAGTTGTGTACAGTTTAATTTCTGCATAAAGAAAATTGGAGAGCAACGAGTGGCTGCCTCATTTAAACGCTAGAGAGCAGTGAAGATAGGAGTGAAAGAGAGAGAGAAAGAGAGAAGAGAGAGAGAGAGAGAGAGAGAGAGAGAGAGAGAGAGAGAGAGAGAGAGAGAGAGATACTGTAAACAGTGTAAAATGATGGTTTTTATCCGAGGGACGGGTAAATTCTGGAAAAAGAAAGCAATTTCGTTCCATCTATTCTCCTTTCTTTTGAAGAGCATTTGTTTAACAAAAAAATGTTTGGGATATATATATATATATATATATAAAATGGGTCAGCTATATTTAAAAATTTCATAACTTTACTTCTAAAAAATATAAAAGATTATATGGCACATAAACAAGACGACATATGAAAGAACGAAGACAGATTATAACATGGACACACACACACACACACACACACGCAGTGTCGTGTTCATAAAACAAAGGTTCACTGCATACGACAATAATCACAACGTATACAAGGGGTAATTGACCATGTAATTACATACATTTCATTCCTGACAAAATGTTCCTTATACGTCAGATATACTGTAGCTTTCAACAAATTAAAATTGAAAAGAAATATTCGACTATAAGCGTTATACAGTAGACGAAGATTGTTCCTGATGAAGATTTTGGCAGCTTGGAGACAGACGACACCGAGGAACATCTTGCGAATCACAGAAATGTTCTGATTCCTGAGAAAGCCATTCAGATGACTGAAGCTGCCGCCGAAGTCGAGGGACATGATGACTTCGACGTAGCAACGCCTACAGCCGAGATGCATTTGTCAGCAATGAAGAAATTTGTAGAGTTCATGAATACTGACCTTGAAATTGCTGACAGTAACCGAGCATTAGAGACTATCCTTCACGATAATAAAACTCATGAAATTTATCTAAAGGACACCGAGTTGCGGTCTCGCTAGAAGAAAATCACCAACTTCTTCGGTTCAATTTAGTTTAATAAAAGTTTGTTGTCATCCCTGGTCTTCATTACTTTTATTCAAATGTAGAGTACTTATGAAAAAATGGAAGGAATTTGGGTTTTTAATTATTTTATGTACAAAATTCATTGTCTTGGAACGTGTCTATTTTTTCCCCATAAGAATGTTAGCAAAATTCTACACGGTCCACACCTACGTGAGGTCTGCAGGAACGTATCCCTGCGTAGAATGGGTCTTTACTGCTCGAAATAATGAGCGTAAGTTTAAAAAAAGCTCCAATACGTACCACGATCATCACAATGTATATATGGGTAATTGAGCTTGTAACTACATACCCATCATTTCTGGAAAAATACTTCTTATACCTCAAATACTGTACGGCCATGAACAGATAATGGATTAAAATCGATATACTAAAACATGGGCGTAAATTCTTGAAATACGAAAGCTTCAACATATATATATATATATATATATATATATATATATATATTTATATTTTACACTCAACACGATGTGTAGATGAGATAATTGATCGTATAAATACATTAATTTCCTGCAAAAATATTTCTTATACTGAAATATTGGTATCAACAGATTCAGAATCAAAACAAATATTCAGCTGAATGTGATATACTAGAAAATAAATGGAAATTCTTAAATAAATAAAGCTTCAGTAGATACTATGATGAGCACAACATCTGCGGGGGGGGGGGGGGTAATTGAGTTCATAAATATATACCTATGAGTCCTGTAAAATTGTTCCTTATATTTCAGATATTGCCATGAACAGATTGAGATTCAAAACAACCAACTAAAAGTTATATTTAAGAATGGCGTAAAGGCATAATACACCAAGGCTTATATAGACACCACGATCATCAGAACGTGTAGAACAGGTAATTTAGCATATAAGTGCATACTCATCATTCCTAATACCCTTATACTTCAAATATAGTCATCAACGAATTCAAATCCAAAACAAATATTAGGCTAAAAGTTATGTACTGTACTTAAAAAAGTGCTTAAATCCTTAAAAAAGAAAAGTGAGCTTCAATATATGACATGATCAGTACAACTTGTAGAGGGGTTAATTGTGCGCATAAATACACACCACTAATTCCTTCAAAAATGTTCCTTAGACCTCAAATAATTATGTCCATGAACAAATTAAATTTAAAAACAAATATTTGACTGAAAGTGATATACTGAAATACTGGCGTAAATTCTTGAAAAAACAAAGCTTCATTATATGTCACGATCATCACAATGTGTATAGAGTTTTATTTGTGGATATAAATACATACCCCTAATTCTTGCAAAAATGTTACTTATACCTCAAGTATGGCGATCAACAAATTCAAGTTCAAAACAAATATTCAACTGAAAGCGATATACTAAAAATTGGGCATAAATTCCGAAAAATAAAGCTTGAACACATAAAACGATCATCACAAGGTGTAGAGGGGATAATTAAGCTTATACTGTATATAAATGTCTACAGGATTATCCCCTGCAACTATTATCTCCCTGTAACTTTTATTTCATTTTAGGGGTCTTTTCGGTTTTAGGTTCGGCATTGGATTTTTTTCATGTTTTGGGGATAGACGTAGATTTTTACGCTGATTCCATTTCTGCAATGCGTTTCTTGGAGAAATATACACGAAAAAAGTTACGGCCCAAAACTTGTATTCAAATATCCACCTATACTTAACCTAACCTACCCTACCCTACCTAACCTAACCTAACCTACCCTACCCTAACCTACCCTACCCAAACCTAACCTAACCTAACCTAACCTAACCTAACCTATGAAGTATTTATGTACGCTGTTCCGAATCGTTCGCGTCAAACGCTGGAGGCATGCATCATTGCATCAAAGCATACATTCGACCGGGAACGACGATAATGAGCGGCAAATGGAAAGCGTATGAACACATCGAACAGCTCGAAGGGTACAGCTTCAGTCACAAAACAGTGAACCACAGTGAAAACTTCGTGGACCCTTTAACTGGAGCACACACGCAACGGATAGAGTCGACGTGGAACCAACTCAAACGTGGTAACAAGCACCGGTGTGGTACGCACCGTTCCATAATCGACTTGAATCTCTGCGAGTTTCTCTCGCGTCGCCGACACGCAGGCAAAGATCTAGTGCCCCAAATGCTGAACGATATTGCGCAGTTTGGCAAATAGCAAACTTTGGTTTGTGTTCCGTTGTGTTCTGGAAACCTGTAAACATAATAAACTTGCACATAACTTTTTTCGTGTTTATTTCTCCAAGAAATGGATTATGGAAATGGAATCAGCGTAAAAATCTACGTCTATACCAAAAATATGAAAAAAATCCAATGCCGCACCTAAAACCGAAAAGATCCCATTTTAGTCTTCTTACCTGAACGAACAAGAGTAGATCTCCTTGAAAAGCTTCGGAATTTTTGTGCTTTTTCTCTTATTCTTAATTGGGATTTTTAACACATGCCTATTATCCTTGAAAAAATGTACCTTATACCTTAAATATGGCCATCAACAGGTTCAATTACAAAACAAATATTACAAATATTTGAGTAAAAGCGATATATTCAAATATGGAGTAAATTCTTAAAAAGCTAAAGATTCAGTATGTACACCACGATCATCAATCACAATGTCTATAGAGGTTAATTGAGCACATACTGTAAATACATAATCCTCATCCCTGCAAAAAATGCTCCCTGCTCAAGTATGGCCATCAACATATTCAAAGTTGAATAAATATTCGACTAAATGTGATATAATAGCGTATATATATATTATATATATATATATATATATTATATATATATAGGTAGCTTAGATAGGTACCACTATCATCACAACGTGTAGAATAGGGCATGGTTATGATTAATCAGTTAATTTGTTTCGAATTTAATCATTAATTAATCAAATTATTTTTAGAAAGATGGGAAATGATTAATTTCCCTCATAACTTCAGCATCATTTTACTTTAAATTTTGTAATGTATCATTTGAATTTGGTACCTCTTTGCATGTATAAACTGTCTAATCCGTCCATGCCTGATTTCTTGAACTAACACAAACTAAATGTTTGAGCAAAATGTTTTCTTCAGTCTTATCTCACGCAGCAGAATCAATAAAGCTCTTTCTTACTCTTTTCAGAAGTATTTAATTTTTAATCATTTTAATCAGTTAATCATTGATTAATTATAAAATTTCATCATTCATCACTTTTTCCTAAAAATGATTAATTAACCATGCCCTAGTGTAGAAGAGGTAATTGAGCCTAAAAACGCATACCCCTCATTTCTTCAAAAAATTTCCTCACACCTTAAATATGGTCACCAACAGTTTAAATTCGAAAAAAGATATTCAGCTAAAATCGATATACTCAAAAATGGGCATAAATTAAAACAAAACAAAAAAACAAAGCTTCACTGGAAAACACGTTAATCACTACGTGTACAGAGGGTTCACAAAAGTAAATAGACACCATTGATTTTTTTTCCATTTTTTGTTTGATTATAAAAGTAAACAAATAATAAAGTCATTGAATGAATGTATAGGGTGTTCCAGAAGTCATCACCCCATCTGAAGAAGCTGCAACCTTAATTTAATTATTGTTTTTTTAAATTTTTTTCGAGATTGTAAACGACCAACTCCAATAATTTGAAGATGGAACACTACACACCACAACATAATTCTAACATAATTCTAAATAAAATAAATTGTTTCCACTTTCTACAGTATTTGTTGTTTTATTGGTTCAAAAGTTATAAGCAAAACAAATGGGGTGATGACTTTTGGAACACCCTGTATTTAGAACGATATTGCTTTTCCGCTTGCATAATGCAAAACTGACACACGTTCTGACATTCTATTGATGAGCTTTGCCATTTGTTCTTAAGGAAATCATTGTGGTGTCTATTTATTTTTATCAATCCTTTGTAGAAGAGGTATTTGAATGTATAAATGTATACTCAGCTTTCTCGCAAAAACAATAACAACAAATCCTTTACTCAGAAAAAGAATGCAACTTGCATAAAGTTTTACAATATTTGTTAATATTTTCCTGTACAATTTAGATATCTGATGAAGCATTAATATATTCACAGTATACTAATCTGAATATGCCGTTGGAAGCATGGAAGCATCTTAGGCATAATTAATGAGATTCACTTTATTACATAAAATGAGTGAACATGGCAAGTAATATTAATTATAATAACAAATACTACTACTATTACTAATATTATTACTACTACTACTAATAATAATAATATTATTAATAACAATAATAATAGAAAACAAAAGGTAAAATTTACAAAGTAATTTATTATTATTTTACACAATTTTAAATAAAATGATCAATTGCATATTTAGAAGAAAAATTATTCCTAATGAAAAAAGAAGATAAATTAGGAAATTAAAAGAGTTTAATGAAATTAGCATATTTTAGTTAGTTAATTATAAAATCGGAGTACAAAAGGGAATATAAAGGACACCAAACAGCAACAGACCAGCTGGTCCCTACGAGGCTGACTGTTTAAGAAGGAAGGTTAAAAAATGTAGGAAAATTTAAAGACAAGTGAAAGTTTTAAAACAAAGCAAAGAAGAGAGTTGAAAGGAAGGAAGAAAATTTAAAGATAAAGTGGAAACTTAATTACTATGGTAATAATAGCAGTAATGAATTTGTACATCAGTAGGCGATAATGACGTACATTTTTAGTGATTTGGTAAATACATTTATTAACAAAGCCTGTCTGACATTTATGCAATGCTCTCAAGTCTCACGCATTGAGCGTGAGACTTGAATCCATGGATTCAAAATATCAGACTCCAAAAGTTCTGACTCTGAGCCTGTGCTGAAAAAAATCGAAGTATTCCGGTGCTGCTAAACTGGAGGTGACCCCCCCCCCCCCGCTCAGTAGCGCGTTCCAAGTGAATCTCACGCCTCGGGAAAATATCAACTTCAGAGCTCTGATTTATGAGAAGTGCATTCCATACATCTGCTTCTTTGAAAGAGCGCAGTTCCTGCAGTTTCCATTGTATAGTTTAGTTTGTGTAAAAAAAATCTCTTGGGAATCTATTGTTGTAATGGTGATTCATTGTAATGGTATTTGATAGGGTGATTGCTCTTTGAATGGGTGATGTATCTTTGAACATATTGACCGCAATATTGATTTTGTATGAGCTATTTAGTTTTAAAATGTTTAGTTCTTTAAACAATGGGAAGTGTGCCTTTGTCTATCATTATTATTTGAGAAGGTTCGTGACATTTTTTTTAAGGGTTTCCAAAGAATGTTTTATATATTTATTCGAGCTTCCCCATGTTGTAAGGCAATATCTTACATATCGAAACTAGGAGATTAAGGGGGGAGCTTATTGAAGTTTTCAAAATCGTTAATAACATCGATAACGTAAATTTTGACAAATTGTTCACTTTCGATAATAGTAATACTCGTAATAACGGATTTAAGTTGCGTGGCAGACGTTTCATTACTAATATCGCTAAAAACTTCTTTACGTTTAAAGTAATTGTAAATGGAATAATCTTCCCGCGCCCGTCGTGAACTCTACCAGCGTTAATGTGTTTAAGAACCGTCTTGACAGACATTTTAAAAATATTAACGTTGTTTAAAATAAAAAAAAAACAATTAGCAACAGGAGCTCTGGGGGTGGTGGTCGAGGATGAGTTTGTTGACGATAAATGCCAGCTTGTGACATGCCAGCGTGTGATGCCAGCAATAAAATTATTTAAAAAAAAAAAAAATTAGACTAACACGAACGTAGATGTAGCTCGTAGCGTAAACTAACCCACTTTTTGTTTAACTTTACCTACCTTTTTTTCTTTTCTTATCCTCCCCTTACTTTGCATGTCTGTACCTCTTTTCTTGCATGTTTGTAGTTTGCATGGTATGACAGTGAGTTAAGACTGTGTTTGCATGGTTTGTAAGCGTTCTTATTTTACTTCTTTTCATCTTTCACCCCTCTCCTATTTTCTCCGACTATTTTTCTGACTTGTCGGCAGTGGCCGGCGGATGATGCAGGTGAGTCTTTTTTCTCTTTTTCTGAATGAATGTTAACCCACGAGTGATAGGTGTTCCTCCTTACTTAACCCCTTATTCTCTTCTCTTAACCCCCTACTCTTTCCTTTCTCTCGGGCTAACCTTAGAGTGGATCTTAGGGTCTTTGTTAGCCTTAGCTTCTGTAGATCTGTAGATCTTCAACGCACGGTAGTGCGTGACCAAATATTTTTTAACCCCGACTAACACTTCCTGGACGTCTCTTCTGAAGGCCATAGCTGTTCCCAGAACAAACTCCATCACACGCATTTACATCAAAAGATAGAAGACGTCGTCGCGAATAATTTTATGTAACATCAAACAAATTCGTTCACTACAAAAATGTTTAGAGCAAAATTTGTGTGACGTTGGGAGGAGCTTATTCGTTGAGAGGTTTAAGCTCTGCCCAGCATCACACCTCTTCTCGGAAGCACGGAAAAACAAAATTTCGGCAATTTTACAATTTGTATTGTTTGTGGTAAAAAATAATAAGGTTGTGAATCTAGTTAGACCAGGTTTGAACAAAATTTTATACTTTTTATAAAATCGAGGAAAAACAAGTCAGTCCATAGATTTACAAAAATACTACAACCATAAAAATTTTGAGCTTTAGTTGCCAACATATCCAGACACCTAAACAGCCTCTTCATTCTTAACAATACAGAAGAACATACACACATCCCACATAAAGCAGGATACTCAAACTCCTCCCCAGACATAAAGTTCTGTTCCCCCTCACTAGCAACACAGAAAAACAACGGTCATCAGACCACCTGCCCATCATCATTACAACACGTTCTACACTCTGCCCCAACAGCCTTAGGCACACTTACAGAAATTACAAGAAAACTGATTGGGAACAGCTCAAAATAAAGACAGGAACAATTCACCACAATAAACAGCACACACATCATAAACATCAATACAACACTCAAGACATTTAATCAGATCATCAATAATGCAAACAAATACATACCCAAGGGCAACATTAGGAAATACAACCCAAAATACACTAGAGAAATAACCCACCTCATAAGGCAACGTAACAACCTCAAACATAACACACAAACACCACACACAGAAACCATAAAACAGCAGATACAACAGTTCAACACAGAAATAAACAACAAACTGAAAGAAAACAAACAGAATTTTAGGGAATTCATAACAACACTAAACCACTCCACAGATGCATCCAGGCTATAAAAGACTATAAACAGCATTACTCATTCTAACAGCGGCATTCACACCTCACACGCGGCTATATGTCGCAGCCAAAATAATATCCCAACATATACACAACAAGTTAACATTCTAGTTAATCACTACGCAAAGATAAGTCACTTAAACAGAGACAACAACCAGAAACACGCAGACAGACAAACAGCTAGACACAAGAAAACCTACAGACTCGACACGACCATTACACCCTTCAATACAGACCAGACCACCAAGATCATCAAAAACATTAAGAATTCGAAGGCTACTGGACCAGACAACATATCTAACATACACCTTAAACACTTGGGCCCACAGGGAATACTAGCTCTCACAAACATTAGCACATATTCATACCAACACTGTATTATTCCTGACATATGGAAACAAGGTAAAATTATTACACTACTCAAACCAAACAAAAATCCAACAGAACTAGCTTCCTATAGACCCATTACTTTACTATGCACACCTTCCAAAGTTACAGAAAGACTAATTTTACACATCACCAACCCACACATACCACTATCGCCTACTCAACATGGATTTAGACCTCACCACTCAACCACGACATTACTCACTAACCTCACGCAGCACATCATGGATGGCATCAACTCCAAACGACCATCTCAACGTACACTATGAGCAACAATAGACATTAGTAAAGCATTTGATGTTATCCCACGCTTCCATCTCATAAACAAAATACTCAATACAAACATGCACAATAATACCAAAAGGTGGCTGAGCAACTATCTTTCAGGAAGATACTCACATGTCACATTTAATGGCAAGTCATTCAAAAACAAGCTTTTTCCGAACAGGAACCCTGAAAGCTCTGTTCTCTCACCAACACTATTCAACTTATACATGCATGAAATTCCAACACCCATAGATGACAAGCTTACCTTATCATCATATGCAGATGACATCACTCTAACATCCACCCACAACAACATCGACACCGCTACAAATAACCTACAAACATACATAAACAGTATACAAGACTGGCTTACACACAATAGACTGAAAGTAGCGCCCACAAAATCTAGCATCACCTTGCTAACAAGCAACACAAAACAACACCAGATAACTCCACAGATTACACTATACAACACCAACATTCCACACACTCACAGGACCAAAATACTTGGGATCACATACAACACATCATTATCTTTTGCAAACCACATTCAGGACATTAAAAAAAATTTACGTCAAGACTTAACACGCTTAGGGTACTAACAGGCACAGACTTTGGACACCAGCAGGAAACAACGCCACTCATGTACAAACAATATATTCGCTCAGTTATGGACAATACTAGCCCATGCTGGGCACCCATTATCTCAAACACACACATAAACACCTTACAGACAATACAAAACAACGCACTTCGTATCATTACAGGATGTACTCACACAACGCCAATAGAACACCTGCACACAGAAACAAAAATACTGAAAGTTAAGGAACATTTAGACATGAGACGAGCACTCATGGCAGCAGCGACAACTAACCCACAACACCCTTGCCACTACATGTACAATCATGCACCAACATCTCGCACCATTAAGTAACATCAGAGACACTATAACCAAATACTCCATTCAATACCACGCCCTACAGACATCACACAGTACAGAAAACACGCACACACACACCTAACCCACAAAGCACTGACACGAATCGGCCCGAATCCGGTCCTAGGTGCGAAGCCGCCATCCATTGACAGGTCAAAGACCAGCCTGAGCAGATCGGATCGAGTTAACTTAGCACGATTCCGATGTGGACATCACCCCAACTTACAGACATATAAACACAGACTAGACAACTCCACAGACGACACCTGCCACCTGTGCCAGGACACACCACAAACAATTGAACACATTATAACAGACTGTACCGCTCTAGCACAACAGAGAACACAACATCACTAGTGCGCTGAACCTCTGGTCCACTCCGGAGAGGGCGATCGGTTACCTGCGTGCCGCCAGCTTTCTCGATAAGGGTGGGCTGATCGGCTAAACAACAACAACAACGCCAAAATTACTGAAATAGATATTGCTTATATATAATGGCGCATAACAATCATTTTAAGTATCCTGGCATTAAATTTTTTTAAATTCTAGCATCACGTGACAAGATATCATCTGTCCTCAAAATAGGACGTTGAGAGGATTAGTAAGCAAAAGACAAAATTTTCACATTGTATTTCCGAAGATATGAGGGGTCTCGCGTCTTAAGATACCTAAGCGCCACCACAGGCGAAAACGTGTTTTTGATGGATATCACTATTTACACCCTTCCTCTATCGCGTAGTTTGGGTTATAATGACCTTACGACTAGAACTATGGTTGAAAACCTTATGAAGCGAACTACTTTTTTCACCTCTATCGCCAGCCAAAAGTTCACCCAAAGTTCGGCATAATAAGAAAATCAAAAAATAAAAAAAAATATATATAAACAATAAAATATGAAAATCTATTCTAAAAACTCATCAACATCTTCATTAGCATACTTAGAACTCTAATTTAGCCAAAAATGAACGTTCTAGCTCAATTAATAACAGAGATACTATTACCAGAATATTGCTGAACTTTGGAGGCGATTTCTGATGAATTATAATTTTGGCGCTTAGGTACCTTAAGACGCGGGACCCCTCATATACATAACTAGGCTTTTCAAAAGTCATTTCCTTTGCCTATGAAATAAAAAATTAAAGACAAATAATAGAAAGAAAAGTAAAATCATGAAAATATTTTGTCTGATTTACAAAAACTTATACCCTTCCTAAGCAAAAACTGTGTATATATACACATACAGAGGTGAATGTCGTCAATCTTAATTCGGTATCTGAGTCGGTGTCCGAGTTTAAAACAGATGTGCTGAATGGATAAAGCGATTTAAATCCACCATTAGATGGAATGGTTGAACAGGAAGAATATAATAGCGAGGTAGATATCAGTCAACTAGCTCATGATTTGCAAATACGAGTAGAGGACTCAGTGAAGTACGAGAATGTTAGTTCGTTTTTTGAGAGGTTAATCAAGGGAGAGTCTACTAGTGTATCCAACAGTCGTAATTATCGCTGATGATACGGCTGGGACATCTTCTCGTGCAACCAGGTCAAAAAGTCTTGTGCAGGATCTTCTCGTGTTCAAAGCCAAACGTTAGAATATTATATAAAGAGACAAAATATGGAACTTCAACAGTAATGTTGTAATTAAGCTGTAATAGCCTTCAAGAACGTTTACGGCTATATAGCGGGTAATGCTGGGGCATCGGGATGTGTGTCAATTTTTTTTTCTTCTCTTTCATGACTTTTGTTACTTTGTTTATTGGAAACGCAGGGTACTCGCTTTCGGTTTTGCGAAATAAAACCATGGTTTCAAAAATGTGCGCACTTATTTTTTTTATGACATCATAGTCGCGGATTCTCGGGCGACCATTTGTGTTCACGCAAAGTTTAACCCTCTAACGCCGACTGGGTCGAATACGTACCGTTTCAAATACACGCATTTAGACTTAACCCTACAAAAACGTTCGGCGTTAAAGGGTTAAATATCATTGCCATTGATTATTTTCTCATTAGTTTATAGGCGCGCGACCTTTGTCCATACGTGTGCTCGTGAGCAAGAGATGAGAGAGGGAAATATTCAGTTATATATATATATATATATATATTTTTTTTTTTTTTTTTTTTTTTTTTTTTTGTACAATACCAGCTTCGTATCTCGGAACTGTTTGAAGCGTTGTTTGGGTCCTTTAAATTTTCTTTGAGTCATTTTGAATTATTCTTTAGTTGCAAGTCATTTAGGAAGGAAACGTAGTCTTCGAGTTCAGTGATTGTTTAGTTGGTCAATATCGGGCCCAGGATCGGTGTGGACGTCGGTTGACGTGGATGAGAAGTTGTGCAAGTTGTAATAGTAAATTATTATCCTTACGTCACACCACGAAAGCCCAGGTCAAGGCGCTATTGCAGGAACGAGCCTGAACGATGCTTTTTAAAGTACTTTGAGAAATAATGTTAAAGGAATGTTAAAGAAAAAATGTGAAAATTGTCCTTTTGTTTGTAATATTTGTGTTAAATTGAGAATGTAACATTTAAGTATTAAATGTGTTTTTGTGTGGATACTACAGAAATTTTTTGTATGCTTAGATATAGTGTAGGATAGTTAGGTTTTCTCAGCCTAAGGGGAGGAAATTGCTGGGAGATGCGAATAGCAACTCATGTTATATGTACTTTCAATGTCCGTATACCCCACCAGGAACAAAAAAAATATGAAAATCGGCTGGAGCTTAATGGATGTTCCAGTGACTGCAAGATGAGTCTGTCATTCCAGTTTCAGGAACAAACTGTTTTGTAGTAATGCTTCAGCTCGATGGGCAAAGTCCAGCCGCGCCCGTTGAACTATGGCGTTGGAGTAGACGTTTGCGCCATATGTGAAACAAGAAGTTCAAAACTGCATTACAGTCCTGAATGCACAAGAACCGATTGCATACAAGAAATGAAGCTGGAACTCCATCTTTCAATCTGAATGTTCCTGGGAAAACAAGACCATTGCATGTTTACCAGGCCTGATGATGTACTGGTTCGTAATTTTTTTTCTCCCTAAATTTCCGTAAACTATAATATCTTGTTTATAAATGTTTTCTATTTAAGATTGGTTTACCAATCTTGGGAAGGGGGTAATATAGTAGTGTATAATATGTGTTGTATTAATAAATTTGAAATGATAATGTTAGGGACATTGAGAAGGTCATTGAGTAGGTAGGTAGGTAGGTAGGTAGGTAGGTAGTTGGTTATTTAAAATCTTTGAGCATGGCGCGATGGCCGAGAGTTTTTTTTGAAAATCATTCGCATGGATATTTTTATGAAGTGAACATTTTCTTCAGTATACAGTATATATAAATTGAACGTTTAATGATATCTTGACATTCTGATTATTTGGACTAAAGTTAGACTACAGAAGTTGTTGAATGCTTTGAACGTGTGTCAGCACCTGATTGGAGGGATTTATAAATTGAAGCCCGATAATACGGGCTTCGGATCTGGGGACCGACACACTTGATAGAAGGAAGGGTTCGAACGAAGCTTGAGTTTAATTATTTCCTCTCCGAAGGCTGAGTAATTAGATCGAACGTAATTAGATCGCAGGGGTCAAGGCACGTTCTGGACTTGAATGAAGTGTAGCCACATCCAGAAGTGCCCGGAGAGACGAACCATATCCGCTAAGAACCCTTGATTCACTTAATTATTTATTATTAACCGATATCATTTTTATTGTTTGGCGACAGTTTAACTGCCAACAATATATATATATATATATATATCTTGGTAACCTTAGGTTCTGCTTCCGCCCGAATTTTTCATTCTGATGAAGGTCAAATTTGTCTCCACTTTAGACCTACAGCTTAACGTGGAATCCGAACCACGTCCCACCAGCAGCCTAGCGTCTTAACCACAAGGCTACCCAGGGTACCCATTTATCTACCAACACATTTCTTTAATTTGTGGAAGAATGAACAACTGTGTTTTGCTGCGCGCCGCCTGCCGTCAGCGGGTCTCGGATTCATAGTCAGCGACGCTGACCACTACACCACTGAAGCGCCTAAATATATATATATATATATGTGTCTGCGTGTGTGAAAATGAACAATGAATAATTCTTATATTCATATATCATTATATTCTTATATTCATTTTTACATATAGAGTTCAAACTCGCGTAACGCTGTCTGTATACGAAACGCAAGGTCGGGTAAATTTTTTATTTTCTTTCTATTTTATTTTTGCTGAATAATTGATGAATTATTTCTTTTTAAATTACTTAATCATTTTTTTAGATTTAGCTTAATAATGTAATCATGTTAAATTCTGCAATGTTCATTTTCGTGATACATTCTCTCTTCGTTGTAAAAGATGAAGTCATGTCTTACTTAACACTTAATTTTAAATTTTTTAAGCATTTAATTTTGGCTCATCCATCCATCCATCGTGTTCTGCCTATCAGGCAGGTCCAACTCATGTGTCCCGCCAAAGTGTTCTACCCTGAGCTATCCTTTTCATCTCATGGTAGCTCCTGCCTGCCTTCAAATCATCCAGCATTGCTTTCCTTTTCCTTACCCCTCTCGGCCTTCTACATTCATCTCTACCCTCTGTCACTCCTTCAACAATCTGTCTCCTCTCAACACATGTCCGATCCATTTCTTGTCTTTCTCTTATCACCTTAATGAGTCTTCTTTCCTCCCTCACCTGTTGCAGTACCTCCTCATTACTTTGGTGAATTTTAGTGAAAGAATTTGGTTCATATGCATGTTTAATTTTAATCCATAATAAAATGCATATTTCAATTTCCATTTTTAGTTAACTCGGCAGATCATGATAACATCACATCTGTCAATCTGCGGTTTAAAATAAAAATATGGCTTCATCTTCAAATATCTTTGTTATCTGTCTAGACCAGTGGTTCTCAAACTGGGGTACGCGAGGGAATCTTAGGGGGCACGCGAAGGGGTCCTGAAAATATAACCCTTTTAATTTTATATACGATTAACAAACGGCCACAAGTGACACGGTCGTAAAGAAAATAAAAATCCTCAATTTCTCTCTTGAAAATCGAGAAAATCCCATAAAAGAATTCAAGGGGTAAAGAAGAAGAAAAAGTTTGAGAACGCTGGTCTAGACATTGCTAGAGCTAAAATATTTACCTTATCTTTAAATATTTTGCTATTAATTCAGCCTATTGACAATAAAAAACAAAACAGGTCAGCATTAAATAATAATGATGTCACTAAAATTTAGGTATATAAACGTGTAGAATTTCTCCAGTGATTATTGATTTTGTCAGATCTGACTTAGAGGCTGAGCATTACCTGTAACATTTTAGCAGTAAACTAGAGTAAGAGAATATCTTTGTCTTCTTCTTCGAGCCTTGCTTTCTTCAGAGAACTTAGTCTTAAAATAGAGAAAAATAATTTCCTGATACTCTACAATAAGAATCGGGGAACCCTTAGAGAATTTAGTAAGCGTCACAGAATCCTCCGATCCCCTACAAGAAGAAATCGGAGAGTAGTATAAGGGAAACTACTGCGATTCCCTACACGATACCATCTACTCCAGAGTAACAAATCCGTTGCTGCCACCTAACCAGAACTTCCGTCAACCTCGAACCACCCAAGGCCATAGACGGAGGGGTATATATATATATATATATATATAATATATATATATATAACTTTACAAAACGAAATCTTGAATTTTCAATTTCTTCTTGAAATTCAGAGCAAACACTCGAATGCAAAGATTTTTGGAATAGTTACCCGTGTATGTGTTTCAGGAAGGCAAGATCAATTTTATGCAGAAAGCCATTTGTATTAAGATATTTATACGAAATATATATGTAGATAGAATAACTCAGTCGTAAAATACAGTATATATTGAGAACTAAGTCAAACGTGTATATAGAGTATATATATATATATATATATAGTTTTGTTCATTTTGTATTAAAGTAGTAATATTTATTTTGCTTTTGTGTGTATTATATTGGTACTTGAAGAAAGAAGAAAATGGGAAGCCAGCGAACAAAATGACTGCATGAACTATTTTAATATACTGTACATGCAGAAATTTTATGAAGTCATTGATCTATTTAATTTCTATGTCCGTTTTCTCATTGCATCAGTTGCTCAAAGACACTAGCACCAGACCTGAGGTTTAACGAAATAATAAGCGTTATTATAAAGTTTAACTTTCAAAGTTTTTTGAACAGGTTTACATTAATATTTGTACAGTACGTCAAAATACTAGCGATACAACCTTCGACCATAATTTGATGTTAAATTGTAGAATGTTACTGTTTTTTATTGGTTTATTGCATATGTGTTTCATGTTTCGACCCTGAACAGTTGTTCGAACCCAACCAAAGTTAATGGTATATATATATATATATATATATATATATATATATAGATGTTTCCCAAAAGTCAATAAACACCTTATTTTTTCTCGATTTTTATGTATTTATCAAAGTCAATAAATAATACCAATTTTAAAGAATGAACATATTTATAATCGTGTTCCTTTCACCTCTCCATTTATCGATTCAATAAATGTTACTTTTTAATGACTTTTATAATCACATATAGGAGCTATATATATATATATATATATATATATATATATATATATATATATATATATATATATATATATATACTGTGTGTATATATATATATATTTTTTTAAATAAAGTTGTCTACTTCTATGAACCTTCTGATATATATATATATATATATATATATATATATATATATATATATATATATATATATATATATCCGATTTAATTTGGTATTTTAATTGCTCCGAAGGACCAAATTTGTAACTAATAATATTTCCAGTACTATGATCGCAAAAATGTAGAGTGCAAATCAGTTGTATGCAAGATGATCCTTAATTGCAACAAGGGGGTTTAGACCATCCAAGGGAGGGAGAGGGGGTTATAAAATAAGAGGGGAGAGTGGTTTAGACCCTCCAAGGGGTGGAGAGGGAAGAGAGGGTAACCTAATGTGGCAGTTGAGGCCCACAAAAGTATATATATATATATATGAACTGTGTGTGTGTATATATGTGGGTGTGTATGCATGTTTGTATGTAGGTTTGTATAAAGTAAACAAAACTGCTTTTATATATATGAATTGTATGTGTATATATGTGGGTGTGTATGCATGTAGGTTTGTCTAGAAAAAAGTAAAACCGTTATTAAGACGTGTATGCGGGCCAGGACTAGACCCCCTAAAGGTGGAGTGGGTAATTTAACCAACAAGGTTAATAAAACACAAGAAGGAAAGAGGAGAGAGAGAGAGAGAGAGAGAGAGAGAGAGAGATGTTCTCGCAGGCTTAACGTGGCGCATAATGGAGGCTTTACAAACCTTCTTGGGCGGTTTTAACATCACAGCCATTTGGCTTAACCCTTTGACTGCCAGGTTCCGTTTTCTATGCCATGACGTCACGCAAGAAAAATGGCCTAAATTTAATTAACTTTCGACATTTTTGGGGTGGCCGAAAAAATCACTGTATCAACTTGAATTAGTTACCCATAAATCCTCATTTTCTCTAGTAATGTCTCCAATAATAAAAAATAATTCTTTATGGATAACAATTTTATCCTGACCAAAAAAAGAAGTCATTTTTTGGAATAAAGAATTTTTTTACTATAATGTGTATACAATTTTTGAAACACCCTCTATATATATATATATATAATAATATATATTTAAAACATGTAAAATGTATTTACATAAGCAAAATTAATAATATATCAAATTATTTTGAATAAATAAAAGAAAATAAAAGTAAAAAAGCCAACACATACTGGTACGTGTTTGGCAAAAAGCCAACACGTACTGGTCCGTGTTTGTCAGTTGACCGAGAACACGGACAGATTACGCATTTGGGGCTTTTACACTGCTCGCATACCATATGGCAATCCGTACAATGTTTCAACAGATCATTCGTAAACTCGAGACAACCCTTATACAAATCGTGATGCCTGCCATATTTTCGGCTTTTATCATAACTCGCGTATAAAGCCTTTATATTGCGAATGGGGAGATACAGTACGTTGTCCCCGACAACCCTAAAATAAGTAGAGGCTTTGTGCGTTCCCTTACACTGCTTTTAAAAACATACACAGTCCTACGACGACAATCCAACCCAAATCCAACTATACGCAAATCCATTTCATGCTCTACCCTTCTCAACTCTTCATGCCCCAAATCACAATCAAAATCGAGCCTGCAGTCTGTGACCAGTTTATGTGCACGCTGCACAACCGTTGGCAACCAAATATTATATGCAGCCGTATTTATTAGGGTGTTTCAATTTTGTCAACTTTTTTCAAATCAATTTTGGTAGTGAAAATATAGTGTCTTTTCATGTCAAAACTTGAAATTGGCCAACCAAAATTAAATAAAATAACCCTTACCTACATCAATTTTATCTTAAAGTTTCAGAAATTGACTCTTTTACTAAATAATACGACATAAATTGATAAACTATTCATCTGTCACAGAATTATCCCACTGATCGCATATGGAGTGTTTTCAAGGTCATATAGTTGTTGTACAATGTACAAGTCACAACATGAATAGAACTGTCCCTCACTCTCAGTCCTCAGTTGCCTCTTAGATGTCATGGACGGTGGCTTGCTGTTATTGCTCTTGTACCTACTTCATAGTTATTCTACTAGAGTAACTAGACGAATACTACAGTTTAACTGTAAGTATGGATTATTGATTATTACAATTATTTATTATCATATTCTTCTGTCTAATTATGTTGTAATCCCATGAAATATTTTTTTATTGAATTTTAGAACATCGAATGACTAAACTTTGAAACATCGTAATTGATATAAAATACTTAAATGTTTTTCTTTCTTTTCAGATATTCCTAAGATGCCAAAATTGAAGACACGAGGTCAGTCGTCATGCCACTTGAGCCTGTTAGTCGGTACAGGCAAGGAGCTTCCCGTATCAGAACTACCAACAGTGCGAGACATGCTGAGACTAGGGTTATTCCTTCGTGAACAAAATACAAAGGATAGAAGGAACTATACAGAGAAAGAGCTCATAAGGGACATGATTCCCCCTCTTCTGCATCAGTGGAAAAAAGCTAATGTGTTATTCAAACCACCTTTACTCAATCAATATAGAACTATTGAGCTAAAATTAACAAAGCTGTGGCAAAAGCAGTTGAGACATCACTTGGTAAAGGAAAACTAGCAAAGAAAAATAAATTTCTGCACACATTTAATACTCTTCTTGACATTTTTAACTGCCAGTGTCCCATAGAGTTGTGTTCTGAAGCCAATTGTTCTCCCTCATGCAGAAGAGAACCTCACCCTCACATTGATTGTCGCTGTCCTCGTGAGAAGAAGATCCCTGTTTTGGAGCTGGCTTTCATAAAGGCGCAGAGAACAAAGGCAGGAGGCCAAGGAAGTATGCAGATTGGTTCGACAGATTATTCAGAAACCAAAAAACAGATTGTTATTGCTAAGAAAAAAGAGAAAATCCGAGAGAGGGAAGAAAAGAAGAAAAAGAAGAGTGAAGAAGCCACCCAAAGAGATGAAGAGTTCTATGAAGAGGTTTCTCACTTCTTTGAAAGCTCTTCAGATGAACAGAACGAAGCAACATCAGATGATAGCTCCAAAATGCCATCTGAATCTTCGCCGAAGAGAATGAAATACAACTCTAAAGACATCTCAAACATTGCCCTTGCCAGTATTCGCCACCATACGGGGCTACGAGAGACTGCAGAGATTGCCACTGCCGCTTGGATAGATGCAGGCCTCATCAGCCGAGAGGATACATCCTTAGTGATAGATCATAATAAGATAAGAAGAGCACAAGAAAAAATAATGAAGGAAATATCTGATCAGCATGAAAAAGATTTGAAGGAGGAAAGTCTCTCTTTCTTGCCTTTTGTTTGACGAAAGAAGAGATGACACAAAAGTTCTCCTAGAGGTAGAGGGAATGGACAGAAAGTTTCCCGGTCTCATCAAAGAAGAACACTACTCTGTGTGTTCCGAACCTGGTGGCCGCTATTTGTTTCACTTTGTTCGTGAAGCAGAAGTAGAAGGCAAGAAACATGCAGAGGCAATTGCTGATCAAATAATATGTTGGCTTCAAGAAAGAAGACTTGACAGTTCACTGCAGGCCGTTGGTGGAGACTCAACTGCAGTGAACACTAGATGGCAGGGCGGTGTTATGACGCATTTAGAGAAAAAACTTGGAAGAAGGCTTGTTTGAATTGTATGTGATTTGCACACAGGGGAACTATCTCTTCGTCGTCTCATCCAGGAACTTGATAGTCCTACAAAGAGCAACAAGTGGTCAAGCCCCCTTAGCAACATGCTAGATGAAGCAACGGAATTAGAAATAAATACCAAATTTCCAAAGGTCGAAGTAGGCCCTCCCCTTCCAGTGTTGTCTGAAGAAGTTATCAAAGACCTCATCACGGATCAATCTTACGCTTATCGTTTTGTTCAAGCAATCAGATCAGGAGAGTTGCCTCAAAATCTGGCTCTCTTGGAGATTGGACCCGTAAGTCACAGTCGTTGGTTAACTACAGCGATTCGTTTCTGCAGGATTTGGGTTTTCAAACATGCACTGAAGGGCAAAATGCTACAGAATTTGATGTTGACTGTTGAATTTATTATTGGGTTTTATCTTCCTCACTGGTTCAATGTAAAACTTAATCCAATGTGGGTGGAGGGGCCCAACCACATCTTGTTTCAATTACAGCTACTGAGAACCCAAAGGAAAGTAGTGGTGGACATCGTGTTACCAGTGGTGAGAAGGTCCGCTTGGTATGCTAGGCCAGAGGCAGTTTTGAAAGCAATACTCTGCAGCCAATGTACTAAAGAGCGAACTGAGGCTGTGGAACTCATTCTAAAGCTTAGAGGAACATCACTAGATGATGACCAGCTGGGAAACTGCTCTGTTCAGACAAGGAAGGTACCTCCGATAAACGTCAATGCCACGAAATTGTCAGAATTAGTTAACTTGAGTTCGGAAGTTTTGGAGCCACCACTGACAACATGTATAACAAACAAAGATTTAACACAACTTAAAGAGGCCCCAATGCAAGTGCCAAAGTGGCCTTCTCACACTCAGAGTGTGGAGAGATGTGTGAAAATGGTCACAGAAGCAGCTAGTTAAGTTTACAGTCGCGAGAGGCGGGAAGGCGACATCAAAGCGCAAGTAGCAAGCCGAATGCTGATGTCAAGGAACCGCAGCAAAAAGGACGTGACTGCATTGGTTACTTTCAAATAAAGACTCTGAATGATATATTATTTCCACTTTAAATGTTGATAGGATGTTTGCGCACATTTGTTATTTTGTTACGAATTTATGGAAAAATGGAATTTTTGAATTAAAATTGATTTAGGTAGGAGTTATTTTTTATTGTTTTTGAAGCAAGGATATTATTTTGTATGCCAAATGATTACATTAAATTGCTACCAAATCACATGATTTTCAATTTAGTCATTTCACCCCCAAAATTGACACACCCTAGTATTTATAGTAGTACAGTAAACATTTGGGCCATGACTATTGCTAAAAAGCCGCAACCGTGATCGAGGTTTGTGTGTTTTCTGAATATTTGATAATTGCCAAAGTTAAGTGTATAAGGTGTAGCCGTATGTCCCGCAACACAGTAAACGTGGTCTATATCTATCGTGAAGTTGTCCATATTAAATTCGGTACTGCTTTGAAAGGCTTGCATTATACGACCCAAAATGTACTCCACACGTACGGCAGCCAGACGTCTGTAGGGTATTACTACCCCAAAATCGTCTCTATCTCCATCATCTGACCCAAAACCGAGGGACAGTCACTTCCTGGCTTCACGCCCCTCACTGCCCTGAAGGGCAAACTCCACAATACGCTCAACTACGCGCCGCAGTCCGTGTTCAACACCGCTGCTATACATTGTTCGGGGGTCGACCCTCACCACGTATCGGTTTCTAGTCGAGGCTTGGGTGGGAGTGGTGCTGCGCACCACCTCAAATGATATACTACTGTCTACAGATTGAGGTGTTGCTGACGAGATGGAGGGCACAGCTGGGGAGGGTTATTGAATAGGAATAAGCGGGTACAGTTTTATTTGTAGAAGGAGCTACTGTAGGGGTTGTGCCGTAAGATGTAGAGGGCTGGGGTTCTATTACATTTTCAGAACTTACTCTGTGTCTAACGGCCGATGCACTCGTGGAGCGTTTTACACGTTTTACACATGACGTGGAAGGTGTCTTAGCACCGGTTATGTTGTTTTGCACCCGCTTTCTTCTCCAATTGTCAAGTGGGGGTGGTACAGTTGTCGCTGCTGAGGGTTCCGAAACGCTAGCGGGGTTGATGGTGCAGTCTGTGGCCTCAACAACAACTACACTATCATCGGTATCATCAACCTCATCTGCAATATCTACAATGAGGATATGTTGCTAATACTGTACCTCATTCTCATCATCATTCACGGTTTTGGGTAAGAAGTAAAACAGGACTGTAGAATATAAGGAGCATCACTTAAAATTTTAATTTTGTAAATGTTCCACTTGAGAGTGTGACGTGTAGGGATGGATTCTGTAGACAAATTCAGGTTCACGAGCCCTTCTACTTGCACTACATCCGGCCCAACAGTCTCTGGCAAAAACGTGTTTATGCTTAAAATTATTAAAGATAAGGGGGAACTTTTCTCAAATTTTGTGCATAAAGTTATATGGTGCTATTCGACATACAAGGCCGTATTTAACGACTACAAAGATGATATTTTGTTCCACAAAGGTGTTTATGATGTCAATTCGATAAAAGGTAAAGAACACACGGTTATTGTAATGGATAAAACGTTTGCCGAGACATATACAGTGTTCTCCCACCATCTTAACATAAGCGTATTCTTCATCAATCAGAATCTATTTTTAAAAATAGATACATGCGCGCTGTATCGCTAAATACACAATACCTAGTCTATTCGCACAACGTAGAGATGTGGCACAAATTGTGGCATTAGCCAATCAAATGTTCCAGAATCAGCGTAAGGAGTTTTTAGAAATTTATAAAGAAGCTACAAGCGCCAACGTTACGGATACTTGGTTTGTGACCTTCACCCTCGAAAACACGTTTATGGTGCTTCTAAGAACGAATATATTCCCAAATGAGGCTGAGACGGTGTATATCCCAGAATGACAAAGAAGTTAAAGAAATATGTGAATTAATAAAAATGTATCATCGTCAGCCACGTACTCTCCAGCATCTGTTTGTCAAAAATATTGACTCGGACTTTTTAAAATGCATTTGCGAAATATGTCTTAACGTTATAAAATGAAATGTACCAATGAAGTTCTTTCAGAAGTCTTGCTTACGTCGTTACAAAAACATAATACACGCACTCGGTCGTAAAAGTCAAACTGTGGGGAAGAAAAAGCGAATTATCGTACAAAGAGGGGGTTCATTCCTACCCATCTTATTTTCAATTTTGGGCCCTTTATTGGCTAGTTTAATATAATGAAGAAAGTAGTCGTGATTCCACACGAGGTGTACGCTTCACTACAAAACACAAAGAGTCCAGACACGGTTCTAGAACCCCGTAAAAGCAGGCTTAAAAGAATGGAAAGCGAATTGTTAGCCCAATTAAACAGTGAAAAATCTCCTGATGAGAAAAGAATCTTATTCCAAGAAGCTGCTGAAATTTCTTCATGAGTACGAAAATTATAAGAAACCCGTAGAGTTCCCCGTAGTTGTCAAACATGGGGGCGATACTGACCATGGCGAACCTATAGACGAACAAGTGCAGAACAACGATGCGAGTCCGCAACATCTCGAACATGTATTTAAAAATAGTCTCCCCATACACTGAGGAATAAAGGACGAAGTCTTTATAATCTATCGAGTGAGGACCCCATTATACAATGGTTCGATACGGGTGAGGTTGTTTTGAAGGGTCAAAGGTACAGGGTTCAAACATCATTGATATCGTACATGATTTGTTGAGAAAGTGGGATAGGCCCTCAGCAGCAGGATGGGAGCATATTAAAGCTAGACTACAGCAAATAAACATCCAAAAAACATTGATAGGTAATCAGAACAGGTTAAAAAACTTGTGGCAAGCAATGCATGTACCACAGCTGCAGGGGCAGATTAACTGTACTTGGGCCCTGTGGCTAATTTTATTTTGGGGGCCCATTTCTATAGATTTTTATTAACAATACATGTACATGTACAGTACATAGTACATTTACACGAATTATATGTACGGTGCTTAGGCTAATTGAGGAACAAACTTAAAAGAATCTTAACACAGTGTATTTTGCTGTTTGCTAAAACAACAGTATTAAAGAAATTTTACTTTAGGGCCAATAAAACATAAAATAAAACAGAGAATTTGTTAGTTTGTGTACTCTGTCATATTTAATCAAAGGAGTTTGCAAAATCTCGAATTATTTCATCGAAACTAGGTTGAGTGGGGCACCCCCTCAAGCATGGAGGCCTGAGGCTTCAGCCTCAATTGCCTCAATGATAATTATGCGTCACTGCACAGCTGAACACGCCTTCGCCCCCAGCGGCAACATCTATGAAGAGGAAGAAGAAGAGACCAAGCAGCAACGTGCAACCCTACCCACGTACCTCTAAAATACGCGAATGGCTAACATATTAATACAAAGTTATTATGACATTTCTAATGCAGCCTCCTACGGGGGTGTTAATAGACTGTACCTGAGTGTACAGAGGTGTTTATAATGAGGGAATAGAGAAAAAAGATGTTGAGAGGTTTCTGCGTGAGCAGGATGCTTATACACTTCATAAACCGGTGAGAAGAAGGTTGAACATTATCAAGACATTAGCCGCCTTGGTTGATTCTATTTGGCAGTCGGGTTTAACAGACATGCAAAGGTATCCGGTGTATAATGGCCGCTACCGAAACATCCTATTCATAATAGATGTATGCTCAAAATATTTGTGGTTAATTCCACTGAAAAATAAATCGCCTAAAACAGTTGCTAAAGCCGCAAAAGCGTTATGTTGAAGGAAAACAGGATTCCTGGCTATTTTTGTACGGACATGGAGAAAGAATTTATAAGTCGAGCTTTTTAGAACATGTTTACAGAGTCCAATATCAGTTATTACACTAGCAATTCTATACATAAACCATCTTTAGCCGAAAGAGTTCAATGTACCATAAAGGAACACATGCATCGCTATTTCACACATAAAAACATACAGATATAAAGACATTCTGGAGTCGCTAGCTTCATCATAAAACCGTTCACACCACCTAACGATTGGTACATCACGTAACAAAATTTTAAAAAGAGGTGAGGTGATAAAAGATAATCGTAGAGCACCACCACACTCTGCGCGTTTCAAAATCAATGATTATGTAAGATTGTCGCGTTCGGGGAATAAATTCGTGGAAGGGTTTGAGCAAGGCTGGACTCGTGAGATTTATAAAGTTAGAGCTATGAGGCCGAAGGACGAGCTGTTGTATTACGTTGAAGATTTGAATGAGGAAGAAATTGGATGTGGCTTTTATGGTGAGTAGTTGCAGAAAGTGACATTTAGTTTAGGAAAAAAAGTGTTTAAAATGCCTAAGGTTCCCAGAAAGCTTCAACACCTCTATAAAAGCTGATGCAATAATAAAGCTTAAATAGTATACAACATGGCACCTAACCACTTCTACGTCACACTCCCGTCCTCTGCCTCTCTGTCTGTACATCCTAACAATACCTTGACCAATTTTATAACAGAATTGCATGGGCCCATTGAATTGGGCCGTGAATCATATGAGGTTGGAATATGCGAATTTCAACTGGCCACCATGTTTTTAAGTATTGATAAGAAAAAGCCCGTTTTTATGATTTTTAGAAAATGTGATGAGTGTGAAAATGCAGGATTAACTCGGGACGGTACTATGCGTTCCGCCCGGAGGGGGGAGGCACAATACTACACTACAGAAGTAATACTAGGACCGGATCATTATGACACAAACGATGATATTGGTAGACTTAAATGGGAGTCTGAAAAGTTCAAATCTTACGTCTGATTTAGTATACGAAATCGTAAACAAAGATTCCCCGGTACATACTTTGACTCTAAAATCGAAGGCTAACAGAAATATTAAAGACAGACACCTGCTCAAAATTATAGCCGAGGATAGATATGGACTAGCCTTCCAAAGAGCTACTCTAAAATTGGAAAAATTGAACCATGGAGACCCTCCCCATATTTACAGCAATATTTACAGCTATACTTACAGCAATATCGTGGAGCATCAGTTTGTTGAAGATACCCAGGCGCGACTGCTGCTCATCACCCACATTCCCAGTCATAGAGGAAAGAGCTTCTGCATTATCTACGACAAGCCTCATTATTTCAAAGTCGCAACTACCCTAATAACCAGTATCTCAATATATATATATATAAGGACGATACGATTGACGCGAAGAAATTTCCATTTGGTGACGGAAGCTTAACAGTGAAGTTTCACTTCCGTCGTACTATGATAGAATGACCCCAAAGGCAGTTCGCAGTCTACTGACGGGTGAGATATCAGCGCGAGAGCGGGATTGTCCATTTTTCAACTATACTGCATACGGCTGTCCCCTTGCTAAAGAGTGGTGCCAAATATCTCGGCAAGAAGGTATTACAATCAGGTCTTAACACGGTAGGAGACATAATGGCAGGGAGTAAGCCTAAAGAAGCTCTCAAAAAACATTTAAAACGTACACGGGACGAAATTGTCAAAGATGCAAAGATAAAAATGCTTGGCGACGGAAATAAAAACCGGAAGAAGAAGCGCACTGTACGGAGGAAGTAGAAGAAGAAGAGGTTACTGTACCAACTCGTGGCGTTAAACGTAAATGGACATAAAAAAGAAGTGTTCTAAGCGCATGAAACCTATGGTTGATTACTGTTTTAACTGATATAAGCTAAGGCCGTTGCGCTCGTAGGTTATAGACTGATTGCTACTTGCCGAGAGAGGTATCACTATTTCTGACGGACCATGACACGTTTCATCCATCCGAGTAGTTCGTAATCTTGTAAATCGGAGCGGGCTCTCTTTGATATGCCTCCTACACAAACATCTATAGAACACAGCGACTTTATTACAGTTAATCCGCTAAACACTATTAGCTCACCGAGTGCTCCCATAGAATTCGTGATCCTGAGCTCGGGCCCCTACTTTTTTGACCCAAGCTGCACATGTACGCTAAACTACGAATAGCGCATTCAGATGGGTCGGATTGCGAAAACGACTACGTCGTATATCGAAAGACGAACTTCCTACACACCATATTCAGTCAGTGTGACGTGTATTTAAATCAGTCCAACATCTCGGCTGGATGTGGATACTACCACCTAAGATCCTATCTGAAAAATGTACTCAACTTTTCCAAAAAAGCGAAGGACATCTTTTTAACTGGTGAAGGGTATTATCAGCCTAAAGATGAAAGTAGTATAAAGAGTAAGTTTAAAATATCTAAAAAGAAGATTTATGACTGTTATGGACGTCTGCACACAGCTTTCACGTTCCAGGAGAAGTTGCTTGTAAATGGGGTCGATATGGAATTAAAACTCAACCGTACGAGCCCTGAGCTTTGTTTAAATCTGGGTGTTGAGCAAGAAGAGGGTGCTAAGCCTGTGGTGATTCATATTATGGAGACGTATCTCCCCGTACAGCGTGTGAAATTAAGCTCTGCTAAGCAGATGGAAATTGAAAAAATTTACTATATGCTGCAGTGAAATACCCAATTAATAGAGTCGATATAAAGGTATTTACAGTCTCTTCAGGTTTAACTTCCAAGCAAAGAGAAAATGTTCTTGGGGTTCTCTCTAAAAGGATATTAATTGGAATGCAGAAGCACGCTTCTGTGAATGGAAAATACCAAAAATCTGCATTTAAATTCGAAAATTTCGGCCTTAAAAATGTAACTCTGTATGTGAACCAGGTAGATTTAGGTTGGACAATGGAAACGAGTTATTCTACAGATGACGGTTTTCACTTTGCTCGAGAGCGTATAAAAACCTAGCCCACAGCGTCGGTGGTTGTGATGGTTTAGGAACCGGTGTAACGCAGAATGAATTCATCGAAAGGACGATCCTGTACCCGATTGACCTCTCACCGGACTTCAGTGTGAGTATAAGCACACACATAAGCCCCCAGCAGAGCGGTAATATCTCACTCAGATTTGAGTTCGACAAGCAGATAGTTTCGCCTATTAGCGTAGTAGTTTACCTCGAGTCGCAGGCTCTAATCGAAGTTGACCGGTTTTGGGGAGTCGTGACGGACATTTCAAAATGGACACAGTTACACTCCAGAGAGTAATGAAGAGTGACCGCTTCACGCGCGATAAATTTATTGGGGTGTTTGCGAAGAATGAAACGTTGAAACTTCCACCCATGAGTGATTGCGGCGCACTTATTGTGAATACAGACATGAGCAGTGGAGAAGGGCTCCATTGGACACTGTAGGGTGGATCGATTTTACATTTTTTTCGATTTCCATATTCTAATAGAGACAAAGACTTGCGCATGCATGAGAAAATAGCCTCTGCAAAATCTTAGCTTAATAGGTAATCATCTTCTTCCCCCGGCAGAGCGATGAAAATCATATTTTAGTAGTCAAAAACGTATTTTTCTTATAGTTTTTAAAATATTTCAATATGCATCAAAATTATTCCTAATAACTATAAAGTCGATGAAAAAGACCTCATATGATCGTTTTTCCAAGCGCGTTGTCCTACGTTAATATCTTTTGCCCCCGGCAACAACGTCAAATGTTGAAAAAATAGGTAATTTATATACATATTTTCAGATCGGCTCTTTGTCTTAAATAATGCATTTATATATTTCCCATAGCATTTATATCGTTGCTTGGGCATGAAATAACACATACGCAAAATTTTATGACTCTAGAGTAATATCTTCTGTCCCCGAGGAAAGTCTAAATGTGGATTATAATTACGTTAATGCGATGTTATAAGTACGATAAGTACTAAGTACAGCTCCTCGCTTGCTAATTTTATAAAATTAGCAACCCAGAACTCACCACGAGGAGGTGGCTGTACGTCGAGTTCCACCCTATCCAGCCCCAACCACCCTTCCTTTGGCTGCATGTCGATTTACATACGGTAATCTTTCTTAGAATCAAATCGTGGAATTTTTGTTCGGGAGTGAAGACGGGAGCGGATGAATCCGTCCCTCTCTTCTATTCCACTTACACTGGCAGAGGCTTCGGTTACTAATTTGATGAGTCTCTCGACCGCTTGAGTATGACAAGGGAAGAGTGGGATCAGTCAATCAGGCTGGTCTCCCGTCTCAACAAACTCTTTTATTCGGGTATCAGGTATTGTTTTTGTAACGGGGGGTTCGGTCACCTCAGCCGTTTGCCAGTTGATCATT
This sequence comes from Bathynomus jamesi, assembly GCA_023014485.1. Taxonomy (NCBI): domain Eukaryota; kingdom Metazoa; phylum Arthropoda; class Malacostraca; order Isopoda; family Cirolanidae; genus Bathynomus; species Bathynomus jamesi. The sequence goes on from JAJOZX010000446.1 coordinate 765,184, forward strand.
TCGTAATAGTTTTGACTATCGTAGAGCAGCTCAGGCATGGCGAAGGCTCGAATTTCCTCCGCTGGTGATTGTTTTGATCGTGCTTTTAATATTCTTCTCCATCCCAATTCTCTTATGTGTTGCTCATCGGCATGTAGCATGGAGATCAAAATATTTTCTGGGTGAGCAAAGAAAGAATTTCTACGGAGGACTTTTTTGGCGATTGTCTTAGATCTTTGAGGCATGGTCTGAGAGAGACGCATCATTTCGAAAAAATGTTTTGCGCCCTCAGTGAAACTGGAGTTTTTCTTTATCTTAAACCAAATTGGTGCGTAAACTGTCATAATGAATCGCACAATTTCGTTGAAGGTGCTGGAGGGTTCACTGGTTGAAACATAGAGGCGCAGAAATCTATTTGCTGTTGTCAGCCACCTGGAATGCGCCATCTTACCTGGATTTCGAGCCGCGAGAGCTGAAGAGCAGCTACCGCTCGACACTGCTCTGTAGATGCCTAACAAATATTTTTGGTCAGTGCTCAACTCGGCATCATCTATGTCAATGTCGGGAGATGGAATGGCATCGAATTCTGTAATTGGAAGTTTTTCGCAGTCGTTCAGTTGTTTTCCAACTGGTCCAGTAAAGCCCATTGGCCCAGTTGTTTTGCCGTCCAAGTCTTGAATGAGGTGTCGCAGTGATAATTCATTACCGTGTAATAGGCATATGATCCACTGAACTGGCCTTTGTAGTTTCATTTCAATCATACGAATGGCTCCACCCTTTCGACTGGAGCGTCAGTGGCAGCTGCTGCTGGCAGCACTCACCAGAGATGACCTTTAAACCCTAGCCTAGAGTCATAAATTTTTGCGTGTGTGTTATTTCATGCCTAAGCAACGATATAAATGCTATGGGAAATATATAAATGCATTATCTAAGACAAAGAGCCAATCTGAAAATATGTATATAAATTACCTATTTTTTCAACATTTGACGTTGTTGCCGGGGGCAAAAGATATTAACGTAGGACAACGCGCTTGGAAAAACGATCATATGAGGTCTTTTTCGTCGACTTTATAGTTATTAGGAATAATTTTGATGCATATTGAAATATTTTAAAAATTATAAGAAAAATACGTTTTTGACTACTAAAATATGATTTTCATCGCTCTGCCAGGGGCAGAAAATGATAACCTATTAAGCTAAGATTTTGCAGAGGCTATTTTCTCATGCATGCGCAAGTTTCTGTCTCTATTAGAATATGGAAATCGAAAAAATGTAAAATCGATCCACCCTATCAGGACAGCCGTTTATTTTAAAAACTAGCAGAGAACCCGCCCTTCGTGCGGGTGGCAAAAATATCCCAGTTGACGGGAGGAATATTTTTTGTAGTTCCTGCGGAATGCTGTTATTAGCCTTCGGTTAATACATAGTTACTGTACAGTCAAATTTATTCTATTATAATATTTTTTTATCCTTTTTTTAACGAAAAAATCTCGACTTATCCTAACCAATCGTCAAGGTTAAATTTAAGATTAATTTTCTTTTTTTACTGTAGAGTCAAAATAATATATATATATATATATATATATATATATATATATATATACATACAGACATTAAAATTAACCAACTGGTTAAATTAATTGAATGCCCGGTTAGGTTAATTGAATGCCCAGTTAGTTCAACTGAATGCTCGGTTAGGTTAACTGAATGTCCGTTTAGGTCAACTGAATGTCCAATTAGATTAAGCCGACGCTGCATAGGCTATGTTCTTCATCGGCCTCAGTTACCCCTATTTTATGGTTTGTATGCCATTTTTTAGCATCTCCTGTTTAATCAATTTTCTTGAGAAGCTTGTCCAAACCTCCTGCAGTTGGCTTACGTTAATTAAAATCGCTTTAATTATCGCAAGATTTTTCTGGAATATTCGCCGTAAATCCAATTTGTCAGCATACCTAGTACTAACATACTAAAATTTCATGGTTCTATGTACCGTATTTGCCGAGATATGAAGGATTTAAAAGGTCTCCTTTTTTGTTTTTGCCGACCCGACAATGCAGTAGTAGTATAAATGGAGAATTTCCAGTGGCATAAAGAAATGTTCAATAAATCCGTAATTTTCATTATTTTTCTTTGAAATCCGCTCACCGTATAGGAAACTTACTTAGTTTTCGGGTGTGAAAAAAATATTAAAATCTGACCATAACTTTGGATTTTACAGCTAAAGTTCGAGGTCTCCCTTTTTTTTTGATCACCCTCTATATATATATATATATATATATATATATATATATATATATATATATATATATATATATATATATATATATATGTGTGTGTGTGTGTGTGTGTACACATATATATATATATGTATATATCGGGTGGGCAGAGAAAAGGGAGACCTCGAATATATATATATATATATATATTATAACTGCAAACACGCAGTATAATTAACGTAAAGAACGACGCTTTGTATAGGAGAATATTCCGCGCAAGATGAGAGCGAAAGAACGAAACAAATGAAAAAATGAGGTAACCACCCGGGAATCGAACCCGGGATCTTCCGATTGCCGGTCAGATATGATAACCATTACACCACGGGCCTCACTCAATCAAATGTCGTAATTCCTCTACATGCGCGCAGAAACCAATGCCACAAAGGGGCACCTTCCGCATGCCGTAACATTATATACATTATAACTGCAAACACGCAGTATAATTAACGTAAAGAACGACGCTTTGTATAGGAGAATATTCCGCGCAAGATGAGAGCGAAAGAACGAAACAAATGAAAAAATGAGGTAACCAACCGGGAATCGAACCCGGGATCATCCGATTGCCGGTCAGATATGATAACCATTACACCACGGGCCTCACTCAATCAAATGTCGTAATTCCTCTACATGCGCGCAGAAACCAATGCCCCAAAGGGGCACCTCCCGCATTCCGTAACATTATATACATTATAACTGCAAACACGCAGTATAATTAACGTAAAGAACGACGCTTTGTGTAGGAGAATATTCCGCGCAAGATGAGAGCGAAAGAACGAAACAAATGAAAAAATGAGGTAACCACCCGGGAATCGAACCCGGGATCTTCCGATTGCCGGTCAGATATGATAACCATCTGACCGGCAATCATCTTGCGCGGAATATTCTCCTATACAAAGCGTCGTTCTTTATGTTAATTATACTGCGTGTTTGCAGTTATAATGTATATAATGTTACGGCATGCGGAAGGTGCCCCTTTGGGGCATTGGTTTCTGCGCGCATGTAGAGGAATTACGACATTTGATTGAGTGAGGCCCGTGGTGTAATGGTTATCATGTCTGACCGGCAATCGGAAGATCCCGGGTTCGATTCCCGGGTGGTTACCTCATTTTTTCATTTGTTTCGTTCTTTCGCTCTCATCTTGCGCTGAATATTCTCCTATACAAAGCGTCGTTCTTTACGTGATATATATATATATATATATATATACGCACATGTGTGCGTGGGTGTGTGGCTGTGGCTGTGTTGAGAAGGCAGAATCAAACCATGATCTTTTCCTCTTTAACTGTTATCAAAATTCACGTTATGAACGTTTTCATAATATATTTGTCATAATTACTGTAATTATAATTTACAATTATAATTAATCACCATTATATAACTCTATTTCTCCAATACAATTTAACTGAAGTGAATATCACTTGATTCTAGGTTCCATTGATGATGTCAATTATTTAGTAATTATTTAAATATATTCACGTTTCCCAACAGAAAGAATCGTAAATATTTAAACACGATTCTTTTGATCTAAACTGAAAATAAGCGCCTTAATTACTCGTACATCAGTTAATATAATCTAAAACATGCTGCATAATGTATTCTGTCGCATTTCTTTCATGGATATTATACATTATTCAGATGTATTTACATTTGGTGTAGTACATTTATGTATGTGCATTACACTCTATGTTGGAATAATAAATAAATGTTAGCGACCTTTCGAAGCATAAATGTTAAGAGATGAATTATGAAATGCAAGTTATATTTCAATAAACTCGCATTTCGACGAGAAAATGTTTACTTTCAAATTATCTATTTATAAATACTTGATATTTTTCATATAATTTGTTAAATGATACTTATAGAAAAGCATTTGGATTGGAAGTAAACAATGACACATTTGAATGATTAAACATTTAGATTTACTTTAACGTTCAGTGGTTTTGGGCGGAAAGATCTCAGACGTCCCTTTTGATAACGTTGCATTTTAAATAGGGTGGAGTGAAACAAACTTCTTTTAGAATTCAGTTTTGTACGGGCACCCAAAGGTTGGTCTGTGGTACCAATAAGAAATCCATAAAATATAAGCTACCTGTGATATCAACTTCACCGGCCCCAAGGAGGTCAAAGATTTTGCCTTTCAGGTGCTCCCAAATATTAAGGAAAAATTCAAAGATTTAAGCGTATCTTGCGTTGTGTTTATGCTAGGAAGATCATTTTTGTTTCATTTGATTTGTCTATTTATGTTCTTTAACTTTTCTCTTATATACGTTTCTCCCATTCCTCACAGAAATTTGTAAAATTTGGTATTTTATGAAAAATACTAACAAGAAATAGGAATTTCTATTTGTTTCGTTGAGTTTCTCAACTTTAGTAGATGTTTTAGCACCATTTTAAGGTTTTCATTTGTTTGGATTTTCACCGATTTAAATTGTCATAAATATATTATTTAAGGTTTGTTATTTATACTATATTACATTATGATTTATATTTCTTTTTCAGATTATTTGATTTCTTTGATAAATTTTTATATTGAATCTGATTCGCTAAACACATGTACAGTCACTAATATAGTCTAATTCTATTCCGACGCACAAAGCAAAATTAGGCATGACTTCCATGGCGTCGAGTGAATCAGCAAAAAGGAAGACTAGGAATACTCAACAGCTGAATCCAATCTTTGGACCACCAAAGGATCTCTCATTGATTTATTTGCCTTCGTCCGAAGATATACGTCAGTGTTTCCTTTATGTTAGACAGGAAAGAATTAAGTCAGGAGAAGCTAATCCAAAAATTTATGATGTTGCTGCAGTCATTGCCCAAAAAGTAAAGACTTTATGGGATCGTGTTTCTATTCCAACTAGCCATCATAAGAACATAACGCAGCGCATACAAGGTTTGTACGAAAAATATCAAAATGTCTTAAACAATTCAAAGGGCGGAAAGACCAAGCATTGCTTCACAAATTTAAACTTGACTCACTGAAGCTCTTTGATATAGCTTCTTGTAAATGTGAAGAATTCCTGACATGTCGTTGTGAGAAAGACCAAAAAGTTCCTGTTCTGGAAAGAGATTTCTTAATGACCAACGAACGTCTCGAAAAATGATGATTGGATCCGTAGATAAAGTGGTCACCAAAAAGGTGAACAAAAAGAAAAAGGCACACAAAAGTGTGAGGAATATGCAGCACGGATCTCGAAGGGAATGAAAGAATTTGATACTGCTGCAACTGTTTCGTCAAGTTCCAGCGAAATGGACGAAAGCAGTGAGCCATTAAAACTCACGACAAAGCCATTAATTAATTCCAGACCTTCACAAATGAGAATGAGAATGTGAACCTTCTTCTCGCAATGATTACTGATAACCGGCCAAACATTCGAAAATTGGCAATACGAAGGATCGAAGTAGCAAGATCTCAAGCTGAAAAAATGAAAAGCATTCGCGAGTTCAGTGTACCGAAGGTAAATTTCCATGCACGTGACTACACTGTTATTATATTTTGGACAGATAGTCCCATCAGGCTTGAGCCACCATTGACAAAACACTTAACCAAAGAGGAGTTGACATCATTGGCTCTTTCAATTCGCTTGTCATACACAGGCAGTAGAAAGGAGTATCAAAGAAGCGGCAAGAGCAGTTTATGGAAGTGAGGGGAGAGATGGCTACGTTAAAACTAAATTGCATCTCAAACAATAATGAAATTATTTGAAACTAAGAGAGACTACAAAACTGAACAAGAAGCTTTCTAAATTATTGTGGTGTGTGGGTTAGGGTGGAACTCAAAGAGCAGCTACCTCCACGTGGTGAGGTCTGGGTAATTTAAGCCGAGATAGGCATGGTTCGTATTTAGCTTAAATTAGCGGAGAGCCGCTCCAATAAACCAATATATTTAAAGCCATGCAACTATTTTATGAGCTTCTAAAAGAAAACTGAATCACTGAATGACGCTTAACATCAACCAATCAACGAAAGCAATAAAAACTCCTATTTTTTGTGAGTATTTTTCATGAAATACCAAATTTTACAAATTTCTGTGAGGAATGAGAAAAAAGTGTATAAGAGTAAAGTTAAAGAACATAAATAGACAAATCAAATAAAACAAAAATAATCTTCTTAGCTTAAACACAACGGAAGATACGCTTAAATCTTTGAATTTTTCCTTAATTTTGGGGGGCACCTGAAAGGCAAAATATTTGACCTCCTTGGGGCCGGTGAAATTGATGTCGCAGGTAGCTAATATTTTACAGATTTCTTATTGGTACCACAGACCAACTTTTGGGGGCCCGTACAAAACTGAATTCTGAAAAAAGTTTTTTTCACGCCACCCTACGGTTGCAACTTATAATTTCGCTTACGCCGCACTACGTATTCAGTATCCACCGACTGTGAGTCTGATCCCCGCCGCAGCATTTGTCGTTCATCTGCATGTAAAATCCTAGTGTTATAGGCACGTTCTAAATTTCTAATTGCTTGCTCTCTCTCTCTCCTCTCTCTCTCTCTCTCTCTCTCTCTCTCTCTCTCTCTCTCTCTCTCTCTCTCATATATATATATATATTTATTTTTTTCGTGTCCCACCTACCCTGGACCAGTTCAGTTCAATATGCTCTCCAACACATACTTACCATGCATCTTACTCATACATGATCTTTTCACAATAAAAAAAATGGCATAAACTTCAAAAGCCTTGGAGTCCCCTTGGGAGGGGACCATAAATGTTCCCACTTCTAGCTCCCGCGCTGCCAATACCGAGTCCAAGGAAGCGGGGCTGGATCTGCTACCTCGCATTCGAGATGTTCTGCGCCTCTGCCTCATTCACTTTTCATAAATTTCTGCAACATTCGTTGCCTTTTATCAAATTTTCAATTTGTTGAACACCACCTCTCCTCTAAACCTCATCTTCTTTTCCTCACTGAAACTCAGGTGTCTGGGACGACTGACAGCAATCCCTTTTCTGTACCCTCTTACTTTCTCAATACTCAATTTCACTCCAAAGGTGGGTGTTGCGTATACTGTATGTGCGCAATAACTTAACTTGTTCTCGTATTCTCGAATTCAAATACTTCGAATTCTATACCCTCTGGTTACGGCGTACATACCATTCTCAAACTAAATACATCTGCACTGTTTACCTTTCTCTTTATTTTACCGATTATCCAAAATTCTTTGACTACTTTACTTCCAAAGTGGAATACATTCTTTCCCGCTCTCCCTTTGCTGAAATCTCCATTTTAGGAGATTTCAATACTCACCACCACCTTTGTCTTTCCTCCCATTTCACTAACATCGCTAACAACTTTTCTATGCTAAATGACCTGAATCAGATTGTACAGCACCTTACTCGTATCCCCGATCGATTTGGAGATAGGTTCAACATTCTGGATTTATTTCTAACATCTCAGCTTTTTTTACTGTGTGAAACTTTTTTCTCATTTCGGCTCCTCCGACCACAATCTTATATCTGTTTCCTGCCCTATGGCTCCAATTCGGTCTTTGGCACTTTGGCCTTTGGAAATTTGGCGCCGCTGATTGGAAGGCCCTTAGGCGGTACTTCTCTGATTTTCCATGGAATGATTACTGCCTCCGTGGCAGGACCCTTCCGAGTGCGGTGAGCGTATCACGAAAGTGATTCTCTCGGGCATGGCGGTGTACATTCTATATTCTGTTTCTATTACTAATGCCAAAAACCTTCGTTTAACTTTACTTTTTCTAATACAATCTGCAACAGAGAAGAATCTTTGAGAAGGTACCGTCGCTATCCAACTCCTGACTCTCACTCAGCTTATATTTGTGCCCTGAATCGTGCAAAATCTGTTCTTCGAATCGCCAAAAATTCCTTCATCAGACAAAAATGTGAAAACCTATCCAATTCCAATTCTTCTCGCTCTTCAGCTAAGAACTTCTCCAGCATCTTTATTTCCTTTTCTTTCAATCCTTTTTTCCATTCCGACGGCTCAGTTGCCGTCTCTTCTCTTAATAAAGCTGAACACTTTGCTGAGACTTTTGCTTCCAACCCAACCCTGTATGATTCCGGTGCTGTTCCTCCATCTCCTCCTCCCTCTGACTTTATTATGCCTGAAATTAGGATCTCTTCTAAAGATGTTGTTTCTGCCATAGCTGGCCTCGATTCTAGGAAGGCGTACGGTCTTAATAGTGTTCCTCCTGCTGTTTTTCAGAACTGTGCTTCAGTTCTGACACCTTGCCTATGCAAACTCTTTCGTCTCTGTCTTTCATCTGGTACTTTTCCTTCCTACTGGAAGTTCGAGTTCATTCAGCCTGACCCAAAGAAGGGTGACCGCTCTCAACCCTCCAGCTATCGTCCAATTGCTTTAATTTCTTGCCTTTCTAAAGTTTTTGAATCTATCCTTAAAAGAAAGATTCTTATACACCTCTCTTCTCTCAGTTTTCTTTCAGATCGTCAGTATGGGTTCCGCAAGGGACGCTCTACTGGCGATCTTTATATTTTTCTGACTCTTGGTCATCCTCTTTTCGGGATTTCGGTGAAACTTTTGATATTACGCTGGGCATATCGAAAACTTTTGATAGTTTCGGGCACAAGTATTTTATTTCATAATTACTCTCCTTCGGTTTCTATTCTTTTATCTGTGCTTTCATCTTTAATTTCCTTTCTGGCCGATAGGTAGCTGCGGTTGTCGATGGCCACTGTTATTATCCTAAAGCTATTAATAATGGTGTTCCTCAAGGTTCTGTCCTGTCACCCACTCTTTTCCTTTTATTAATTAATGATCTTTTAATTCGCACTTCCTGTCCTATTCACTCCCATGCTGAAGATTCTACTCTTCACTTTTTCACCCGCCTCCCAAGGCGTCCCTCTCAACAGTCACCCCATGATTCGCGTAGGACAGCTATGGAACAACTGGCTTCTGATATTTCTGCTGTCTCTGATTGGGGCAGAGAAAACTTTGTGGCTTTCAATGCCTCAAAAACTCAGTTCCTCCATCTGTCTACTCATCACACTCTTCCACAACACACACAACTCAATCCTTACTCTTCTGTTAACAGTCGTGGCGTTTTCTGTTTTCGTGCTTTTTCTTGGAAAGATCACATATACTCTCTTTTCAAGACAACTTCTAAGAGGTTGTGCGCTGTACCGCCTCCGCAGTTTTCTTCATCCCCGCTCAGTTGCTGTCTCTGTACAGGGGTCTCGTCCGCCCCTGTATGGAGAATGCTTCACACGTATGGGGGTGGCTTAACCCACACAGTCGTACTTGACCTGGTGGAATGAAAGGCTTTACGTCTCATTAATTCCCCACCTCTTACTGACCTTCTTCAGTCCCTCATTCTCTCTTTACTATCGCTATTATAACGGACATTGCTCTGCTGAACTCTCTAACTGCATGCCTCATCCTTTAAGGAGAGCACGCAGCACCAGACTTTCGACACTTTCTCATTCCTTTTCTGTCCCACTATCTAACGCAAGGGTTAATCAGTATTTTCAGTCTTTCATCTACTCAACCGGTCAACACTGGAACAATCTTTCTCAATACATCTTTCTCCCTGTCTATGACCTTCAGTATTTCAAACGCCGAGTGTTTAGACATCTCGAAAACCCCGGACCTTGATTTTGGCTTTCTTCATCTTTTATGAGAAGGGAGGCTCTTTTCTGGGCATCCCCCTTAGCCCCTCCTTCTTGAATAAAAAATTATATATATATATATATATATATATATATATATAATATATATATATATATATATATATATATAAACACATCTACAGTGTGTGTGTGTATATATATAATATATATATATATATATATATAATATATATTAGGGTGGGCCAAGATAGTATAGTAAAACTTCAAACTTTAAAATGTCAATCTTCTGAAGGCTGCTCTTGTTACACTATGCAACAGTAACACTTACACAAAATTTTGAGCAAATTGGAACAGATTTAGAGGTCGCTCGCTATAAATTGAACATCTTTCATACTAGAATTCTTTTGGTTTGGGTAATTCCTTGTGTATGTGTGTAAGTATGTGCGAGTATGTGTATGTAATATATATATATATATATATATACGTTACGAGAGATAGCTGCAAAGGATACACAATATACAAAATTATACATGTACAAAACCCACATATTAATTCGTCTTGGGTTGAATGATCTTGAATCAGGATAGTGGATGATTGGGGCTTGAGAAACCAATTGCAGGGCTTGTATTTGATACAACAGCATCAAATACTGGGCTGATGTCTGAAGCTTGTACCCTGATAGAGAGAGCTGTAGGTCGCTCTCTGACGTGAATAGCATGTCGTCATAATGTGTATGAAGTCGTTTTAGCTAACGTATTTTCCAGTATTCTTGAACCTTCGAAAAGACCACAAGTCTCATTGTTTAAGCGAGTCATGGCACAATGGCCAGTTATCAAGAAAGAAAACTTTATATCAGCAGGAATGGAACTTTTTGAAGGAAACTTGTGGGAACTTTGTCAAGAGATGATACAGTACCTCTCCGACGCTCTTTAGAACAGCAGCTTCTCAAGAGCTGACTACAGTGAATTCCTCCATCTTTCTCTAATTTTCCTGGGAGGAAGTTTGCCTAAGAAGTACAACATCAGAACTCCAGGAGTTCTTCATCAGGCTCGCTGGGTGGAAAAAGCTACCTATGCTTTAAAGATCTTTCTCTTCCAGGGGCAAATGAAACTTACTGCTCATGAAAAAAAGGGTCTGAAAGAGTTTTTTCTCTTTGTGGCAATTGTTTATAGTAAATATTGACATGAAGGACCCTTGGCAGTGAGGGCCCCTAGAAACGACCTAGCTTTTCAAACAGTTATGGAGACTTATCCAAACACAGGGTTTTGGCTGAAATTGCACTCAAGGCATTTAAGACACATCTCTGGTACTTCTCGGAAGAGCTGATTGGACTGTCACTTTCTGACGATGGGTTGGACAGCAAAGTAAAAGAAAACATGATTAAAAAGTTATCTCATCCTGCAAAAGCGAAAGGTCTGAAGCGCCTCGATTCAAAGCTGTTCAAAACAGCAAACCCATTGGAAACTTACGCCAGCGAGAAGACGGCTCAACTCTTCGATGTACTGGATAAAAAGAGTTTCTTTCGAAACCACCAAGTGATTGGCCAAACAACGACAACTGCGAGTTCTTGAAAGAAAGAGCATTGAAGATGAAGGTTGTCAATGACTCTGCAGAGAGAGCGATTGCTTTTATTTAACGGTACAATACAACGCTTACCAAAGATGAGCAGCAAAAACAATTCCTTCTCCACATTGTTGAGACTCATCGACGAACGTTTCCTACCCTCTCTAAAGCGTCTTTACAGAATTAAAAGCCATTTGCATGTTTTTTTGTCAAATTTCGTTATTTTTTTTCATTTAAGAGAAAATTATTCATTTTGTAGTGACCTCCAAATATAGTTGGAATGAGCTCATTTTTTGTAGCAATTATCCTTTTATGATTTCAAACAAGGGCAGCCTTGAGAAAGTACAAAAATAAACTTTTATTTCTTGGACCACCCTAATATATATATATATATATATATATATATATATATATATATACAGACGGTGCATGGAACAAGGAACTCTTCTGCGAAAATCAAATCCACTGAGTCCGAATAAGTAATGGTAAATGACAAACACTATAGTTTTTTCTTTTTCATGATGTTAGCCCGACGTGAGCAACGGGTCACTCGCAAAGAGGCCCTAAAAATATAACTTCCCTCACCAGCTATCTGCAAAGCAGATAGGATCCAGCTTTGGGACAGGATCTAGGGGTTACAGCTACACCTGCCCTACTATATCCAGAACCTCAATATAAGAAAAAGACTCGTTGCATTCGCGTCGGATTAATATATGAAAATGAAAATGAAAAGGTTTATTGGCAGACTATAGTCCATATGACAAATATTATTAATACAATGACAGTTCATACACTAAGGATAAAAATACATACAATTGATTAGAAATAATACTGCAATGTCGAAGTTAAGTGGAGCTACAGACAGACGTTTTCGTACCAAGAAGTCCATAGCTTAGAGGATAAATGGCAGGACTCATGGATAGCTTGGATGATCGGGTTGGTTGATTTTTTAATTCTTTGCATTAGACTGTGTTGAGCACGTCTTGTTACCTCCGGGAAGCTCGGAACATTGCGGGTAGCAAACATTTGCGAAGCTGAGCATCTCGGGGGTAATTTATGTAAGAGTCTAAAAGACCTGTTGTACAGCAAATTTAGGGTTCTGCCAGAACCTTTTTTATAATTCACCCAGAGTTGCTGACCGTATATATTACTGCAGAAAGTACGAAAGAGTGTGTCTTTAGCTTCACTTGTACAGAAACGAAAGTTCCTTATGGTCATATTCGCTTTAGCACACAGGCTTCGAGATTGTTTTCTTATATCCGAGTCATCACTCAAGGAGCTGGTAATAGTTTGACCCAAATACTTAAACTCTTGTACTTCCTCAATTACTTCACCATTCATTTTAAACCTTATATCAGCTGGCTGATTACAGCTTTTAGGATGAAATTGCATAACCTTAGTTTTTGTAACATTAAAAGAATATCATGTTTCTGCGAATACACTTCGCAGACATTTAGTAGCCGATCCAGACCTTTAACAGAGGGACTTATTAACACCATATCATCGGCATAAACTAAGTTATTTATCCTTGTGTTATCTATACAACATCCTACTGTTGCCTCATTAAGTGAGGCAATTAATCCGTCAATATACACATTAAACAGCATAGGGGAGAGCAAGGAGCCTTGTCTCACCCCGCAAGAGGAGCCAAAACACTCGGATAGTAAATTGCCCCACCTAACAGTGAAAGATTGGTGGGAATACCAAAATTTTAATAAATTTAATATGTACATGGGAACCTTCCTGTCTTCTAGTTTTTCAAATAAAATATTGTGGTTCACCCTATCATATGCCTTACTTATATCAAGGAAACAGCGATAAATGGTTGAATTACTGTCAATGTATTTAGATATTGTTTCTTTAAGTACATAGATACACAGGTCAGTTGAGTGGGACCTTTTAAAGCCAAACTGATTAGGAGATGTCCATAGGAAATCATTTAATCGGAGTAACAAGAGTTTTTCTAGTAGTTTCGAGAAGCAGGAAGCGACAGCAATAGGCCTGTAATTATTGCTGGACAGAATGTCTCCATACTTATTTTTGACCAGGGGCAAGATATATACCCTCATGAACTCTGCAGGGATATACAGTAGCTATGAGCAAGCATGGCTGATAGGAGCAATGATATATGCAGACATACTACGTCATTTGCATATTTTAAGTGCTCATTCGATAAGTCATCTACCCCTGACGCAGAACAAGTCTTTAACTCTTTAATTAACCTCTTTACTTCAGAAAATGATATCAAAATATTTTCCCTTGTCCCTCCCACAATCGTTTCGCTGCAATCTATCTTAAGATTATCCCTACGCACACTATTATTAATGTTAGAGTAGTGGTTTTTCCACAGCTTTGCAATTTCATCCTCCCCCCGACACCCCATCGATTGTCGGAGGGACATTTTTGACACCCGTTTGATTCTTAACAAATTTCCAAAATTTGTTATTATCGTTATTTATGCGAGCTTCACAGGCTTTTGATGCTCGAATAGACTCTTCTTCTTGTTTACATCGCCTTATGGCCGCCTTATACTGACCCCGACTTCTACACATATTTATGTATACTGGTCCTAATCTGGGTCTACCATGAAAGCACCACAAATCGTAGGCGTCTTTCGATTCCCTCTTCAGGGGGGCAATAAAATCATTCCATCCAGGAATAACCTTAGTATGATAGTTGTAAGATTTAATCAAGGGCTATATATATATATATTTATATATATCTTCTTTCTTATATATATTATATATATTTTATTATATATATATATATATATATATATATATATTTTATATATTTTATTATTATATATATATTTTTTTATTTTATATATATATTTATATATATATTATTTATATATATAAAAGAGGTAGTTTGTTTATTTGTTTAGTTGTTCGCTATAGAAAACCAAACGGTTGAACTTACAAATTTTAAAATAACTTCATAATAACCAGTTTTTTACAAGCAATCTAATGGTGCTATTTATTTTGTATTTGGTGTAGTATTTAATGACGAAATTGACAATTAATGATTATTGCGTCATTTTTTTGTAATAAATTTTTTGTAATAAACATACAAAACATAAAATATAAATTTTTAAAGAATTTAGTGAAAATCTGGCATTCGTAAGTTTTGCGGAGCAAATATTCCAGCGGAGCAACATAAAATAGAAATTTTTAAAGAATTTAGTGAAAATCTGGCATTCGTAAACTTTGCGGAGCAAATATTCCAGCGGAGCAAATTTTCCAAGACAGTTCTAAATGGTTCCATAAGTGATTTAGTAACTTTGTGAATTGCAAATTATTGTTTAGTGATACAGGTGATTATGCCACCCAAGAAACGCCCTTTATATGGAAAGTCTTCTGCCGCTAAAAGAATTCAAGCACAAAGAGCAGCTGAAACAGAAGAAGAACGCAATCAAAGACTTCAAGCACAAGCTGCAAGACAGGCTGCTCAAATACAGGAAGAGACTTTGGAACAACGTAAAGCTAGACTTCGAGCTCAAGCTGAAAGGCAGGCTACTCAAAGACAGCAAGAAACTGTTGAACAGCACCAAGCCAGAGTTCAGGCAGAATCATCAAGGCAAGCTGGATATAGACAACAAGAAACTTCTGAACAACGTCAAACCAGACTTCAAGCACAACAATTAAGACAAATAACTTACAGAGAGCAAGAAACAGAGGAGCAACATGATGTACGACTTCAGGCTCAAAGAACAAGACAAGCTCAAACACGATCTCGAGCCTTCAATGCTTGGCAGTGGAATTTAAGTGCTTTTAACTATAATCCACAATATAATTATGCATCTGACAAAGTGGTTATTATTGGATCAATGTCTAAAATATGTGATAAGGTGGTGCTAAAAAGTGGGATAAAGAATCACCAGGAATGTGTTGTACCAATGGAAAAGTTCAATTACCTGCGCTTTCGGAACCTCCAGAACCTTTGAAAACTCTACTTACAGGCACTACATCTGAATCTAAACACTTCTTACAAAATATTCAAGCATACAATTCTGTATTTCAAATGACCTCATTTGGAGCTAATATCATTATTGAAGGAGGATTCATGCCTACATTTAAAGTTCAAGGTCAAATATATCACAGAATAGGTTCACTACAACCATTACCTCATGAAGAACCAAGGTATCTTCAATTGTACTTTGTTGGAGATTTGCAACATCAAGCACAAAATAGATACAATAGAAACCCAGCAACAAGATTGGAACTAATTGTTGAACTTCAAGACATGCTTCATGCTTCAAATAATTACATTCAAAGTTTTAAATATGCTCTAGAAAATGTACCTGCTACAGAATACAAAATCATCATTGATGCCGACAAGAGACCTCCTACTGAACATGCTAGACGATTTAATCTCCCAGAATGCAATGAAGTTGCTGTGATCATTACTGGTCAAGAACATGACAAAAGAGACATTGTGCTTAAAAGTCGAGACAATACTCTGCAATTCATCAATGAAACCCATAGATCTTATGATGCTTTGCAATATCCTTTACTCTTTGTCTATGGAGAAGATGGATATCACTTTGGAATTCTCCAAGCAGGTGTACATTCTAGCAAAACAGTTTCCTGCATGGACTTCTATGCTTACAGATTTATGGTTCACAGTAATTCACTAAATCATCTTCTGTTGGCTAGAAACCTTTTTCATCAATTTGCTGTTGATATGTATGCAAAAATAGAAGCAGAAAGATTATGTTACATTAGAACTCATCAGAGAGAATTAAGATGTGATTCATATATACATCTAAGAGATGGCATCAACAATGATGTAGCTGGAGGAGAGCTTGGCCAACTTTGCATTCTTCCGTCAACTTTTACAGGCAGCCCACGTTACATGCATGAAAGAACTCAAGATGCAATGACATATGTTCGCACTTATGGTCGACCTGACCTATTTATAACATTTACATGCAATGCTAAATGGAAGGAAATTCAGGATGAGTTACTACCTGGACAAACATACATTCACAGACATGACCTCACAGCCAGAGTGTTTCGCTTAAAATTATTAAAACTGATGGATTTAATGACAAAATCCAACATTTTTGGCCCAGTTAGATGCCACATGTACACTGTTGAATGGCAAAAAAGAGGATTGCCTCATGCTCATATTTTGATTTGGCTGACCAACAAAATTCAAGCTAATCAAATTGATTCTGTTATCTCAGCTGAACTTCCAGACCCTAACACAGACAAAAACCTCTTTGAAATAGTTCAAACTCAAATGGTGCATGGTCCATGTGGTTCTCTAAATTTCAATTCACCTTGCATGAAAGAAAATAAATGTACAAAACGTTACCCAAAACCATTTTTAAAAGACACTCAAACAGGAGAAGATGGTTATCCTTCATATCGCAGAAGAAAACCTGATGATGGAGGCTTTACAACGAGAATTAAACAAATGAAATTGATAATAGATGGATAGTTCCTTACTGCCCTCTCTTGACTAAAACTTTTAATGCTCATATTAATGTAGAATTTTGTAATTCTGTCAAGTCTATCAAGTATGTGTGCAAGTATGTTAACAAGGGATCCGATGCAGCTATGTTTGCTCTACAACAACAAAATGTACCTGATGAAGTGACTAACTATCAACAAGGTCGTTACTTAAGCAGCAATGAAGCCTTTTGGAGAATTTTTAGCTTTCCCTTTCATGGAAGATATCCTGCAGTACAGCAACTAGCAGTTCATTTAGAAAATGGACAGAGTTTATTTTACTAATGAAACAGCTGCCCATCAAGCTCTTGCTCCTAGAGATACTACTCTTACAGCTTTTTTTAAACTATGTCAAGAAGATGTGTTTGCTCAAACTTTATTGTATCGCCAGTTACCATCTTATTACACATGGAACAACAAAAAATGGAGTAGAAGAAAGAGAGGAAGCGAAGTTGAAGGTCATCCAGATGTAAGATTTGACAGTGCTTTAGGCAGAGTTTACACTGTTCATCCCAGCCAGCATGAGTGTTTCTTTTTAAGAATGTTGCTGCATGAAGTTAAAGGGCCTAGATCTTTTGATGATCTTAGAACAGTTGATGGTCATGTTTGTGCGACATTTAGAGAGGCATGCTACAAACGTGGAATGCTAGAAGATGATAGTCAATGGGATGCCACCTTAAGAGAAGCAGCCATATACCAATCCCCAAAGCGGCTAAGAGATTTATTTGCAATTCTGCTAAAAACCTGTGATGTGGGCAACCCTTTAGAATTATGGAACAAATACAAAGATGATTTGGCACAAGATTATAAGCACCAAGCACAACTTGCCAACCCGCATATTGACGTAGTTTACACAGATGAAATCTACAACAGAGCCTTAATTGACATAGAAGATAAAATAGCATCAATGGATGGACAACAAATACCTTCATTTGGCCTCCCACAAACCAATAGAACAGAAGTCAACAATTTAGCTACAGAGCTTATAAGAGAAACATCATATGATATCAACTACTTAACTGAATATGTAAATGAAAATGAGCCCAAGTTGTTGCCTGATCAGAGAACTGCTTATTCAACTATAATGAATAGTATCTCTCAGCAGAATGGAGGCATCTACTTTTTGGATGCTCCTGGTGGTACTGGAAAAACATTTGTCACAAATTTATTACTGGCCAAAGTTCGCAAGCAAAATAAAATTGCTGTAGCAGTAGCATCTTCTGGTATAGCTGCTACACTGTTGCCTGGAGGTCGCACAGCTCATTCTGCATTCAAACTTCCTTTGGATTTAGCTACTAATGATGAAGCTGTTTGTAAAATTACTAAAAATTCTGGCATGGGAGAGGTTTTTAAAAGATGTGAACTTATAGTCTGGGATGAATGTACAATGGCCCATAAAAAAGCATTGGAGGCCCTGAACAAAACTCTACAAGATGTGAGAAACCACAAGACATTGATGGGCGGTGTAACTGTTGTCTTATCAGGAGATTTTCGCCAGACTCGGCCAGTTATACCTAAGGGAACAAAAGCTGATGAAATTCGAGCATGCCTTAAATCTTCCTGTTTGTGGCACAATGTTAAAACCTTGAAGCTTACAACTAACATGCGAGCAAGAATTTATGGTGATAGCAATTCAGGTCTATTTGCTCAGAACTTGCTACAGCTTGGCGAAGGAAAAGTTCCTGTGGACTCTGACAACAAAGTCATTATATCTACAATCAGCGCAGTGGTCCAAAGTGTTAATGAATTAACAGAAAAAGTATTTACTAACTTTAGTTAGCACTACAAAGACTTTACTTGGCTGTGTGAAAGAGCAATATTGGCACCGAAAAATGTGACAGTTAATTCTATCAACCAACAACTACTCCAAAATATTCCAGGGGATCCTTATATTTACAAATCAATTGATACAGTTATCGATCAAAATGAAGTTGTCAACTATCCAACGGAGTTTCTAAATTCTTTGGAATTTCCAGGATTGCCTCCTCACCAACTACAACTTAAAGTTGGAGCTCCTATAATGCTTCTACGAAATTTAGATCAGCCTAAGCTCTGCAATGGTACCAGATTAATAATAAAGGCATTACAGCCTCATGTCATTGAAGCACAAATTCAAACTGGTTGTGGCAAGGGTGAAGATACTTTTATTCCTAGGATACCTCTAATAACATCAGAGATGCAGTTTCAGTTTAGGCGCTTACAATTTCCAGTAAGATTAAGTTTTGCCATGTCGATCAACAAATCACAGGGACAAACAGTGAAAGTTGTTGGGCTACAATTACAAGAAGACTGCTTCTCTCATGGTCAACTGTATGTAGGATGCTCTAGAGTAGGAACAGCTAACAATCTTTATGTATACTCTCCTTTTGGAAAAACATGCAATGTTGTATATAAAGAAGTATTGTAAATTCTAATTTCAAATAAAGCTTTGTTTGATTAAATGTTTTTTTTTTTCGCATCACAGCTTTTGTCTACTTACTGAATAATTTGCTGAAAAAAATACTGATCTATACATTTCAAATCTAAATTTTCACCCGTGCAACGCCGGGTAATCAGCTAGTATATATATATATATATATTATATATATATATATATGTTAGTGATGTAGCGGTTGTCATTTTCCATAGCTCTGCGGTTGCGGTTGCGGTTACGGTTATGTACCCTATAACATCATAATATTACCTAAGAATGAACAACACAATAAAATATTGCGTTTTCGCCACACTTTTCACAGTCTACAATAAAATGACTATAATCCAAACCGTAAAATGTGTGTTTCCAGGATGCGGGACGAGGACCGAACGCGTTTTGAATCCCACCAACCACTTTCCCCAACCATGTTCACTAGGAACACTTGAGGGAGGACATCCAAGGTATGTCCGAGCCAGTTTGCTCAAATTTTTGTATTTCTTTTCATTTGACCTCCACTAAGCCAAAACATTATCTTCTTGTCCAATCCTTTCCTTTTTGTGATATTTCTCGATCATTTTTTGCGAGTCTCTGCTTGACTCAGTTTCGGTCTCGTCATCACTACTGGAAGCCAATAGAGCACTCATTGAGTCCATTATTGTTATTGATTTACTCGTAGAATCTGATGCCTGGTCTAAATCAATCAGTGGTTTCTTTGCCGGTGGTTCACTGGCTGTTTCCGAGTCCGATGATGTTTGAGTCTTGTCCATTTCATCACAAAAATATCCCAATTTTTCTTGAACACCTTGTGTGACATGTGAAGCAGAAAAAATTTTGCTTTGTACCTTGGATCCAAATAGGTAGTCAAAGAATACATGTCATTTGCTTCTAGGCCATCACATCTCCCTTCTAGCTTTGTGCGTATTATCTCCTTCCTTGTTTTGATTCCACCATCAACTTCAGAATCATCACTTCGAAGTTGCAGCACATTTTTCAAGGAAACGACGAGGGGAATAACCTTAGATATGGAAAAGGTGGAACTATTCAATGTTTTTGTGATATCATCGAATGGTTCCAGCATAGCCACACAGTTTGACAAGAGAGTGAAGTTGACGTTAGTGAATTGTATTTTGGAGTTAGCAGCGCTATATAGACTCAGTGGTTCCTTCAACTTCAGTGTTCTCTGCATCATGTGATAAGTGCTGCTCCACCGTGTGGTGACATCATGAATGACTAAGTTCAGGTTCATCTAAGCGTTTCTGAATTTTTTTTAACTCATCCTGCGCCATTGTAGAATGATTGAAATGAGTAGCGATGGATCGAAGTTTAGCTAACAAGTCACTGAAAGATTTTTGTGAGGATAATCCACTTTTGATTACAAGTTGCAGTTGATGAACAGTGCAGTCGATATTATGGACGCCAGAGAGAAACAAAGTTTTTATCATGTTTGCTCCTGAGTCGCGCATTACACAATGGATGGATGAATGGGCAATATCCCACTTCTGAAGCATCTGCTCAAATTTTTCTCACAGGTATTCTCCAGTGTGGCGATCTTCAAGTGACATTACGCTGAGCACCAAATTGGTTCTTTTGAAGTCTTGATTCACTGCATGGCATGTCAAAGAGAGTAAAGACACTCTAGCAGACGTGTCTGACCATGCATCCGTTGTCAAATACTTTCGAATCTTTTCGAGGATCAAGAATTTTGAACACTTTCTTTGAAACAAAGTCATAAATATCGTTGCCCACAAGATCAGTGTAGAACTGACGCTGTTTCACTTTATACTATGCAGCTGTTTCAGCCATGAGTCTCATGAAACCTAAGTCCTCAACGTGGCTGAATGGAAAGTCATCCATTATTATCATTTCGGCTATGCGATAGTCCAGTGATTTTGATATGGAATGATTCGCATCCCAAATTTTGACTTTTTCGAAGCAACTTTCATTCGTCTGATTCTTTTTTTTTCACTGCACACTTCATTTCCTGTATGGGTGTAAGAAACACTTTTGATTCCTTTTTCTTCTTTGACTGTTCATTACCTTCATTTTCACTAGATATCACTTCATTATATTCCTTCTTGTGCATTGAACGCAGATGGTTTTTTAAGTTAGCGGTACTCCTTCCCTTTCGTGAAAAGTTCTTAGTACATATGACACACTTCCCTACATCGTTTGACACTCTCGAGAAGTACTTCCACAATGCACTCGTAGATCGCTCCATGATGGATGCACCACAGTCTAACACTTTACTAATGGGTTGAAGCACGTAACGATACAAAGGTAGCGACGGAGAGCTAGCGCAAAACAACCACTTTACTCGTGTCTGAACAGATACTGAAGCTGGTGCTTTAGTTTAGTTTGTAACGTGGTAGTGAAGGTTGCCTAATTTCTAATACAAAAAAATTGAGTGTTTTTTATCTTTATTTATCAACAGTAATTACACATCATCATTGCTCTATTAAATATAATTAAAATAATGCTTTTCTAGCCACCTAGCGTTGATAAATGTAAGTTATTACATAATGCATCTATCCATCCAGTCCAAGTAGCAATTTTAGACATGTCGCAATTAGGGCGTAGCAGACTTTATTTTTTTGCACTCTTGAGTGAAGGAACAGCATTTGGCGAAGTTTATGACATTTATAGCCATTACACTAGCATTTATAGCATTTGGTTGCCCTAGTAAGAAGATATCTCAAACAACCGCAATAACCGCACTGATGAATGCGGTTGCGGAGCTGAGAATATGTGCGTTTGCGGTTGCAGACAACCGCTACATCACTATTATATATATATATATATATATATTATATATATATATATGTAAAATTTGGTCTCACCACCAGGAATGTAACATTTTCATAAAAACTTTTACAATTCAAAATGAAAATGGGGAGAGGCAGCTGTTATGAAAATTAACTGTTATCGAAATTCACCTTATTAACGTTATCATTATGTATTTGCCATAATTACTGTAATTATTGATTTATTCTTGTATTTAATAACCATTACATAACTCTGTTTATGCAACAGAATTTAAATGAAGTGAATATCAATTAATTCTAGGTTCCAGTGATGATGTTAATTATTTAGTAATTATTGAAATGCAGTCAAGTTCCCAACAAAATGAATCGTAAATATTTGAACACGATTCATTTTGGGTTTGATCTAGACTGAGAATAACCGCTTTAATTACATCAATTAATATAAGCTCAACATGCTGTATACTGTATTCTGTCGCATTTGTTTCATAGATATTATACATTATTCAGTGCATTCAGATTTGATACCTATCGCCAAAGAGCAGGAGCGGGCTGCGAAGGTCTAAACTCCTCCCACCAATATGCCACGAACGACGGTGCCAGTTCCCCTACCGAGCAACATACCCAACTGCTGAACCCCAAGCGGTTGTGTCACATCTCTCCTTTCTTTACCTGTTTCCACAGGTGGTGCTGCTGTGGTGGAAGGCACTAGAGAACAACAGCAACTGTTAACAGGGTTGAGTAATGATAGTCGCAAGCTCTTCAAGCTCCTGAAGAGCTTCTTAATCGGGGAGCTCCATGGGATTACGCGGTCGCTCACGGAGAAAGGTGGATCCCTCACCTAGAAAGCTGAACTCCTGCAGAAAGAATCCGCTGAGTATAAGGAGAGATCTGAAACCCTTCACAAAATAAACAGAGGAACGGGAACAGAGAGAAGAATGCCTCCAACAGGCCGAATATGAGAATGTTATGGTAAATAGTGGGTCAGAGACACTTGTAGAAAGCAAAAATGAAGATCTGAAGCATAAAACAATCGAGGAAATCTTCGAATCAATGCTGAACCAACAGACATCATAGGAGACTCGGTCGATTTAAGGAGAACAACAACATTTCCACATCTTCATTCGGGGTTGTGATCCCGAATGAAGATGTGGAAAGGGAATTCGTGGGCGCGGGAATCCAGGTGAGACCAAGAATTTCCGTTAACGAATATTGGACAAGTTATAAGAAAAACCTCTCCAAAAGGATAAGAGTATTCAGGAAGGACCTCCCAGGAGAGATCGCGAAGTGCTTCACTCGCAACAGGATGTAAAATTTCCAACAAAATCTGATAATGACTAATAATTTTCTAATGCAAGTGAATTTTGATCCACATAACTTCATAGCCCCCTTCCAATTAACTCAAACGCTCACAAACATGGCACACCAATAAATCTCCCAGTAACAATTAATGATAATCATACGAGTATATTCTAGTGTTGCTTTATTTATTAATGTCATTATTTAGTTCAAACATACAGTAACACCACTTTAGCACAAGAGAATCAGACAAGTACATCAGAAAACCGAATTATACTCAAGATTGTGCGACTCGATTTCTATCCTCAACTGCTCCAAACTTTGGAATTCACTTGATCAAGAGATAAAACAGTCTTGGGCACTAAAAATCTTCCAAAGAAACTGAAAGAAATTCATGAATTCATACAATCCCCTGCCTTATTTCAATAACAAATTTAAAGTACATACTACTGTCTCCAGATTTACTTTCATATTTCTATATAGCGAAGCAAAAATAATAATAATAACCGGTAAAACAAAACCAAATATGAGCAAGGTGAAGGTATCTAAGATTGTTAAGATACTCAACGAGCAAGGTATTTAATATTTCGATATTTTAATTATATAATATTTAATTTTATTTCAGTGTCTTATATGAAAATAAATAATCTCAGTTGAGTACCTATATGTAATTATGTGTAGTTATGTGAATCTCCATGTACTTCTCTCTCGTTGCCTCTATATCTTTAAAGCTAGTGTATTGTACGTAACATCGCTACTCTGCATTATCTATCAAGATTTATCATGCAACTCCATTCTGCCAATAAAGCATAAAATTTGCTTATTAATGGCAGTTTCTTTTTAAGAAAATATATGAAGGCATTACCATCCTATTTGTCCGAATGTATACAGGGGATGTGTGTAAGCGTGTGGGTGCATATTTATGGATATACATGCATGTACCTGCATATGTGCGTGCGTCTATATGTGTGTATGTGTGAACACGCGTATGCATGTATGTATGCGTCGGTATGTATGTATATGTGTGTATGTGTAGACACATGTACGCATGTATGTATGCGTCTATATTTATGTATAGTTGCCCGCATATGTAATGTTCCTCGCCTCACAGACGACTCCATACATGTGGCAACGCCGAAGTGTTAATCAAGGTGTCCCAACTGGGGGGAAGGTGAGGTGGAGGGGGGACAACCAAGTCCAACAACATATAACACAGACATATATATCTAAAGGACAATTGAGTGTGCAGTCACTGGCATACGGGTATTTATAATGTAATGTCTGTGTTCATAAAGATAAACAATTAATATGATTGTGAACAGCGTTGAACCCAATGTAGTTTACTAGTCTTATGCACTAATAAGGTTCCATTATGATTACCTCAAATCTATATGAACAGCTACTACAATAGAACTTTTTATATACTAGTGAATGCAAAATGTTCGCCTGCAGGAAATTTTCGCGTTTTTCGCGTAGGCTATAGTTTACGCGTAAATATCCAGCAGGCGAAAATTTGATAATTTAAACTAATCTTTGGAAGATAGTAAGAAAATAAAACGTAGATCACTAAAATACTTTATTTGAAAAGTAAATTCAGTATATTGTAAAAAAACATTGTAATAAAACATTGTATTATTACTGTACAACAAGAATGTTATGAATACCGCTAATTTCCCAACCCTTTCGAAAGGTCTCCCTCATTTTGTGTAGGTTATCCCATGTAGAGACAAACCATTTAGCATGAATAGGTTTCAGTGTGGAGAGCTTCAAATCTATCTTACCGAGAGATTCATTTACGTTGAGTGCTGCTGAAAAGTAATCCGCATACCAAGAGGTAAAACTTACATTCATATACGATCTCAACCTCGACTAGTCACAGTCCAGAATAAATGTCGTCATTCATGACGTTATTTTAATCTGTAAAATTATAACGAGCAACTGTTTACCGCGAAATTATGATGCCGCGAACTCGTCCAAAGATATGAAAGAGCGAAAATTTGCTGCCGCGAAATTAACCTGGTTTACAGTATACATACTTATTAACTCATACAATATTATACTAATGTTTGTGAAATGACGTTGTTGAGCCAAACCAAGGTGTTGACATGGTTACTGGCATGATCTATGCTCATACCAGATTTCTACACAGTATGACGAACACCGACTCTGAAAATTAATCCAGCTCAAGATAAAATTGCACAGAGAGGCCGGATAATTGGTAAGTGGGAAGCAGGCCTCTCTGTAGCTGACATAGCCATGGAACTGGGAATTTCGAAGCCTACTGTTTGACGCTGGGTGCAGAAGTGGCAGGAGACTGGGAATCTGCTAGATTGTCCTAAGTGTGGGGCACCAAGAAAGACTACCCCAGAAGTGCAGAACGATCTTATCAACAACGCAGTTGCCATCCGGGAGAAACTACATATGGGCGTATCAATAGACACCGTAAGGAGACGATTGCATGAAGCAGGATATCACCACCGTACTCTCGTTTGCTCACCAGCATATAAATGATGATCTCGCATACTGGAGCAGAGTTATCTTCTCTAACGAGAAGACGTTTGCGTCTACAATTCACGGCTGTCTTCGGTGTCGGCGACAGGACAACACGAGATATGCTCACCAAAATATTTACGAAGTGGCACGAAGTGGACACGTGACGGCGAATGTGTGGGGATGGATGCACTTACAAGGACTAGGAGAGCTGATTGAAATCCACAGGAGATTTACGGCAGATCATTAGATAGAGCACAAGGAGGAGGAGATGCTGCCTTCTGTACGCGCGTATGCCTTGCCCTATCCTGAGCAGATTATCTTTATGCAGGTATGTTGTATTTGTGTGTTGTAGAATATTATACTATTACTAGAGGAAGATTTATGTATTACACGCATTTGTATGTCCGGTTTCCACATTTACATGGGACGAATAATGGTCATAAAATTGTCCTTTAACTCTTTCAATACTATACAACACTTTAGGATTTTATTCAGGATAATGCAAATTGTATTATTTGTATAACGGCGCACAATTACATTTAGCTGAGAGAAACCCATAATACATAGGGGTTTAAACCTATCTCGAATAGTGGGTTACTGATGAAGCGTATGGATGAGATATAATTCTACATTTAATATTTAAAATCCATTTGCACGAAAACTCTCCCATCCACACCGGCAGGATTGTTAGGAAGTGGTTCGAGGAGCAGCGAAATCTAGTACTACTGGACTGGCCTAGTAAGGGGTGTGACCTCAACCCCATTGAGAACAACGTGTGGGGGAATGTGGTGAACTCGTGGGAGCCTGGACAGGGGCGGAAACAGCCGCCAGCTGTTGGATCACACTATTGCTGATTTGGAGATGTTTCGAAGGAACCCACACATCATACATAACCATGTTGTATCTGTGCCACACATATTACAAGATGTAATAGAAAATAATGGGGATGGAACAAATACTAACTATGAAATGGGTATAGCTGTGCCATTTATGTTAATTGAGAACGTGTGAGGGAATGTGGTGAACTCGTGGGAGCCTGGACAGGGGCTGAAACAGCCGCCAGCTGTTGGATCACACTATTGCTGATTTGGAGATGTTTCGAAGGAACCCACACATCAAAGTCACATCATACATAACCATGTTGTATCTATGCCACACAGATTACAAGATGTAATAGAAAATAATGGGGGATGGAACAAATACTAACTATGAACCGGGTATAGCTGTGCCATTTATGTTAATCTATGGCAAATTGTGAGCATTTTGTATGATAAACTATTTAATAAAACATTCTCAACCATTGCATATTTGTTATAATAAAGAATTGGTTTTATTGTATATATATATATATATACACAGTATATTCCTTGTTAAGATCTAATAACATCTCCACATTCATAATGCAACAGGAAATCTGAAAAACATTAATGGGTTTATCTTTCCATCGTGATTAAATTATTTTCTCTCCACAATGATAATACAAATACAATCTGGAAAACAGTATTAATATAATAGGCATCAGCCACAAACCGGTGGTAATATCCTGCTTCATGCAACCGTCACCTTACGGTTTCCACTGACACGCCCAGATGTAGTCTCTCTTCGACGGCGACAGCAAGTAACCATGTCAACACCACGGTTTGGCCCATCAACGTCATTTCAAAAACATTTGTATAATATTGTAAGAATTTATAAGTATATAAAATATGTTTATGCTAGTGTAACCGTGGATTATTATTCAGTTACTGTTATTCAGATCGAAACTGTTACAGTTCTTTGTGTAACAAACGATAAGCCATTTTCCACTAACTCTGCCCTCTACCTCGCTCTCTCTCACACTGTCTCAATCTTTTTCTCGCTCAGTGTCAATACATATATATATATATATTATATATATATACAGTTCCGGTCAGAGTTAGATGCGTTGAAAGAGACGCTCCTCCCAAAGCCCAGTTACTCGGAAGTAGTTCAGCAAGCCAGATCTCCAAGAAGCGCGTCGAGCAGCGAGGGAAACGAAATCCCCGCCTCCAACTCCCCCACTGAAGGTGGGGTGGAAACGCAGCATGCAGGGGTAGCGGTCAACCCCCCTCCCGTTCAGGAAAGGACTCTTGCTCCCGATCTCACAATGAGGAACAGGGACGGTCCAATGCCGAGAGTCGAGGCATCATTGCTCTGTTCCCTGCCTCCCACTGCAGAGGAGAGGTGTTCGATTACGTCTCGCTCGGTACGCAGTTCCCCCCCCTCCCACCGAAGAAGGAGAGGCACGCGCGGCCGTCAGGGTATAAACACTGCTAACAGACCCTCACCAAGCCACAGAGTAAGGGAGGGGCCTCCTATCCCCCAAAGGTTGTGCCACCCATCCCCCAGGCAGGCGAACCCGGCCTCAGGGAGATCGAGGGAGCAGGACGGGTGGGTAACTGTTAATAGGCGCCCGTCCCAAAGGTCTCCTCAACCGGTCTCCTCAACCGGTCTCCTCAACCGGTCTCCACCGATGGAGAATCTCACCCTATTTGTGTCGCGAATTCAGCTCTCGAACGAGGCAAGCGATATTCGACACATGATAGAAGAAATCATTGGTGAACCCAGTATAGTGATAGTTAATAAACTAAACACGAAATCTCCGTATTATAACTCTTTTAAAGTATAATTAAAGGTGCAAATGCGCATTTCAACCCGTATAATATGAGTCAATGGCCAGACGGTATTTTGTTAAGGAGTTTATTCACTTTTCCAGGAGATTTGATAAAGGCAAAATAATAATAATAATAATATAATAATAATAATATAATATTAATAATAATAATAGACGCCCTAACGGTAATGCCTGAAAGCTGTACTGTGTATAATAATAATAATCTTACTAATAATAAATTTTCTATCAGTCATGGCGGATAACTTGTTGAAATAGTCTCATATATGTAAGGTCAGTGAGGAATTCAACTGTAGATGTTCATAAAATCTGCGACAGTGCAGATTTGATACTCCTGCAGGAGCACTGGCTACCTAAGCAAGAGCTAAAATTCCTCTCTACCATCCATGATGACTTTATGTACCATGCGTCATCAGCAGTAGACTTGTCAGATGAATTAATGTACGGTAGGCCTTTTGGTGGTGTTGCTTTCTTATTAAGGAAAAATTTGTCAAAACATATAAGATTTTTAACAAGCGATAACGTAAGGTTGTTAGGTATTGAATTACAAGTGAACAATGATTGCATATTAATTGTGAACTGCTATTTACCATACAACAACGGCAGTAATATAAATGAATACATTGATTTGCTGTACAAAATTGAGTCATTATCAGGTAACCTCAAATATCCTCACTGTATAATAATGGGGGACTTTAACGCACATGTGAACTCGGAATTCTTTGTAGAATTGGGTAACATGTGCGAGTCGGCCAATTTAAGTATAAGTGATGTAGATGTATTAGGGGTAGCTAGTGGTAATTTTACATACGTTAGCGATATGAGTGGTACCACTAGGTGGATTGATCATTGTCTCACTAATAATAATCTAAAGGATCGAATTGTTAGACTTCATATTTTGCAAAATTTCCTTCTTTCTGATCATAGACCATTAGAAATATTAATTAACGTTACCAATTTATGCGCAACACGACTTAACAAGAACTCAATAGGTAAGAATAATCGATCGCGTCGATTGGTCCAATGTTTAAAATGCAGCAGAGAATAGAATACAAAGACAGAACATGTCACCTCTTTAATAATTTAGAAATTTTGCACCTTGCCTGTAATAATCCTTGCTCAAATGATTCTCACTGTAAACTCATAGATAGGTATTATAGTAAGATAATATCTCTGTTAAGAGAAGCAGGAAGCCCCTTGATTAAATCCTACAACTATCATACTAAGGTTATTACTGGATGGAATGATTTTATTGCCCCCCTGAAGAGGGAATCGAAAGACGCCTATGATTTGTGGTGTTTTCATGGTAGACCCAGATTAGGACCAGTATACATAATATGTGTAGAAGTCGGGGTCAGTATAAGGTGGCCATAAGGCGATGTAAACAGGAAGAAGAGTCTATTCGAGCATCAAAAGCCTGTGAAGTTCGCATAAATAACGATAATAACAAATTTTGGAAATTTGTTAAGAATCAAATGGGTGTCAAAAATGTTCTCCCTCCTACAATCGATGGGGTGTCGGGAGAAGATGAAATTGCAAAGCTGTGGAAAAACCACTATTCTAACATTCTTAATAGTGTGAGTAGGGATAATTTTAAGATAGATTGCAGCGAAACGATTGTGGGAGGGACAAGGGAAAATATTTTGATATCATTTTCTGAAGTAAAGAGGTTAATTAAAGAGTTAAAGACTGGTTCTGCGTCAGGGGTAGATGACTTATCGAATGAGCACTTAAAATATGCAAATGACGTAGTATGTCTGCATATATCATTGCTCCTATCAGCCATGCTTGCTCATAGCTATATCCATGCAGAGTTCATGAGGGTATATATCTTGCCCCTGGTCAAAAATAAGTACGGAGACATTCTGTCCAGCAATAATTACAGGCCTATTGTTGTCGCTTCCTGCTTCTCGAAACTACTAGAAAAACTCTTGTTACTCCGATTAAATGATTTCCTATGGACATCTCCTAATCAGTTTGGCTTTAAAGGGTCCCACTCACTGACCTGTGTATCTGCATTTGATACGATTGGTCCAATGACGATTGGTCCAATACCGATTGGTCCAACTGGTAGCGTATACAACGACGAGTATAGCTTAAACCCAATAGTTTACGTGGAAATGTTGGGGTTCGACTTACAATATTACTGTGTTAGATTTCATAAGAGTCGCATCTCTTTTACCTTTACAACTGCTTTTGTGAAACCAATGGAACGGCGTGTGTGCGAAATAGTGTTATCCGAAAGAGGAAAGGAAAAACCCTATGCACCGTAATGTAGAGGTACGTGGTCTATACGGGGCTCTGCCCCCGTACCCCCGAGACCTAAATTATACAACGGGATAAGTGTGTGGAGGAACTGTACTCACCATGCCTGGGCAGCCGGAACAAGGAACAAACCAATGTAAAGGGTAAGTACGACATTATAAACAGTTTTCATTTATTACATACCAATAAAACCTTTAAAAGCAATATAATAAGTTTGTTTCAAATAAAAAGAATGATTAGTATTATTATACTTCTGTACACCACCATATTTCCAAATATTAATCGCCATAATTAACAAATCTATCTGTAGTAGAAAACCAAGGTTGTTTCTTGCTAAAAATATTAGCATCACACCATAGGCTTTAATCTGATACTGAATACATGATACTGCATTTTTTCTCTTAGTTAATAAGTATGCTTTATGCTTTTAGTTTAATATGTAGCTTTTAGCTATAGTATGTTTTATAAATAAACAAAGTAATATGTAGCTTTTAGCTATAGTATGTTTTATAAATGAACAAGTAATATGTAGCTTTTAGCTATAGTATGTTTTATAAATAAACAAAGTCATTTCAAATAATTATTATATCAATTTCTGTAAATAAAGTTTTTTTCTAAGTTTCATTTAACTTCATTCCATTTAACGCCCAATTGGACGAATCGTCGTTGGAAAAATGGTCCCTTGGACGAATTGTCTGATTGGACCAATCGGCATTGGACCAATCGTCATTGGACCAATCGTCATTGGACCAATTGTCTGGGACGGTGTACCTATGTACTTAAAGAAACAATATCTAAATACATTGAGAGTAATTCAACCATTTACAGCTGTTTCCTTGATATAAGTAAGGCATATGATAGGGTGAACCACAATATTTTATTTGCAAAACTAGAAGACAGGAAGGTTCCTATCTACATATTAAATTTATTGAAATTTTGGTATTCCACCAATCTTTCACTGTTAGGTGGGGCAATGTACTATCCGAGTGTTTTCGCTCCTCTTGCGGGGTGAGACAAGGCTCCTTGCTCTCCCCTATGCTGTTTAATGTGTATATTGAAGGATTAATTGCTTCACTTAATGAGGCGACAGTAGGATGTTGTATAGATAACACAAGGATAAATAATTTAGTTTATGCCGATGATATGGTGTTATAAGTCCCTCTGTTAAAGGTCTGGATCGGCTACTAAATGTCTGCGAAGTGTATTCGCAGAAACATGATATTCTTTTTAATGTTACAGAAACTAAGGTTATGCACTTTCATCCTAAAAGCTGTAATCAGCCGCTGATATAGGTTTAAAATGAATGGTGAAGTAATTGAGGAAGTACAAGATTTTTAAATATTTGGGTCAAACTATTACCAGCTCCTTGAGTGATGAATCGGATATAAGAACAATCTCGAAGCCTGTGTGCTAAAGCGAATATGACCATAAGGAACTTTCGTTTCTGTACAAATGAAGCTAAAGACAAACTCTTTCGTACTTTTTGCAGTAATATTACGGTCAGCAACTCTGGGTGAATTATAAAAAGGTTCTGGCAGAACCCTAAATTTGCTGTACAACAGGTCTTTTAGACTCCTACATAAATTACCCCCGAGATGCTTAGCTTCGCAAATGTTTGCTACCCGCAATGTCCCGAGTTTCCCGGAGGTAACAAGACGTGCTCAACACAGTCTAATGCAAAGAATTAAAAAATCAACCAACCCGATCATCCAAGCTATCCATGAGTCCTGCCATTTATCCTCTAAGCTATGGACTTCTTGGTACGAAAACGTCTGTCTGTAGCTCCACTTAACTTCGACAGTGCAGTATTATTTCTAATAAATTGTATATATTTCTATCCTTAGTATATGAACTGTCATTGTATTAATAATATTTGTCATATGGACTATAGTCTGCCAATAAACCTTTTCATTTTCATTTCATTTTCATATATATAATCGTATAGATTCGTAAGTTCGTAAAGGTTTAAAGCTGCACACGGACCTTACAAACAGCTTTATTAGTATTATTACATAATGATTTAATATAAGCGAGACTGGTGAGTGGGAGGGAGTGTGGAGGATGGTTGTGTAATGTCTATTTTTGGTTCAAATTCACTAGTATATAAAAAGTTGTATTATGGTATCGGTTCATATAGACTTGCAGTAATCATAATTAAACCTTATTACTGTATAAGACTAGTAAACATGGAGTTGAACCTCTGTTTCACGATCATATTAATCGTTTATATTTATGAACACAGATATTACATTATAATTAGGGGCCGTTCAAAAATTACGTAACGCTATTTTTGCTAAAACTTCATACCCCAGATCCCCCAGGAACGTTCTGTAACGCTAGATCAGAAACCTCCTAAGATGTTATGTAACACTTCCCCCACCCCCACACCCCATACGTTAAGGAACGTTACAGGGGAGGGGGGTGTCATGTTTTAGCAAAAATAGCGTTACGTAATTTTTGAACGGCGCCTTACCTGTATGTCAATATTATATGTTGTTGGACTCGGTTGTACCCCTCCACCCCACCTTCCCCACCTTGACTATCGCTGCGGCATTGCCACAGGCGAGGAACATTACATATGCGGGAACTGTACAGCGTGTATATCTGGACACATGTATGTATGTATGTCTGTGTGTGTGTGTGTGTGCGGTGTGTGTGTGTGTGTGCGTGCATGTATATTTTTTATGTAGGAAGGAAGGGGCCAAGGGCGAACCCCCGCAAAATCGCTCCCCCCCTCTACAAAGAGAAAGAGCCAAAATCAAGGTTCAGTTTGTGAGATTCCCTGTACGCTCTGCTTCTGAAAGATTGGAAGTTATAGACAGGGAGAAAGATGGATTAAGGAAGACTGTTCCAGAATTTACCGGTTGAGTAGATGAAAGATTGAAAATACCGATTGAATCTTGCGTTAGACAGTTGGACAGAAATGGAATGAGAATGTGGGGAAAGTCTGGTACTGTGTGTTCTCTTTACAGGTGAGGCACGCCCTTAGAGAGTTCAGAAGACCAATATCCGTTATAACAGCGACAGTAAAGAGAGTGATGCAACATTGCGACGAAGAGAGATGGACTGAAGACAATTAGTAAGAGAAGGGGCATTTATGAGACGAAAAACCTTTGATTTCACCCAGTTAAGTAGAGCTCTGTGGGTTGAGCCACCCCCACGCATAAGAACCGTGCGCCATACAGGGGCGAACAAGACCCCTATACAGAGACAACAACTGAGTGGGATCGAAGAAACTGTGGAGCCGGTACAACACACCTAACGTCTTAGAAGCTGTTTTGGAAAGAGAGTATATGTGATCTTTCAGGAAAGATCACGAGAAAAGAAAACGCTGAGAATATAAGAGAAAGGGAAGGATTCAGTTGTGTATTGTTGAAGGTAAGCGGATAGTCGTGTGGAAGATTGTGATGAGGAGACAGGTGAAGGAATTGAATTTTTGAAGCATTGAAAGCCACAAGGTTCAAGACAGTAGGAAGATCAGAGGTCAGGTGCATTATAACCGTTCTTCGCGAAGCAAGGAGTGACATTTGAGAGGGACGCTTTGTGAAGTGAGTGGAGAAGTGAAGAGTGGAATCATCGGCATAGAGTGGATAGGAGAGTAATTACAATTTAATTTACAATTGATAAATAAAACAATAAAGAGTGAGTGACGGGACAGAGCCCTGAGGAACACCATTATTAATAGCTTTAGGAGAATAACAGTGGCCAACCGCAGCTATAGATCGGCCAGAAAGGAAATTGGATGTGAAGGCATAGAAAGGAGAATAGAAATCGAGGGAAGGCAGTTGTGAAATGAGAGATTTGTGCCAAAAGCTTTAGATATGTCTGAGGCAACAGCAAAGGTTTTACCGAAATGCCGAAAGAAGGATGACCAAAAGTCAGAGAGCTGTGCAAAAAAATCGCCAGCAAAGCGTCCCTTATGGAACTGACGATCGGAAAGAAGATTGTGAGAAGAGGTGTTTAAGAATTTTCCTATTAAGGATAGATTCAGAAACTTTCGAAAGACAAGAAATCAAAGCAATTCGATGATAGTTGGAGGGTTAAGAGTGGTAACCCTTCTTTGGGACAGGCTGAATGAACTTGAACTTCCAGCAGGAAGGAAAGTACTAGATGAAAAACAAATACGAAAGAGTATGCCAAGGCAGACTCGTTCGTCTTTGTATATATACGGTATATATATATATCAGGGATGGGGTCAAATACATATAAGCAAATACAAATATACTCCTACAGGGAATATCAAATACAAATACAAATATTTCAGTTTATGAATTATCAAATACAAATACAAATACAAATATTTCAGTTTATGAATTATCAAATACAAATACAAATACGCACCAACAACACTTCTCACCATTCTGGACCACGAATGATTTGTCAGCTTTTTAAACTATACAGAGTTCAGCATGTTTAGACAAGTGTAATATGTCGTGCATATGTCATTTATACGTTCTAAACAATAAATGTACAATATATATATCACTCAAACCCGCAAAGAAAACATTATAAAACAGTTTTTAAAAAGGCTAATTAATTTCGGCCGGTCACAACCAAGCCCTTTTCAAAGCCATAAACTAGTTAAAATGTCTAAAAATGTTATAAAAGTTCCGTCCCGCAGAAGCGCTGAAGTTAAAATGACTGTGTTAAGGCATAATCATGGACAGAGAGATGGTGACTGTCGTACATCTGGCAGTTGGAAAAGGCCAAAAATTGCCTAGATTTCAAACATTCAAGATAAGAAATCAAAGTAAAAATCAATCCTGTACATCTGGCAGACGGTCACGACCCGAAATTGCGTTAAAATATTTTAAAATGTTAAAAATAAAGCTATCCATACTGTAGGAGAGCTTAGTATTTGAAATGGTGTTTTCTCCTAAAATATAAAATGCCTCGTATATTTTTCTTTGTTCCTGGTCCCTGACCTTTCATGATTCGTTTAGAATCCTGGAAGTTAAAAATATGATTATGATGTTTTCTATGCTGAACCAAGCTACTATACTGT
Source organism: Bathynomus jamesi (assembly GCA_023014485.1). NCBI lineage: Eukaryota > Metazoa > Arthropoda > Malacostraca > Isopoda > Cirolanidae > Bathynomus > Bathynomus jamesi. The sequence goes on from JAJOZX010000446.1 coordinate 800,897, forward strand.
AGGTATTACCCGATCTCAGGTCATGTTTGTGGGAATTAATCCTTCTCTGAAAATTAATTGTCTCTCCAATGTATTTCTGAGGGCAGCCTCCACATGGGATTTCATAAACTACGCTAGAATTATTGGAGGCTTTTGCAATAGGATGACGGATGAACGAAGACAATTTATTTGGCACAGCGGAGACCAACTTAATCTGCTGTGGCAAGAGTGAGGAAAGCCTTTTGTTAACCTCAAAGGGCACTTTAAGGAATGAAACGTCTTTATCCTTGTTCCTAGTTTTGGGAGAAGAGAAAGATCTCCTAGCTGCGAAATAAGTTTTATCAATGAACAATTTGGAATAACCCAAACCTATAATATATTTTAAATATGTAAAACTTCATCGTCAAGATAAATGGGGTCACAAATCCTTAAAGCTTTCAAAAGGAGACCCGAAATAACGCCGTTTTTAGTACAGAGAGAATGATTGGAAAAAGCAAGAATGTAGCAGTCTGAATGCGTACGCTTTCTAAATACTTTGAAAGAAGGTCTTTGGTTGGGATCTCTTAAAATAAAAACAGCCATAAACGAGAGAGATCCACGAATCTCAATTTCGTACGTAAAGTGTATTGAAGGTACGAAACTGTTAAGAAATCCCACCAGCTCATCTAAATCCACATGAGATTCCAAAATAACACACGTATCATCAAAGTAACGGAACCAATTGATCCTCGGCACCAAAGATTCTGGCAAAAAATTAACTTCAAAAAATTCCATGAAAATGTTAGCTACAATTGGAGAGAGCGAGGAGCCCATCGGTAAACCTGTCTTTTGTCTAAAAAATGACCCTTTGAAAGAAAAGTAGTTATGTTTCGAGAAAAGTCTAACAAGCTCCAAAATAATTCTCCCTCTCTCTGTCTCTCTCTCTCTCTCTCTCTCTCTCTCCCATGGGCCAGACCAGTTCCTCCCCAGAGTGTTGCGGGAGGTGCGCGACCAGGAGGCTCCCCACCTGGCTACAGTCTTCAATAAATCGTTGGAGACGGGCCAGGTGCCTGGTGACTGGAGGGAAGCCAACGTCATCTCTATCTTTAAGAAAGGGGATCACGAAAGACCAGGGAACTATCGTCCCATTAGTCTCACTTAGGTTGTAGGTAAATTATTAGAGGCGATAATAGCGGATAAGATCGTAGACAATTTTCATTCATACAAGCTGCTTGGGGACTCCCATTATGGGTTTAGACGGCATAGGTCAACAACTTGCTCGATTTTTTCCACGTCATGTGGAGTGAGTGTGATAAGAGTAGGGCTATTGATACACTTTATCTCGACTTTCAGAAAGCATTTGACAAGGTACCTCACCTCCGGCTAATGGCCAAAGTGCGCGCGCTGGGTATTGGTGGGGAAGTAGGTAGGTGGATTGAAAACTGGTTGAAGAATAGGCGGCAGAGGGTTGTAATTAAAGGAGCTAATTCGGGTTGGGCCTCGATCACTAGCGGGGTTCCTCAGGGTTCCGTTTTGGGGCCACTGTTGTTGATCATTTACATAAATGATATCGACGCTGACTTCGTCAGTCGGATCGCCAAATTCGCTGATGACACCAAGCTTGGGGCCAATGTTTGGACGTCCGAGGCAATCGAGCAACTGCGTGCGGACCTAGGTAGGATAGGAGAGTGGTCCGAAAAATGGCAAATGCCGTTTAACTTGAGCAAATGCAAGTGATGCACATTGCCTACGCCAATCCCAAGTCGGACTACTCCATGTAGAGGTAGAAAAGAAAGGTAGAAAAGAAAGCCCAAAAGCTGTTGGGTTATATTAGGAGGCAATTTCGTTTTCGGAACAAGAAGATTGTGCTCTCTCTGTACAATTCTCTGGTTCGGCGCACCTGGAGTATGCTGTGCAGTTCTGGTCGCCCACCCTCAGGAAAGATATTGAGAGGCTACAGCGAGTCCAGGCGAGGGCCAAAAAGTTAATCCCTTCCGTTAGGCATATGGGCTACAATCGACGCTTACGCGCACTGAATTTGTTTTCGCTGGAAACTCGGAGGCTGCGCGGTCAACTCATCGAGGTTTTGAAGTTCTTACGCGTGTTCAACAATGTCCATTTTAGAAGCATGTTTAGTTTAAATGATAACCCAACTCGCAACAATGGTTGGAATTTGGATTTGAAACGGTTTAGGACTAGTGTGTGTGGGAATTACTTTACGTATAAGATCTGTGACACGTGGAACAGGTTACCTTCAGAAGTTGTGAACAGTTCCTCTGTGGATCATTTCAAGAAAGGTTAGACCAAATCTTGCACACTATTTGAGGGTTCAGAAAATCTTCCCTGGCACCCGTTGCCATTGGCACCTCCTCGGTATGGGCCGCAAGGCCTTTTGAGGTACTTATTTTCCTTGTAACTCCTTGTAACTTTCTCTCTCTCTATTTCTCTCTCTCTCTCCATCAGAGACCCACGTGGAATGCACGGAACCGCGACGTAAATTGAAGGGAAGGGAGAGCACGAAGAAGGGGCCGATAGAGAAGGGTGGGAAACGGCTGATAAAGAAAAAGGGTGGGAAGGGGCCGATAAACGAAAAGGGTGGGAAAGGGATTACTGATGGCCCAATGAAACCGAAGGATGTACCTGCCGGTCGGGGTGGGGAGGGTGGTGTAAGTGCAGCTGAGTCTATGGGTGGCGACGGGTATCGAAAGGTATTCGGCAAGAAGGCTGCAAAGCCGAAACCTGAGACCCCGGTTGCCTCTGTCAAGACCTCCAACCGCTGTAGTCTCCTCTGTGCGAAGGAGGAAGACACCGTTTTGATTGGGGACTCGCAGAACAGGGGCCAGGAGACGTACTTTGCTTCTGCAAACCGGGACAGGAGGAAGGTAAGGTGCTTACCCGGGAGGGGAACGGCGCACTTAAGGAAGGAGTTAGAGAAGCTGCGCGTGGCTAGTCGGAGGACTACGATCGTTGTCCACGCTGGTGGCAACGACCTGTTCCTCAAAGGAGGTCGGGTAGGTTCGACAGAAGGGATCATCACCGAGATCATGCCTCTTTCGGATGATCTAAAACTTAAAACAGACAGGGGAATGTTGATGGGTATTTTACCGCGGATGATTGCCAGTGACCATGCGCTCAGTTAGGTCATTGGCATGAACGAGAGGGTGCAAGACTTGTGCGTCCCACTGGGCGTGAGGTTTGTTGACCTGCTCGACACGTTTTCGGGTTCTCTCTCTCTCTCTCTCTCTCTCTCTCTCTCTCCTTTTCTCTATCTATCCGTCCTGCGTATGCGCAGTGTCGACTATCGTAGAAATTTCTAAACGCCTACATAGGTATCACTTCCCAATCAGGAAGTCAGCGAGCTTGTAATTGGTGTACAGCTATTCGTCACTCGAAATGGGGCAGCGCAGTCACATATAAAAATGGGGCATTTTCAGCTCGGGATCATATTAGCTGATATTTTGCCCGTGAATAACCACGCATTACTTGCCGTCATGGACACTGGTGCATAGTGTAGTGTACGTTCCCCTACGTTATCCTACTGTAGTTTGCGTTCCCCAACTTTGTCCGCGTATACCTAATCAAATAAAACGTTAAAACTAACGAAAATATTACAACTTAACCTAACCAATATATATTGACGATTGTTTAGGTTAAATCGTAATACTTTCGTTAGTGTTAACGTTTTATTTAATGGATTCATGTAAAAAATGTCTTCTAAAGTTCCTAGTGTAGTTTACGTTCCCCAACTTTGAACTAGTGTAGTTTGTGTCCTCTTTTGCGTCAGGGGACGTAAACTACTCTTGTCCAATAATTTTTTAAAAAATTGTAAATTCGTTCCCACGCGCCATATGCAAGAGAAATGAAAGGCAGTACATGCCGCAAGTATTGCTATAGTAGCCCTGTAATTGGTAAGGACTCCACACAATTTCGGGAATGTGCAATTGCTCGAGAAATTTTAAAATAATAGCCTCATTCCGAGGATGAACCCCAGTGAGTTAAAATAGTACATTCGGTCCCTATTTTTTAGATAGACGGCGATCCAATGATGCCCTTCACCTCCGCTAACATCCGTATTTAGAATAAGAGCGCTGCAATGTCTTGTAGCTGGGAGCTTCAGCGTTTCGTTCTTCGCAAACACACCTGTAAATTTGGAGCGTGTGATTCGGTCACTATTCATTACTCTCTGGAGTGTATTCGCATCCATTTTAAAAGTCTGTGATTATACCTCTAAACCTATCGATCTCTGTTAGGGATTGTGATTCGAGGTATACTAGTACACTAATAGGCGCGTCTAGCGGCTTGGCGAATTCCAATCTGACTGAGATGTTTCGACTCAGCTGTGGACTTAGCGTGTTTACACTAGTAGATAAGTCAGGGGTGATGTCAAGTGGGTAAAGGTTAACTTGTTCGATGAATTTCTTCTGCGTTACGCCAATTCCTAGCTCATTGCAAGTACCAGCAATATGTGCAAGATTACTATAAGCTCTCGAACAAAGCGGGAACACGGATTCTGTTGAATAATCCGTTTCTATTGTTCCCCCTAAGGCGACTCCTTTGACGTATAGGGTTATATTTTTAAGGCCGAAATTTTCAAAATTAAAGGCGTTCTTTTTATATTTGCCATTCACAGAAACGTGTTCCTGCATTCCAATTAATAACCTTTTAAGTAGAAACCCCAGGGCAACGTTTTTTGTTTGCTTCGATGCCAGCTGTTCTGGCACCGTGTACAGTTTGATCTGTACTCTGTTAATTGGGTATTTTACTATGGCGTGTAGTAAATTTTTTTGAAATTTCTAGTTATTTAGCAGAGCTTAATTTCACTTGGTACACGAGATATGTTTCCATAACATGAATCACCACTGACTTTGCGCTCTCTTTTTGGTCAGCCCCCAGATTTAAACAAATCTCAAGATTCGTAAGAGTGAGCTTTATTTTCGTATCGACCCCCATTCACAAGCAGCTTCTCCTGGAATGTGAAGTCTGTGTGTAGGCGTCCGAAGCTTTCATATATCTTCTTTTTAGAATTTTAAAAATTGTCCTTTATAGCAGCCGAGATGTTGAACTGGTTTAAATACACATCACACTGGCTGAATATGGAGTACAGAAAGTTTGTTTCTGGAAATACAACGTATTTGTCTTCGCAATCAGTTCCATCTGAATGCGCTATACGTAGTTTAGCGTACATCTGCAGTTCTGCACGCAGCTTGAATAAAAAAAGGTAAGGGCCTGAGCTGGGGATCACGGATTTTATAGAGGCACTCGGGGAGCTAATGGTGTTTAACGGATTAATTGTAATAAAGTCATTGTGCTCAATAGAAACTTGAGTTGGGAGCATGCCAAAGAGGGGTAGGTCCGATTTACAGCATTGGGAACTACACGGATAGATGAAACGTGCCATGATGAGTTAGAAATTGTGGCACCTATCTCGGCAAGTAGTAAACAGCCTATGATTCATGAGGGCAATGTCTTTAGCTTATATCAGTTAAAAAAATTATCAACCGTGGTTTCAATCGTTTAGAAAACCTTTTTTGATGCCCTTTTACATTTAACACCACGTGCTGGTAACCCCTTCTTCTTCTTCCGGACAGCCCTCTTCTTCTTCCCACCACCATGCATTTTTCTCTTTGCAGCTTTGATGATTTCGTCCCGTGTACACTGTAAGTGCTTTTTATAGAGCTTTTTTAGGCTTAGCCCCCGACATAATGTCTTCTACCGTGTTAAGACCTGATTGTAACGCTTTCCTTCCGAGATATCTGGCACCCCTCTTCAGCAAGGGGACAGCCGTACGCAGTATGGTTGAAAAAATGGATCCAAGTCCACTCCCGCGCTGGTATCTCACCCCTCGATAGACTGTGAAAGGCCTTCGGGTCATCATAGCACAGTGCGACGAAAGTGCAGCTTCACTGTTAAGCCCCCGTCACCGAATTGGAAACTTTTCCCCTCAATCGTTCTTATATATATTCACATATTGGTTGATAGATTAGTTGCGACAATGACATAGTGAGTTTTGTCATATGTAATGCTCAAGCTCCTTCTTCTATGATTGGGAATGTGAGCGATACGCAGCAGGTGCGTCTGGGTATCCCCAAGAAACTGATGTTCCACGATATTGCTGTAAATATAGCACATGTCTGGAGCAGGGTAACCAGCGTTCAACTTCTCCAATCTCAGCGGATAAATTAGGCTGCACAAGTCATGTTGTGTTTCGTGAAAGTTATCTCTTTGGAAGGCTGCACCATATCGGCCCTCGGCTATAATTTTGAACAACTCTTTGTCTTTAATATTTCTACTAGTCGTTGAGTTGAACATCAACGTATGGACCGGCGTGCCTAGGTTTACGACTTCAAAAACTAAATCGGCGGTTAGGTATGACTTTTGAAGACACTTTTTAAACCTCACACAATATCCGAAGCTGTGAGGTTTGTCATATGTAATGCTCAAGCTCCTTCCTCTATGATTGGGAATGTGAGCGATACGCAGCAGGTGCGTCTGGGTATCCACAACAAACTGATGTTCCACGATATTGCTGTAAATATAGCACATGTCTGGAGCAGGGTAACCAGCGTTCAACTTCTCCAATCTCAGCTGATAAATTAGGCTGCACAAGTCATGTTGTGTTTCGGGAAAGTTATCTCTTTGGAAGGCTGCACCATATCGGCCCTCGGCTATAATTTTGAACAACTCTTTGTCTTTAATATTTCTACTAGTCGTTGAGTTGAACATCAACGTATGGACCGGCGTGCCTAGGTTTACGACTTCAAAAACTAAATCGGCGGTTAGGTATGACTTTTGAAGACACTTTTTAAACTCACACAATATCCGAAGCTGTGAGGTTTGTCATATGTAATGCTCAAGCTCCTTCTCTATGATTGGGAATGTGAGCGATACGCAGCAGGTGCGTCTGGGTATCCCCAACAACTGATGTTCCACGATTGCTGTAAATATAGCACATGTCTGGAGCAGGGTAACCAGCGTTCAACTTCTCTAATCTCAGCTGATAAATTAGGCTGCACAAGTCATGTTGTGTTTCGGGAAAGGTATCTCTTTGGAAGGCTGCACCATATCGGCCCTCGGCTATAATTTTGAACAACTCTTTGTCTTTAATATTTCTACTAGTCGTTGAGTGAACATGAACGTAGGACCGGCGTGCCTAGGTTTACGACTTCAAAACTAAATCGGCGGTTAGGTATGACTTTTGAAGACACTTTTTAAACCTCACACAATATCCGAAGCTGTGAGGTTTGTCATATGTAATGCTCAAGCTCCTTCCTCTATGATTGGGAATGTGAGCGATACGCAGCAGGTGCGTCTGGGTATCCCCAACAAACTGATGTTCCACGATATTGCTGTAAATATAGCACATGTCTGGAGCAGGTAACCAGCGTTCAACTTCTCCAATCTCAGCGGATAATTAGGCTGCACAAGTCATGTTGTGTTTCGGGAAAGGATCTCTTTGGAAGGCTGCACCATATCGGCCCTCGGCTATAATTTTGAACAACTCTTTGTCTTTAATATTTTCTACTAGTCGTTGAGTTGAACATCAACGTATGGACCGGCGTGCCTAGGTTTACGACTTCAAAAAACTAAATCGGCGGTTAGGTATGACTTTTGAAGACACTTTTTAAACCTCACACAATATCCGAAGCTGTGTCATAATGGTGGCCCTAGTGTTACTTTTGTACTATAGTACTGTGTCTCACCGAACAAGATTGATCGCATAGAATCATTTAAGGTTTATGCCTAATTTTTCACACTCGTCAAATCTTCTAAGAACCAGAAAAAGTCCTGTTCCGTTTTCAATACTTAAAACTTGGTAGCCAACTGAAATTTGCAAAGTCCAACCTCATATGATTCACGACCCAATCCTATGGGGCCATGAAAACCTCACCTGTATCAGTCCACTGTATAGAGGTCCTCACTCAATAGATTATAAAGACTTAAGCCTTTATTCCTCAATGTATGTGGGAGACTGCTTTTTAATACATGCTCGATATGTTATGGGGTCGAACCGTTATTCTTTGACTGGTCATCTCTAGCCGCGACCACAGGTCCTATGCCTCCATGTTCAGCGTCGTCTGTGCTGTGACTAATAATTATGGGAACCTCTGTAGGATTCTTTAATTTTCGTACTCATGAAGAAATTCCTGCAGAGCTTCTTGGTATGATTCTTTTCTCATCAGATAACTTTTCACTGTTTAATTGGTATAACATTTCGATTTCCATTCTTTTAAGCCTGCGTTTACAGGGTTCTAGAACCGTATCTGGACTCTGAGCTTTGTGGTGAAGCATACACTTCGTGTGGAATCACGACTACTTTCTTCATTATATTAATACAGTCAGTAAAGGCCCCAAAACTGAAAATAAGATGGGCAGGAATGAACCCCCTCTTTGTACAATAATTCGTTTTTCTTCCCGCAGTCTGACATTTACGAGCTAGAGTGCATATTATGTTCTTGTAACGGCGTAGGCGAGCCTTTGAGGGGGTTTCATTGGTACATTACATTTTATAACGTTAAGACAGATTTCAAAGATGCATTTTAAAAAGTCGGAATCAATATTTTTAACAAATATTCTGCTACAAACCCAGGGCATTCGATGAGAGATTTTTATTAATTCATGGTATTTATTTAGCCTCTATGTCATTCTGGAATATACAACGTCTCAGGCTCGTTTGGGAATATATTCGTTCTTAGAGCACCCTAAACGTGTTTAGCGGATAAAGGTCACAAAGCAAATATCCATAACGTTGGCTTGTAGCTTCTTTATAAACTTCCAAAAAATCCTTACGCTGATTTGAGAATATTTGATTGGCTAACACACCAATTATGACACATCTCTACGTTTGCGAATATGACTAGATATTGTGTATTTAACGACACATCGCGAATGTATCTATTTTTGAAAAATAGATTATGGTTGATGAAGAATACGCTTATGTTAAAATGGTGGGAGAAAACTGTAAATGTCTCGGCAAACGTTTTATCCATTTCTAACATGAGATCGTCAATTACAATGACTGTACATATGTTCATTTCCCTTTAACGAATTAACGTGGAACAAAATATCATCTTGGTACTCGCTGAATACTGACTGGTATGTCGAATAGCACCATATGACTTAATGCACAAATTCTGAGAACATCTCCCCCTTATCTTTAATGATTTTAAGCATAAACACAGTGGATGTGCTCGTGAACCTGAATTTTTCTACAGAATCCATCTCTAACACGTCACATTCTTAAGTGTAACATTTACAAAATATAATACCATTTTAAGTGATGTTCCTTATATTCTATTCTTGTTTTTCCTCTTCTTCCTCAGAACCGTGAATGAGGATGAGGTACAGCATCATGTCCCCATCATCGATATTACAGACGATTCCGATAACAGTGTAGTTGTGGCTACTGGCTCCACACCCGCTAGTGAACCCCTCCAACGCCAGCTGTAGCTCTCCCACGAGACAATTCAAAGCGGAGGCATGATGATGAATCGCCTTCCACGTCAGGTATAAAGCATGCCAGGAGTGCACCGGTTGTTAGGCCCCCAGTAATAGAGCCCCAGCACTCTACGTCCTCCCACACTAGCTTCTTCCTCAAATAAAAATGCGCTCCCTTATCCCTGTTCAATTCCTGACGTATCCTCCAAAGCAGCAGCTTCTCGTTCTGTAGTGGATGGTATAACATTCAAGCTGGTGCGCATCGCCACCCCCACCCACCCCAGCCCTGAGTAGAATTCTGTACTTAGTCAGGGTTGGCACTGGAGCAATGTATAGCAATAGTGTTGAACACGGACTGCGACAAGTAGTTGAACGTATTGTGGAGTTTCCCTTCAGAACAACGACGGTCGTGAAGTCAGGACGAGGTTGTCCTTTGGGTGCGGGTCAGATGACGCGGATATAGATGAATTTTGGGTAGTAATACCACAGGCGTTTGGCTGCTGTAGGTATAGAATATATTTTGGGGCGTATAATGCAGGCCTCTCAAAGTAGTACAATCTTCAACATGGACAGCTTAACGATAAATACTGACCGGGTATTCCGTGTTGCGGGACATGCGGCCACAACTTATACTCATAACTTCAATTCGCAGGCTATTTACAGAAGGCATATAAACACCGAGCGGGGTAGCGGCTTTATAGCAGTAGTCTTAGCTCATATGTTTACTGTACTAAACACTAGGTCAAAAATATTTGGCTGCCGACGGTTGTGCAGAGTGCCCGTAAACTGGCAGCAGATTGAAGATCGAGTTTGACTGTAATATCAGTCCTGAAGAACTGAGAACGGTAGAATAGGAAGTGAATATTCGTATAGTTGTATTTGGGATGGATGATCGTCTTAGGACTGTGTATGTTTTTAAAATCAGTGTGAGAGGCCGTACAAGACCCCTACTTATTTTAGGGCTGTCAGGGACAACGTATATCCCATCCGTAATATAAGAGACCTTTATGCTAAGTCAATTGACACTTGCAGGAAAATGAGAATCTGTTTATTTATAACTGATTACAACTTAAAGTAAATATATAACACTGGCCAACAATTATTTTTCATCAGATATAATTATGGGTGGCCTAGATAGTTGGGACGCTGAGTCCAAATCTGTTTTCGGTTTTCTTTAGCATGTCTAGTTTTCGAGATGAGACCGATCATAATATATTAATATATATATATATATATATATATAAATAAATAATATTATATATACTGTAGAATATATAATATGCGTCCTTTATATCATATAATGATATGTAATACGCATAAACTATATATAATATAATATATAATACTATATATACAATATATAATATGCGGCCTTTATACATGTAGCGGAGTAGTTTGTCTTTGCTGCTTAGGTATAGGTTTTTCTTTACCGTTTCTGTGCCCTCATGTATGGTATTTTGTCGTTTCAACTTAGGCTTTCCGCAGGTTGTCTTGTGGTATTTTAGGTGAGAGTAGTTGCTGGCCACAAATTTGCAAACGTTGCATATGTACACCCTTTTATTCTTTGGCGTAATAGTCAAATGTCTAGTTGTGTTTGTGTTTTGGTGTGTTTTGTATCGCCCATTACACATTTTTTTTTTAGGTGATTTACATCAACCCACTCATCGATTATTACACTGGTATGCATCAATTTTGCTGTCAAGGGTTTTGCAAGTGATTCTTATAGAGATTTTCCTGCTGATTTCGAATCTGCAATCCGTTTTTCTCAAGCAGCTCAGGTTATCCGGCTATAGCCTCATAAGTAAAATAGAATTTTTCGTGAGTTAGTCAAAGCGGAATTGGAACAGTAACATCTATCATCACTTGTTTCACTTGTATAATATCTTTTTTTACTTTTCAGGCATATAGATAAAATATTTCATAATGAATAGAGCGTGTAAAAATGATCCCAATAGATTCTGCTACATATGTGGGACGGTTACCATGCCAAATAATCAGTCCCAAATCACTAAATTCGTGAAGACAATGTATAGAGCATACTTTGGAATTAAGCTAGGGGACCAGGACAAAAATTTCGCCCCTCATATGTGCTGCAAGACGTGCATTGAAAATTTGAGAAGATGGAGCAAAGGCAGAGCGAAATCTTTGCCTTTTGGAATTCCCATGATTTGGAGAGAAGGAAAGGATCACGTGACAGATTGCTATTTCTGCATGACAAACCTCCACGGAGGGCTTATAAATTTATTTTCTTAAATATTTCGAAATCCTCGTATGAAACTTGACATAATATTCACCATAAGTAATATTCACCATATATAGCATAATATTCACCATAATGGTAATCATACATTTACATATACATATTGTTATAGAAAATACATTTACACATACATATTGTTATACAAGTTACATTACATATACAATGATTGTATATTTTCTTTCTTTTCATTCATATTGTCCCCGAAGGGACAATATGAATAAAAAGAAAGAAAATATACAGACTACATCGACCTATTTCATATCTTACAGACCGCAGCCTTCCCTCACGAGCCGCCACTGTCTGAATGCTTCTTCTATTTCATATGCAAGTTTTATATCCATGTTTCTGTGTTTCTATTTCAGGAGTTAACAAGAAGAATAAACACATTGTTGTATACCCTGACATTCCTTCTGCTATGAGACCTGTACCCCATGGTCCTGGAATTCCAATACCCGACCAACCTCAAACCCTGGACTTCGATGATTCTGATGATGAATCAATAACCAATGCCAATGACCAGTCCCAGTCGTATATACCTCAAATTACCGCTTCAAATGAGCCGACGCCTCTCAACCAGGCCAAACTTAATGATCTTACCAGGGATTTAGGACTTTCCAAATTAGCTGCCGAGATCTTGGGCTCACGACTTCGAGACGACAACTTGCTGGCTCCGGGAACAACATTCTCCTGGTATAGGAAACGAGAGGAAGAATTCCGCAAGTTTTTACAGTGCACGAAAATACCTCTCTTAGTGTACTGCTGCAATGTTGAGGGGCTAATCGAATCCTTGGGCCTGCCCTATAACGCACCAGAATGGAGGCTATTTATAGACTCGTCTAAACGAAGTTTGAAAGCAGTACTTCTCAACATTGGGAATAGGGTTGCATCAGTCCTTGTAGCACATTCCGTACAACTTACTGAGAGCTACAATAACATGAAAATTTTACTGGATGCTCTCGTATACGACCAACATAACGGAGGATCTGTGGAGATTTGAAGGTAATACTAATATCATAAGTAAACTATTGCTATGACTATGTTGTTTTCCAAAGGTTATTTGAGAGGTATAAGAACACTTAACTTCCCCACAGAAGTGATACAGTCCAATGCATAGATTTTTTTATCTGATAGAACAAATTCTTTAAATATTTTTATTTTTTTTCAGATTGTGGCATTTGTATTGGGAATGCAAGGGGGATACACGAAATACCCATGTTCCTCTGAAAATGGGATAGCCGAGCGGATGAGAAGCACTATGCACAGCGTGAATGGGCATCCAGAGAGAATTTTGAACCTGGGTCGCATAATGTCGTTTCAGTGCCCCTTGTACCACCAACAAAAATTTTGCTCCCACCACTTCATATTAAGCTGGGCTTGATGAAAAATTTCATCAAATCAATGAATAAGGAGGGTTCAGCATTCCGATATCTCGAGAGTAAATTTCCTCATATATCTGATGCTAAACTAAATGCTGGGGTTTTTGATGGTCCTCAAATTCGAACTTTGATCAATGATACTCAGTTCGAAAACGCAATGACTCCAACTGAGAAGAATGCCTGGCAGGCATTCAAATCAGTTGTCACTGATTTTCTTGGCAAGCGTAGAAGTCCAGAATACGAGTCCGTGTCGAAAACTTGATGGAAGCTTTCAAAGCTCATGGGTCGCGCATGTCCATAAAAATGCACTTTTTGTCGTCCCACTTGGACTATTTTCCTGAAAATTGCGGGGATTATAGTGAGGAACAGGGTGAACGATTTCACCAAGATATCAAAATAATGGAAGAGAGGTACCAGGGAAACTGGGATATCAATATGCTGGCGGACTATTGCTGGTGTTTGAAGCGAGACGTGCCCGAAGAGAAAAAACACAGACGGAAAGCCAAAAAAACTTCATTCCTTCCTCAATAAACTTTTACCATATTCATTGTATGAATAAAAGTATTTATTCACACAATTTTCATTTTTCACGAGTGTTCTTATAATATTACTCGTATCTACAGTGTTTAAGCTAAAAAAATCAATAATTTGGGGATAAAATTGGACTTATAATAAATGGCCAATAGAGAAAAATCCTGACCTAATTGAGGAAAACGAATGTCATTTTCGAATCAGCATGGTCGAATTATATAATATGTGTTGAAAAAACCTGACCTGATTGAGGAAAACCAATGTCATTTTCGAATTCAGCATGGTCGAATTATATAATAGGAGTTGAAAAAACCCTCACAGCAGATAAAAAAATTTCATATGCATACCAGTGTTATGCCTCGAAAGTGTAAAAATCACCCCAATAATTTCTGTTACGTGTGAGGCTCCTTCGCGACTAAATCACAACGGCGTACAATCATGATGGATCTTCGGGAAACTTACCGGTTATTCTTCGGCTGTCCACTAGGCGACCAAGATAAGGCGTGGGTGCCACATGTTATCTGTACCGCTTGTTCGAATGGATTACGTGACTGGTTGAACCAAAAGAAAAAGTCGATGCCGTTCGCTCTATCCATGATATAGAGGGAGCCGAGACACCATCATGGCGATTGTTACTTTTGCAATGTTAACATAAATGGATACTCCGTGATAAAGAAGCATAACATCATTTATCAGAACATACACTCCGCGATCAGACCGATCCCTCACGATGACACGATGCCGATTCCGGTATCTCCACAGCATGGACCGATTCTTAGAAGACGAAAAGGAATCCGACGAAGGTGCGATTGGCGGAGATGCGGGATCGTCGGCCGATCTCGACTACACATCTGACGAAGAGCAATCGGAGCAGGAGAGGCTTACCAAAACGAGTTGAATGACCTCATTAGAGACCTAGCCCTCTCCAAAGAGAAATCAGAACTTCTCTCTTCGAGGCTCAAGCAGAAACACTTACTGAGACGAACGCCGAGGTGTCACTATCGAAAACGAAACCATGATTTGGCGACATTCTTTACAGGACGGTCCGCTCTGCTATTGCCATGATATCAGTGACTTTTCGAGAACTTGTCACAGGTACGCACACCAACTGAGTGGCGCCTCTTCATTGATTCCTCACAGCGAAGCTTGAAAGCGGTTCTCTGAATAACGGGAACTTAAAGCCGTCCATCCCGATCGCCCACTCCGTTCATCTAAAGGAGACGTACGATAACATGAATATACTACTCGAAGCAATCCAATACAGCACTCATCAATGCAATATCTGTGGTGATCTCAAAGTCATTGGTATGTTAATGGGCATGCAAGGAGGGTTCACGAAATACTGTTATTTCCTATGCCTATGGGACAGCCGTGCTTCCGCGGATCATTACATCAGACGTGACTGGCATTGAAAAGCACATACGAGCCAGGATCGGGCAGTGTCCAGTGTGTTCCTTTAGTGATCCAAGAAGATTTTCCTACCACCTCTCCACATTAAACTCGGCTTAATGAAAAATTCTGTGAAAGCGATGGGTAAGGCGAATTCGAGAGGGTTTTGATACCTTTTTGAGAAATTGCAAACATCAGTGCTGCAAAATTGAAGGAGGGAATCTTTGTGGGGCAACAAATCAGGGAAGTTCTGCAGGATGAAGGTTTGAAGAAAGCCTCAATGCCTTAGGACTAAAAGCATGGCAGGCTTTCAAATGAATTTGTGGAAAATCTGGGTAACCGCAAGTCTCGCGCATACAAAGATGGAGTTCAGAAACTGCTCGATACATATCAAGAAATGGGCTGTCGCATGTCCTTGAAAATACATTTTTTTACATTCGCATCTAGATTTCTTTCCCGAAAACTTTGGCGCGGTGAGTGACGAACAGGAGGAACGCTTCCATCAAGACATCCAGTCAATGGAAAATGCTACCAAGGTTTTCTGGAACGAAAGTATGCTGGCAGACTACTGCTGACGTTGTACCGCGACGATCCGGATAAGGTTTACAAAAGAAAATCGTACTCGCAACATTATTAGGTTTGTGTACGTTTCTTTTATGAATAAAGTTGTACTTTTACGATAAAATGTGCTGAAATTACCATCAGTCATATTTCGATAACTGGATGTGTTAGAGGAAAACCGGAAAAAATTTGGAATCGGCTTACAAAAATGGTCTAGAAAAGTGTGTATACAACTTTGATGAGAGAAAAAGTTGGATTTTGTCAACCAGTGTAATTGGGGAA
Source organism: Bathynomus jamesi (assembly GCA_023014485.1). Taxonomy (NCBI): domain Eukaryota; kingdom Metazoa; phylum Arthropoda; class Malacostraca; order Isopoda; family Cirolanidae; genus Bathynomus; species Bathynomus jamesi. The sequence goes on from JAJOZX010000446.1 coordinate 816,689, forward strand.
AGTTTGAGCACAAATGCGACGAAATTGGGAATTCCTCGGAGAATTGACTGATGATATCAAGGATGAGCATGGTGATAGTGCATACGCTGATTCTTTTGTACCAACAGGTCCAAAAACTTATGGGGTATGGGTGAGGGTGGGGGAGGATGTGAGATATACCGTGAAGGCGAAAGGCATCACGCTTAACCATGCGAACCGACAGATCGTTAACTTTGACTCGTTGAAGGAGCTAGTGAGCTTAGAAGATGAGGGTGACCAACCAACCCAACACGAAAGTGTGTCGTAACACATATAGGAAACGTTACCGGGTGCCTAGCACCTACGATACCGTACCCTTTGGGTACCATAGCCCTTGAATGTTTTGTTATATATATATATATATATATATATATATATATATGTGTGTGTGTGTGTGTGTGTGTGTGTGTGTGTGTGTGTGAGTGTCTATTTACTTGTTAACGATATGTTTATTTATTTATTATGCGTACTTGAATATATTCTATGAATTAGAGACTAATTATTTGTTCATATGTTTATTTATTTAAAATAAATTACGTTTCAATTAGCGTTCCATTTTCTCCTTCGTGTGTGTGTGTGTTTGTGTGTGTGTGTGTGCAGGAAAAGCTAAGCACCGCCCACTCTGTGGCCGGTCAAAAGGGTCACGTGACTCCGGTCACTAGCTGATCATATCTGTCTTGCTTGCTCAGTTGACCTTTACAAGCCCTAGATCTCAGATGTGTATTTTGAATTCTCGCGTAGACGGAAAAAGTAATGGCTACATTTGATATTCATAAAGTGTTATTCGATAAAGTCTACAGATGTGGTGAACACTCAAAGAATCCCGAGTCCTCCCTCCTTTGAGGCTTTTAAGGCCATATTGAGCCGAGCGAAGCGTGAGGAGCAGGAGGCCCAAATAATCTACTGTTATTCTGACGAGAGCATTGCATTGCGGGCTTTCGTGGGTCAAACGATATGATGGACTACGTCGTAGGACTAAACTGTGTAAAGGCCATAATACACCGCAAAGTGAAAGAAGCATGACGTGCAGAAGAGAAGCAATGGGTATAGTAGTGATTCTTGCTGACGAATTGTGTGACAAGCGGTATTATGTCATGTTGCATCACACGGAGTACGCATACACTGTGTCTGAGAATGTAAATCTTGTTATCATGGACAGTCTAAAATATTTTTATCATTACGTACATAAATATCATGATGAGGTTTGCAGAGGAGTTGTGGCTAAAGGCCTGTTTGAATTTGTAATAGAGTTTAGGGATGAGTATTGCTTGGTAAGCAAAAAGGACAGATATGGACACATGTTTCTCTCAAATAGAGCACCGGAGTGTTAGTAAAATGTATGTAGTTTGAAAAAATACAGTGTTGAATACCCCTGAACGATGCTGTATGGTTTCGATAAAACATTAAAGCCGTTATTAATTCTTGTAACAGAAAAGTTCTGATTGCCCGACATAATGGGATACAAGTATTCACATGACTCTTTCATGTTGGAGCAAGTCCGTGCACGAATCACTAACGCTTGGTATGACGCGCCCATGTGACTCATCCCCTCCCACACCTCCCGCCGAGCCAAACAGCTCACTGGCTGCTCATAGTCACCTCAGAGCTTGACCCAAGTGGACGTATACTCCTCACACTAGAAAACTATGGAGCTTCCGTTGAGCAGTATCCTCAATGCCGTAAACGATGTGTCCGTGAGTGTGTCCTGGCGAAAAACCGGCGCTGTTAACTATGTACTGGAAACGCGCTGTAGACAAACAAACTGGGGTAAACGGAATGTTATTTATTTAAGTGTTGAGGCGATAAATAGAATCTTCGTGATAATTGAGAAGTGGAGCGAGGATCGTTATAAAATACCTGTAGGTGTAGGCACAAGAGAGCAGATTAGTGATGCACCCTCATATGCCATTATTTGTACGTTGTGTATAACTCGCGACCATCCATGCATTGATTTACGGTTGATGTAGAAAAATACGTCTGATAATAACGTTCTTGTCCCCCACAAGAAACTGTTTCATCCTCGAAATTTTTTTTCAAATCGTCGGTTTCCGCAAGCTAAACCCTATATTAGACGCACATGTTACCGATATGCTTTATTTTGACACGGTTCTTAAATACGCCTACACCGCTCTGCTCGACGGGTTTACCGAGTGTAGGACTGAAAAAGGCGATAATGGTTTGGAACTGGATGCGTATTTAAAAGGTTTAGACTCTTCGAAATATCTTCAACTTTGGTACAAAGGACTTGAGCGGTACAAGGCTGAGCTCACCTAAACTATTCACCCTGAAGAGCTATTTCTTTATATAATGAGCAGCTGTCGTTACGACTTAGAAGATTATTTCAAATGCCGATATGCGTTGTGAAGAGTTCACGGTTGCAAAGCTCGGATCGGAAAGTATGAACTCTCGATTGGAAAGGAGTGTTTATAAACTTGAATTTAATAATGATGTTGTAGCAAACGATGCTCTATTTGTGCGTGCTTTTGATTGTATTCTATCCTTGTTTAAAGAGTGATAATATGCCAACCAATTGTAAAGTGGGCACAAAAATAGTGTTAAACGAATTGAAGGCCCTTTTTATTGAGTATAGGTATCCGCCTACTTTGAGTGGTGAAATAATTTTAAATCGTATTTCCTGCATTGAACAAAGCAACGATGATGTAACTGTAGACTCGATCACATGCGAGTTTAGTATTTTAATTAAGCGCAGTAGAACATAAAGCACGTGTATTTTGATATATATATATATATATATATATATATATATATTGTCAATGTATTGTAATTCTTCTACACTATTATTTTGAAGTTTATATATAAATATGTATTTGCTCATACATATATTAAATGTGTATTAGGTTTCTCCTGTACTATTATTATTTTTGATGCCTATATATAAGTGCGTATTTGCTCGTACATATATTAAATGTATATATAAATTTCTACTATACTAATATTATTATTTAAGAATATATATATATATATATATACTTCGTTTAAAGTGTGTATTTTTTGCTAGTATAGATTTCTTCTGAACTATATTTGCTTGTATATTTATTTTCTATATATTTCATGTATAGAAAATTATTTTATTAAATATCAAATTATTTCCAATAATTCAACTAAATAAACAGAATTATATAGTTGTGTTTTATTATTCAATAAACAGTAGAAACAAGTTTTTTTTGGGGTGTATATATATATATATATATATATATACACATACTGTGTGTAATATATATAATATATACATACAGGGTGAGCCAAAAGTCTCCATACATAGAGAAAATGGTCATGATAAATAAATGATTATTTATTTTTATTTTTTTGCAGGTGATGTACTGAGATGCCTTTGTCCCAAGAAGAGTGTATAGAGATCATCCTTCTGGCAAGATCAGGAAGCTGTCACAAGGTTGCCGAGGATTTTAACAGGAGACACGCCCCCGGCACGCACATCACACACGACACCGTTGCCAAACTCATTGAGAAGTTCAAGAAGACTGGAAGTGTTGCAGACCAACGAGAAGTGGCCGTCCACGAACAGCCACCGATATAGGCACAGCGACCATGGTGCTGGCAGCGTTCGCAAAGAGTCCCCAAAAAAGCACTCGACGGATGTCTGCAGAATGGCGGTGTCAGCTAAAGGAGTATCGTCCGCATTATGAAAGAGCACAGATGGCATCCATACAAAATGCAAATGTTGCAATATCTTAGCGAAGACGACCCGGAAGGGCGGCTGGAATTCTGTGAATGGGCAAGAACAAAAGTGGACGAAGACACGGAGTTCTCGGCTGGCATCCTGTTTTCAGATGAAGCCAACTTTTATGTTCATGGAGAGGTTAATCGTCAAAACGTACGTTATTGGAGAGATGACAACCCGCACTGGATGAGTCCCTCAAAGACGCAAGGCACTGGAAAAGTGATGGTGTGGTGCGGGATATGGGACAACACAATCGTTGGCCCTTTCTTCATTGACACCACTCTGAATGCCGAAATGTATCTAAACATGCTGCAAGACAGTCATGCCGTCCCTGCTGAACGAGAACGGAGGATTTCCAGCGTACTTTCAGCAAGACGGGGCGCCACCCCATTACGGTATCTGCGTGCGCCAGTGGCTGGATCAGCAGTTTCCGGGTCACTGGATTGGTCGCCATGGTCCCGTGGAGTGGCCTCCGAGGTCACCAGACCTCACCCCCCTTGATTTTTACTTGTGGGGGCACTTGAAGGCCATGGTGTACCAGGTGAAAATACAAAACATGGACCACCTAAAGGAACGCATTCGTGATGCGTGTGCACGCATAACACCAGACGTGTTAACGCGCGTTTGCCATGACTGGGAGGAATGCATCCTTATGTGCATTCAGTGTAATGGTGCCCACATGGAGCATATTTTGTGACTTACAAGTGATTGCATAATAAAGTGACCATTTTGCCTATGTATGGAGACTTTTGACTCACCCTGTATATATATATATATAAACGATATTAAATGATAACTGGGATGATGGGAATATATAAACGATGCTTCAATACATATATATAATATATATATGTATTGGGGTTGTTCTTATTTGGGCTTAAATTTAAAATTTTGTGATTTTTATGAATGCACCCCTAGAATATTGTGCGAATAGCTATAAAAACTAATCCTGTAAAGTTTGAGAGCGACCTCATAATTTTTACTACTTCCCCCGCGTACTTTTGTATTCTCCCCCGGGTGAATCATAGGATAGTGTTGTACGCTTTTTAAAAATTGTCGTTGCGAAATGCCGTTGGATGCAACTGATATCTTTGGCATATCAGTACTTTGTAGTTGAATTGTATACTAGGTCACCCTCTACTCGAGTATAAGCCCCTCAATGGAGGAGGGGGAGTCTCATGGACGCCCATCTCCCACTCATTGTTGCCTAGTTTGCAGAAGTCATGGTGGACTTGCGGGCGTCAGGGTAGCGCTAGTGGTGCGCCTCGACGACCTGGAAGAGGAACTGACGCTGGTCCTCGTCCTTTGTTAGTGCCAGGTTGTAGTCCTGCATCATAGCGATGCCGCGCTCGGCGAAGTCGTTAGTGACGCATAGACTCGCCACCCTCCGCGCGGCGGCGGCATACCTTGGGTCACTGGGCCACTCCGCTGGGTCGGAGGACAGGAAGGCGCCGTCGATGTCTAGCACGTGGAACAAGAGCCTCGATGACTGAGTAACGAAATCCGCGAGAGTCTTGCCGTTCACAACAGCCGGCTTCGGCTCGACGACGACGCGATTCGGGGGGCTGTCCCCGCAGAGGTGTTGTCGTCAAGAAGGCGAGCGACACGAGTGGCTCGTTCAGATACCACAGGTGCCGACGCGCGAAGCCGTCGGCCAGAACTTGGCGAGCGCCTTGTCCTCGTAGCCGATGAGGTCCTGGAGGAGGGCAAGGTTGTTCGCTGGGGCGGCGGCGGGGTTCGGTGAAGCGAACCAGGCCGGGACGTAGAGGGCAAGGGCGAAGTTGATGAATCGCCTGAGACCGATCCGCTACCGCGAGGTGAGGACCAACTGTTCGCGGAACAGGAACATCTAGAGGCAATAAATGACCTTCGCCATCCAGCGCGAGCGTGGAGGGCGCCTGGGCGCATCAACCGGATGCCGCACGTGGTCACGCCACCGACGACGATAATGGACAGCTCCAAGAGCTCGTGGTAGTCATCGCGCGGCTGCAGTTGTGAGAGGTGGAAATGGTAGCGGGCGATGAGGTCGTCGCGCGCGTCCATGAGGGCCGCCGTGGCCTCCTCGTCGTCGATGACCAGGTAGCGCTCGGTGTTGATGGAATCCCACCGTTCCTTGAACAGCTTGAACAGCTGGACGTTGGGACAGGAGGAGGCGCGGAAACACTCGCCGAACGCCTTGGCGGCGACAAGTTCGAGCACGTGGTGGCGGCAGGGAAGGTTAAGCAGATCCTTTCCCAGCTTCTGTTCGATGAACACGCAGGCGCCAGCGCGCGCGCCGGTGTTGGACACCGTCGTATCGAAGCTCAGGCCACCGACGCGGTTTGCGATGCCACATTCCTCCAGCGCCTCGACGACAGCGTCCGCCATTGCTTGACCAGTGCCGTTTGCGAGCTTTGTGACAGCGAGGAGCTTGGCGACTCCTTCGACGGAGACAATGACGGGCAGCCGTTCGACGTTGTCCTCGCCTCCCGTCACGTCGGCCGCCAGTTTCCCGTCCAAGTGTCCGATGAGCGGGGTGTCGAGCGCAAATGCCCGCTTGATGACGGCGGCGGCTTCCTTATGGTGCTTCATGCGCGAGTGGTAGAACGACGACCGGTTGAGAGTGAGTGCTGCAACGTTATGCACAAGACTTTCGGCAATCGCCGCCACGACGTAGATCACCTTGTTTTCTGTGATGTGCGCGCGGTCGAGCGCGGCGGCTACCCACGGTGTGATGACTTGCTGTCGCCCGCGGCGTTTCGGCGGCTGCGGGCTGGCGGCGCTAGATGTCGACGGCTGAGCGTGGGCATCGTTGCTTTGTCGAGGGCGCCGTAGGCTGCCGTCGCTGGAGCTGGAATCCAGTTTGAGTTTGGTCACTTCCACCTCAGCGCGCTTCCGTTCTGCCTCCTTCTCCTGGCGCGCGCGATTCTCTGCGATGCGCCTGGCGCGCCTCACGCTCGGCGAGGAGGCGGTCGACGCCAAGCATCGCCCCACGCCGACCGTACTCGCGCTGGGCCAGGATAAACGCCTTGTCCTCCTGAATGACGGGCATCTTCAGCGCGTTCCCGTGGGCGATGTCGAATTGATTGTTGAGATCGCGCGTCCAGGCGTTCCGCTTGTTCTCGAGGAACGGCGTGGTCGCCTGGGTTTTCTTGCGTAATCAGGTTCTTCCATTCCTCATGCAACTTGATGAGTTTCTGGACGCAACGATGATGAACGAAGGTCGGAATCCGGGCGATTTCCCAAAACTCGCGGACATCGTTGATGACGATATCAACCGCCTTCCGTATTGTCTGTTTGCCGATGATGTGCACATGGAAGAAGCGGCGCAGGACCTTTCCTTTCGACGGCAGCTTGGAGCCGGTCAGGGACTCAGATGGGTGGCCTACCAGAAACACCTTGATTGACTTCTGCGTCTGTGAAGGGGAAAATGTTAAAACTTATTAGAAAAATAGACACTGTTACAACATGAAATATAACGATTAATATAAATTAATGATATAGATTTAAATAATGAATTAAAATGAAACGATATAAAGTTAAAATATGATCCCTCGCTAGCAAACTAACATTGTCATCTACAAGTTTACTTTTCCACAATTTATTTGAGAAATCAATACATTGGAGGCTTGGCTTCTAGGCCTATAAGGCAAGACGAAACTAAAATATCTGCACAACCGACTCCAACGTTAGGATGGCAATAACTGAGTTACTGCGTAATATTATTTACTAAAATCGAACGCATTAGGAGGCGGAGCAATCGAAGAAGCAACCCAAAAATTCACTGAGTTCAAAAGGGGGAGAATACAAAAATGCCCGGGGGAGGTTTTGAAAATTATCCGATTGCTCTCAAACTTCACATGATTTGTTTTCATTGCTATTCGCACAATATCCGAGGGCGCAGTCATAACAATTTAAAAGTCGCAAAATAAGAACAACCCTAATATGTATACACCACGCCAAATGGCTGGTTACGCCTTCTAAGCCAGATTATGCCAACTGGCTGCTTAAGCGAACTTGCGGATTAAGACTTCTAAGCCAACTGTGAGGTCAAGAGCGATCATTATGCGCCTGGCTTTCCAGGAGAAGGATGCTATCTCTTCTCTCTCCTCTTCTCTCTTAGGTTAGGTTTGGGTGGCAGCTTCGAGGATAAACCACTGATTCTCATGAATCTTACAAAAATAAGACTGAATAGTCTACCTTAACCTAAAGCTTGCATACCATCTTCCTTTTTTGTGTGGCACTGGCACCATGGGCGGGTTGGCACCTTGTAATAGGGAGAGGAAGGGGTTGGCACCTTGCAACATTTGATCAACATTGCAGTTGTTCTGCACTCGTCCATTATGCAGGCATCCTACTCCCCCTTTCGAAAATCCTCGACCCGCTTCTAGTTCTGTCCATCTGGGGATATTTAAAAGTTCATGGTCAGGTTATATGAGGTAACTCTTTGATTCATACTTTAAGTTAAGGTAAACTATTCACAGTTTTATGTTTTTTACACAATTGCTTTTGAAAAATAATTATATTTAAACGTTCGAGAAATACCTTTACGGTAATGTAGAGAAATGCGCATATTACAGGAACTTTCAAAGATAAAGACAGACATACAGTTAAGCGACGTTGAGTCCATACTTACAAAGAATTATAAAAAAATACTAATAATTTTAAAGAAACTTTGTGTCGTTTGTTTGTAGGTAAAGCATAACCATCGCGGGCGCGAGCAAGCTATTTAGATAGAAATACTAAGTCCTAATTACTATTTCGTTTTATAATACTTAAATTCCATTTAAAGAAAATCCGTAGTGATAGCCAAGACAAACTGTTAATTTGAATCTCAGACAACTAAAATAGTTTGAGAAAACTGTATGTTGCCTATAATAATAATATTTTAGGAGATTATTAAGAAAGTCTAGACTTATAATTGATTTATCCGTGTTGGCACTAGGGCTTCCTAGGTATTGTGGGACTGTATTTGGAACGTCCGTGAGGGATTCAGTAGTGTGGGCGCCAGAGGGGAGAGTGCAATGCAATTGTTGATCAATGTTGCATAAGTTATACAACAAGGGGATGGGAATGTTGCAAGTTGCTATGCAACAAGGGAGGGGAATGCTGCAAGATGTTATGCAAAAAGGGGGAGGGGGAATGTGGCAAGAGCAACAAGGGGTTATGCAACATGGAGGCGGAGTTATCCCCCAAGAGAAAGAGAGAGGAGGAGAGAGAGAGAGAGGAGGAGAGGTGTTCGCCTGGCAGGAACCAAGCGAATATTAAGACTTCAGCCGAAGCGGCCGTTGCCTTAATATGTTCCCAATCAGCCAGCTGGCTTAATCAGCCAGTTGGCTTATCTGGCTGAGTTGCCAGTTTGCGCTTATTTATTTAATTAAAGCATATATTCTGGCTTAACCCACCAGTTGGCGTATCTGGCTCAGTTGCCAGTTTGCGCTATTTATTCAATTAAAGCTCATATTCTGACTTAACCTGCAAGTTGGCGTATCTGGCTGAGTTGCCAGGTTGCGCTATTTATTTAATTAAAGCATATATTCTGGCTTAATCCGTTAGTTGACTTAGAAGGCGTAAATGGCTTATTCAGGTGTACAGGTTGAGTTGACAGATACCGCTATTTATTTAATTCATGCATATATTCTTTACAGTTGGTTTAGAAATCCGCTGTAGAAGCCAGCCAATTACTATAATTAAATACGGTGTACAACCAAAAGAATTAAATAAAATACCATTACATTATTCTGTTTATTTAGGCAAATTAATTGAACTATATAGAAAATAAATATACAATGGAATATACAGGGCCATTCAAAAAAGACGAAACAGTTTAAATTGCTTATATTTCGTAATATTGTTAACATACAGGAGAGATTTTTGTATTAGTTTACAGCGTATAATTGGGAGTTTTTATTTAATGAAAAATATGTTCAATGTGTAAACCACCGGCATCCAAAACCATTTGCAGTCGACGTTAAAAGTTGGCAAGTACTGTGCGTAGAACGTCATGAGTGATTGTGCTGACAACAGATGAAATGTCCTCTTGCAGCTCACTAATTGTGAGACGATTGTTTCTGTAAACATTATCTTTCAGATATCCCCATAAAAAATAATCACATGGGTTGAGATCCGGAGAATATGGTGGCCAAGACCATCCACAGGCAAAACGTTCAGGGAAGCGATTCGAGATGACGCGATCGTCAAAATATTCATTTAAGGCTAAAAGAGTCGTTCGCCTAGCGCCTTAGGCTACTAGGCCTAAGCGGTAACAAAACTCCCAGGTGTACGCTGTAAACTAATACAAAAATCATTCTGTACGTTAAACATATTAAGAAATATAAGCAATTTAAACTGTTGCGTCTTTTTTGAATGGCCCTGTATATGATCAAAAATAATAATAGCATATGGAAATGAATATATAATAAATATAACATGGAATATTATATGATCAAAAAATAATAATAGCATAAGAAACACGAATGGGAAATATATAATAAAATAAAATATTCAATATATTAGTACAGGAAAAAAAATATATAAACACAGTTATATTAAATTAAATATATTGAAAATAATAATATACGAAACGTATAATCAAATACATATTAGTACAGGAATATATATATATATATATATATATATATATATATATATATATATATACTGGGTGATCCAGATAAATGGGACCCATAAAAAAAAGCCAAATATTCTTAATATTTAATTCCTTTCATAAAACTATATATCATTCGAAAGAGTAGAGTTACAAGTTTATTATGAAATATTTATTTTTTAAAATGACTCCTTTCAAATGTGCTCCATTAGTTGCCAAGCATTCCAGTGTTCGCGTTTGTAAGTTCTGCATCACTTTTGCAAGAGTGTGCGGTGGTATGGCCTGTATCTCATTTGTGATGGCGGCCTTCAATTCTTGCAAGGTCGTTGGGTTATTTCTGTAGACCCTACTCTTTAAATATCCCCAGAGATAATAATCTAAGGGAGAAAAATCCGGAGACCTTGCGGGCCATTCAACGTCTCCAAATCTTGAGATTAACTCGCCTGGAAACGTTTGACGCAAAACTGCCATGCAGTTCCTCGTGGTATGGCAGGTAGCTCCGTCTTGTTGGAACCAGTGGTTTTCTAGACAAAGATCTCTTAATTTAGGAATAAGGAAATCGGTCAACATTTTTTCGTAGCGATCACCATTTACAGTGACCGTGTTTCCGGTGGAATCCTCGAAAAAGTACAGCCCTATGATCTGAGATGCAGTAAGACCACACCAAACAGTTACACGCTGACTATGCAACGGGACTTCGGTAATATTCAATGGATTTTCTGTTGCCCAGAAACGACAATTTTGTTTGTTTACAGTTCCATTCAAGTGAAAATGGGCTTCGTCTGACATAATCAAAGTTGCTAGAAAATTGGTGGTGTCATTTACCTTCTGTTGGATCCATTGACAGAATTGTCGTCTTCGTGCGAAATCTCCATCGTTTAGTTGTTGCACTGTTTAAATTTTATATGGAAAGAGCATTAAATTTTGCTTGAATATACGGTGTGTTGTTCCATATCCAACTCCTAACAGCTGAGAAGCACGTCTGATGCTTATTTTAGGATTATCCTGTACAATTTCATGAGTTCTGTTAATGATCTCGTCTATCCTTGCTGTGCGCACTCTTCCAGTTGGTTTTCTTTTTCCAATGCTGCCAGTTAGGGAAACATTTCTGACACACCGACAGATTACTTTCTTAGAAGGTGATTTTGACATCTGAAAATTTGTCTTGAAAGATCTTTGAGCTGAAACTACACTTCTTCCATGCTCATAATATTGCTCAGTTATGAAACGCAACTGTTTCACAGTCCATGCAGTCATCTTGAAGGGTTAGTTTTAACTAACACTTTTATTTTGTTTTGTATCTTATCTTGTCTTGTATTGTCAAAACCTACACAATCCTGTACAAACTTGTAACTATCCTCTTTCGAATGATGCGTATGATTTTATAAAAGGACTTATACTTTAAGAGTTACAGCGGTTTCTTTTGGGTCCCATTTCTCTGGATCACCCTTTATATAGTATAATCAAATAAATAAATACACATCCCATAGTTCTACGGGTATATTAAATAATTAAAAATAATAATATACGAAACGTATAATCAATTGCATAATAATATAGGAAATATATATATATATATATATATATATATATATACAAAATTAAATAAATAAATATACATCCTTTATGTTCTACGGCGCAAAACGCTAAACTCACACGTAATCGAGACTACATTCACATTGTTATTACTTTGTACTACGCGGTAAAACCGTCCAAGCAACACTTCACCGTTTAACTTATACGGATGCCTATACTCGACATAACTGGCTTTCATATCGTTCAATACTATTTTTGTGCCCACTTTACATTCGGTTAGCAAGTTATCTTTAAACACGGCTAGACTACAACCAAAAGCACGCAGAAAGAGGTCATCGTTAACCATAACATTATTATTAAATACAAGTTTATAAACACGCCATTCCAATCGAGGATTTTTTCTTACCGTCCAGAGATTTTCAATCGTGAACTCTTCTTCACTCTGCATAGCGGCAATTGAAGTAATCTTCCAAGTCGTAACGACAGCTATTCATTATATAGAGGTACAGCTCTTCAGGTTGAACAGTGTACACAAGCTCTGCCCTATACCGATCAAGTGCTTTGTACCAAAGTTGAGGATATTGCGAAGAATCTAAACCTTTTAAATATGCATCCAGCTCTAGACCATTCTCGCCTTGTTCATTCCTACATTCGATAAATCCGTCGAGCAGAGCCGTTTATGCGCTTTGAAGAACCATGTCAAAATAAATCATATCCGTAACACGAGCGTCTAATATAAGCTACTTGCGGAATCCAACGATTTCAAATATTCTGTCGAGGATGAAACGGTTTCGCGTAGGAACAAGAACGTTATTAACAGATGCATTCTTCCACATCAGTCGTATATCAATGCATGGCTGTTCATTATTTATACACAACGTGCAAACAACTGCATATGAGGGGGCGTCACTAATCTCTCTCTTCTTGTACCTACACCTGCAGGTATTTTATAGCGGTCCTCTCCCCACTTCTCAACTATCACGAAGACTATTCATCTCCTCAACACTTAAATAAATAACTACGTTTACCAGAGTTTGCTTGTCTGCAAATCGTTTCAAGTACATAGTTAATGGTGCCGGTTTCACGCCTGAACACGCGCAATGATTTCGTCACGGAGACATCGTATAAGGCGTTGAGAATGCTTCTCAAAGGAAGTTCCATCGTATTCGCACGTCCAGTCGGTTCAAGCTCTGAGATGACTATGAGCCACAGGGGGACGGATCGGCTCGACGGGGGGAGTGAGTCACGCTGATGAAACGTGTTCGGGTTTGTTCGAACTCGTGTGTTTCGTGAGGTACATGGGAGGGCGGCTCGCTGGGGGGAAGCGAGTCACACCATAAACTGCTGAAGCGTGTACAGGCTTGTTCGAACACTTGTGCCCTTGGACAAACAGAATTTTCCGCCACATGAAACAATACCGGCTTTAATGTTTTATCACTAACCAGACGTTCATTTCCACCAACTAAACATCT